>JANUWF010002272.1:0-600000 GCA_026120185.1 Voacanga thouarsii
TGATTGTGTGCTAAGTATATTGGGCGTCAATATAAGCATGATTAGGGAACCATTCGGTGTTTTGCGACGATGGTTTACCATCAGAAGCCCACGTATGATGCACAATTTCATGAAAATATGAATAGAATTGAATATGTAAATTTATTTTTAGTTGTAGTGTACGAAAGGATAACATATATTAAGGATAGACTTAGAAACCAAGGGTTCGTATGGCAGATGGCTATGTAACATCCAGCTGAAATTCAATTGCCTTTGAGTTTAATAGTTACATATTGTTTTTTATACTTCTATCTGACTAACATTAAATATTGAGGCTGTTGGGGAAAACCTCGTCTGTCATAGTACCTGGTGTAGAATTGGTCTTCTTTGTATCCTGCATTATAGACATAATTAGATAACAAAGGCTTTATTAAGGCATGCATAGTATTTGAATATGTATCTAGAATATGAGATTTAAGATAACTTACAATTGCAAGTTTTGTAAAGATTTCGTGGTAGATAATGTTCTTTGTATAAAATTTGAACTCCGGATCCTGCTCAATGATTAATATTTTCAATCCCTATGGTGTTTTCACTCTTGAAAGTGCGACATAAAGTTGACCATGGCTGAAAATTGGTTTAGGTAGGTATAGTCCAACTGTAGATAGTGTTTGTCCCTGGCTTTTATTTATTGTCATTGCATAACAGACTTTGATTGGAAATTGTCTCCTTATCAAGGTGAATGGCAGTTTTGTATCAGCCGTGGACACATCTATTTTGGGAATAAGCACTTTTTCCCCAATGTTCGAACCCGAAATGATTCTGCCTTCAATTACTCTGCTACCTGTCTGTGTTACTATCAGTCTTGTTCCATTGCACATGCCTTTACCTGGGTTAATGTTTCTTAAAAGCATGATCGGAATACCTTGTTTTAATCTCAATTTATGTTCTGGAATTCCCAGGAAGCTTGGGCTATTTAAAAACTCCACTGGATATAACATATCTGCATGCAGCAAGTTTCCTGAAACTTTGTCCATTCTGTCTACACTTATATATTCTATTGGCTCACCTTGTACTTTATCAAGAATAAAGTCATTCATTTCATTCACTGTTTCATTTCGGGGTGTAAGAATTGCTCTTTTCGTCAAATAGTTTGTATCTGTTCTTTTCTCTTCGAAGTTTGGGCAAGTGGCCTCAAAAATTACCTTGACTGGATGTTCAGTAGCATCAATCATATATTCTCTTAGGATTTTGATCCAAGTTGCTTCAGTGTCATCTCCCCGTGTCTTTGCATGTTGCAGAGCATTTGCCATTTCCAATAGCCAATTTGCAAATGTTTCTATCTTTTGTGCTTCTTTAGTGGTGCAATCATTGACTTGTTGAAGTCTCATATTTTGAGTAAGTGTCAACAGTTCACACTCATACCAAAGATACGAAAAATTGATTGAAGCATGTACTATATCTGCTCGTCCACCTTTTGGAATTATAGGGAGAATTTGTCGAAAATCTCCACCCAAGAGAACAGTTTTCCCTCCAAAAGCTTTATTTTCATTAAATGCCTTTGATCCTCTGAGTATATCTTTCAATGTTCTATCAACTGTTTCAAAGACATACCTGTTTTTCGAGTGTTTTAAGGTTGTATGAGAAAAATGGTTGTGTTTCATGCATTGATATGTATGTTTTGAATTTGGCATGATGCTTTGTTGTACGTGCTCTGGAAAGAATAATGAATTTTAGAATATATACATACTTGGAATTCATAGGTGCCTCGTCCCATATTATTAGAACAGCTCTTTTAATTAGCTCAACTAGTTGTGTATTGGCTTTGATTGAGCACGTCGTCTCATCATCCGTTGTTATTGGTATTTTGAATGTACTATGTGCAGTTTTTCCTCCAGCTAGCAACGATGAAGCAATGCCTGTGATGACATTTGATAAGAATGACATAAGAATATGTTCATAATACAGATGATAGAAAATCAAATTAAGGATATTAGTAATTACCAGATGAAGCTACAGCAAGTACTATTTTTGAATCTGATCTCAACTTGCTGATGATTGCTTCCAGTTCCTCCATATCCATATAAGAAGAACAATTTTCCAAGTTTATTTTCTACTGCATTTAGCACAGCATCATTTGCATTTAGTTGCTCTGCATTCAGCTTTTTGACCATTGATTCATGCTCTGTTTTCAAAAGCTCTATGTCATACATCATTTCTTCACAAATGTAATTGTTCTCCAGATCCTTCAACATTTCATTTTTTGCAACTGGCATACCTTCTATTTGTTCCAAACTTTTTCCATGCTTCATGAGGAGAACTTCAATTTCTTTTAATGTATAGTTTTTTATTTGTTCTGTGGACAAAGTTAAACTTGGGAACTGTAGAAGTTTTCTTTGCCGATGTTCAATATCATCACTAATGGACTCCCAATTGACTTCCCAAAAATTCTTCACATCTGAAACATTGCAGAATAAAAGTATTGTCACAAATAGTTCCCTTAGTTGAGGGCCGGTTGCCCATTGTGAAGCCTCATCTATGGACTCATGCCATTCTTTGTCATCTTGTAAAAGTCCTCTTGCATAATAGGCTGCTTTAAAGGATGGATATGTTTTGTCTTTGTAGATTCATATATCTTCATATGAAGTTGGGCCACGAACATGATTCAATAACATTCTCATGTAATATCTCTCTGTTGAAGCTGGATGTGCAAATGTAACACGTCCAATACATCTACCCTTTTTTCTCCTTGTCCAAAGCCTTTCTTTCTTTTTCCAAGTATAATGCTTGAGGAATTCAAAATATGTATATTTTCTTGCTTCGGATCCCTTTTATTTGTTTCAAACCACTCGGTAAACATCGTACGCTTTGCATCTTCACTCTCTGCAATAGTAGGTAGGGAGCTACTATCTCTAAAAATAATACTTTGCTCATTTTCTAAATGGAATCCCAGTCTTTCTACAGCAGGTATTCTAAAATGCACTTCAAATTCATATATTCTCCAGCATGCTTCACATGCTGAAATGTATCTACAGTCTAAAAAAGTTTTCACTTCATTTGCATTTGAATTTTCCTGTGTAGAGTTTATGGTAGAAGCACCTTGCACTTGTTCTATGATTACAGTTGTTCTATCAGGGCCTTTATTTATATACTTGAACAAATATTTTATGGCTCTTGATTTATTGCATGCTTCAACATTGATGTGGCTTCTGTACTTGACCAAAAGATATCGATTATATGGAACAACGAACCTATTGTCAAGTTTGAAACCATTTTTGTCGACAAATATTGATGTGTCTCTTCGTCGGTAGATGCAAAATCCATTTTCATCCAGTGTGGTCATGTTTTGGACTTTCTTTGGAAAATGCTTAGAGCATTGGCCTACAATACAGTTGTCATAATCTTATGTTAGGTAACATTCTTAAAGGTTTTTTGCAGTAGTATACTTTACAGTGTTAGGTCAAAATAAATTTACCTTGTATCATGCAAGGTGATGTCTGATACCCAGGTCCACATGGTCCATGCATCATAAATTCAGCTACAACTTTATATCCAATTGGATCTTTAGCTGCATCTGGTATTTCTGCAGATATAACTTCATCTATTTCTTCAGATGTCTGTCTCTTTGAAGATTGATTAATCCATATGATGATATGTGCATGTGGAAGGCCTCTTTTTTGAAATTCAATAGTGTATACTACTGCAACCAAAGTGATAGGTAGATGAGATATTTGTAGTATTGCAAATAGCAAATGTATTATGAAGCTATGAAAATATACCTGTATCGCAACAAAAGTGATAGGTACATGAGATATTTGTAGTATTGCAAATGGCAAATGGATTCTGAAGCTATGAAAATATACCTGCATCAACTTGGCCAAATATTTTATTCTTTGTAATGTCTTCAATCATTTCTTCGAGTTTTATTTTAAAGACACGGACTTCAATATCTGGTCTATTTTCTGCTCTTTGTTGAGGTAGTTCTTGTAGCATTTCTTGAATTTCTGGCCAGTTTGGATTTGTTGTAAATGTAATGAAGAAATCTGGATTTCCAAAAATTCTGCACAATGCCATTGTATCTTGATAGTTTTGAGCTATGTATCGAGGACCACCAGTGAAAGAAGAAGGTAAAATAGTTCTTTGGCCTACTTGTGTAGAATCTGTATCTCCCCTTTGAACTGCATCAAATACATTTCTGTATAATTCCATTTGTAACTTTCCCTAGTGGTCTTTAATCTATTGAAGTCGTGCTTGCTCAATTCCTGTATAAGCATCAACAATAAACTGTTGAAATAATCTTCCAGACAGCAATAATGTATTTCCTTCTGTTCTTCTATATTGTAATATGTACGCATGGTACTCTTACATTATCATATATTGCCTTTTACCATGACGTTAGCCAGTAGATTTGACATATGGAATTTGAGGATGAAATCCGTCTTCACCATAAGGAAATAACAAAGGATACTGTAATGCCATGAAGCACGGATGTAGGTAATTAATTCTTTGTAGTGTACCTGACGTCATTTCAACAGTAATTTCTCTGTCCTTGGTTACATGATTTATATCTCCAACTATGAGAGCTGCTATTTCTAATGCTGTTGGTGGTTGGTACTGCCTGCTGTTTAAAGTCCTACTATGGAAGAGCCTGATTTTGAAATCACCTATGTTGGAATTCTTATGCCTGTCTCGAGCAATTCTGAACACTTTGACCAATTCATTGTGTTCATCAAGCATATGAATCAATTGCTGGATAATTGTTGCATTCAAGTTGTTGTTTGTATTTCTTTGATTCACTGCTTTTAGTCTGTTATGCACTTCATTTATAGTATCATGAAAATACAGCTGGATAAAGTGTGCATCTTTTCCACTTTCTGGAATCAAAGAACCAATGCTATAATAATTTTCACCATTTATCCAATAGATGTATGGTCCAAAGTGTTGATTGATTTGCTCATCAACTTTTGCACCCATAGATGTTATTGAGAACATTGAGTTTATGCTCTGATATTTTCCAAGAAAGGTAGGGAATGATCAAGTACATTATGAGAGAGCAGGGAATTGAGGGGTTCTGGAGCAAACCTTCTTGCTGGCAAATAATTTTTCCCTACCTACAACATAATTTATATCTTGGATGTGTTCTTTTCGAATTCTCTTTTATTTTTTCGCGCTCCCAAAATACTGCTCGACAAAATTGAAATTGATATTCAGCTTTTCCATAGTAAGAACTCGTGTTCAGTTCAGAATCTGTGAACAATGAATTTGATTTAATGTTAGGAAATAGTGCTACATACATGAACTATGAACCTAAAGAATGATATGTTAGAATTCGTACCTGACACAGGTATGGTTGGTTTTTCCTATGAAACTCTGTTATTTTTAACAGAACATTTTATCTTCAAATTTATAATGTTTTTGCGTTCTTTTCTTCTTCTCCTTGCATATTATGTTATATGTGAAAACACCCAAAAAAGGGAATCAGTTATATGTCAAATAAACCATGTAACAAAATTAAATTGCTAATTCTTACTAACTATGGATTCAGATTTATTATTAAATTATTTTGATTGTCCTGAAATAAGAACTTGTGGAATGAGTAACATATATTACCTGCTAGAATAATGTTATAATTGCTGTTTGAAATGCTATTAATTGTTGAACCAAGATGTTTTTCAATACGCCTTTTTCTCTTGTTTTTTAGAATTTGAGCACGTTCCTTTCTTTTTGTCCTTGCCATTTCTGTGAGAATGATTCATTGTATGTAAATTGTGAATGATATATGATAACAAATACAGCTGGAAAAAGAATTGTGAAATGCTTTATGACCACTTCAATTACCTTTTTGGATATTATGACTGCCAGCATAATTGTAATGATGAATGTTCATTGTTGAATGGTGTTGGTTGCTGGTATGGATGGTTGTGTTGTGGTCCATTGGCATATGATCTACTGTAGCTGATTCAATGTTGGTGTTAGTCTGCAGATGTTCAACTACAAAGATATTGAAATAACATGTTAGCAAATTTCGAAATGATCAATTGAAAAGTATTTTGAAACGATGCTCAAAATTCCATCATAGTTCTTCCCAAACCCCAAGTTATGGTATTAATTCTATAGTGATTTGTATCATTTTTTACTATCACAGACATTGCCTAACTTCATGAAAATTGTTCTCTTCTTTGGATATTTTCTCTTTTATCTTTCATAGTGGACATGTATCAGAGTTTCCACAGACACACAAATTGCATGCAAATTTGTGAATGGTAGTATTTCTCATGATAATTTACCAAGCATATTTCTCATGTTCAGAATGTTCAATCATTTTTTCAAAAATTGAATGGTAAATAGTCATCAATGCACAACATTTATTTTTTAAAACTTATCATTGTTGTTAACTATATGGAGTTTGATTGTTTCAGTTAGCGCTTTTTGATTCTTTGAAGGGATGATACTTATATTATCGTTTTCTATGTATCAGTTTGTGTTACAATGAGTGCAGCATTGATACTGGGTTCTGTTAAGGGGCAAGAATGTTGGGAGACAGCTACACAAGCCTTAGAATCCTGTATAGATTGTGTAGAGAGACATTGGACCAATTTGAATGGTTTTTTTTTTTGTATGACAAAGCAGAACTTGGACTTTGGAAAATCACATACGGTTCCTTCGTCCAATGCATTTTCAACTATCCCGTCTGGGTCATATGATCGGTGTACTGCAAAACACTCCTTCAGAGTACCTCTGCTTTGCTCATTGAACATAATCTAGCAGTCCCGTGACTTATTAGCATCTTCGTATGACAAAATTGATCCAACTGTCAAGAGTCATCAGTATGTTTAGGCATTCCGTCATAGTCATTGGTGTAGTTTGGGTAGTGGAATGCCATCTGGAAATTGGCCATCCTGTTATTAAGTGATTCCCTGCATTTGCTTTATGTGGGGTAACTTCATTCAGTTAAATATGTATTTCAGCATCATAAAGAGGAGACGATGAATCTTCTCAACTGTATAATTCAACTTATTACCTATATTAACGAATGAAATATGTATCAATCAAATTTGCTAACAGAGACGCCAAAATGGTTTCCAATTCATTATTTTGAAGGGAAATAAAAAGAATAATATGCTTCGTTGCATTGGTGGCCTTTTAATGAACAACCGTAGCATTGAACCCTTCCATTAGAAAACTAATAGTGGTCGGGAATAAAAACAATTACAACCAATAATGGTAGTTTTTTTATTGAGAAAAAAGCCAAGAATAAATGATGAACGAAGAAAGGTTTTTGTGGCTTTAGTCTGGGTAGATTGCAACCAAAATTCCTTGTCGGATTTCAAACCACTGTAGTCCAATCTGCCAGTTCACTGAATAAAGGATGAACAAAGAAAGGTTTTTGTGGCTTACCAACTAACACAGATATATCTCCGGCGCGTGATTGAACGTCGTCAAAAGAGAGCAACTGGTATTTATGTCGGGGAATTTCGGGTAGCCCATCTTCAATTTCTTGCAGGTAAGTACTACCATCAATAACAATTTGCAGCTCCTCATTCACAATCTTGTAATTCGGTTTCGCCAATTGCAGTGAAAAATTCTTTATTATGTAGAAATTTCCTTCTTGAAGATAGTCATGAAATTGTGCCATGAATCGACTACGGATTACACAATGTTTCATATTTTTTTGCAATAGAAAAAATCCATGTCAATACAATTGTTTACGCCTTGTGTTCAATTCTAAAATGGAATCCACCAATAACCAAGGAAAACAACGAATTTGAACACTTCAAGGATAGTACCTTTTCATCCATAACCAAGAAATCAAGCCTTATCACTTCGGTTGGTTTTTACGCATGGTATGTCTCCCATAATTTTAAAATCCTGAAACGCACTCGCTTTTGTTGCTTACCTTGGGATAATTGATTTAACATAACAAATTCCCGTTGTTCCATTGTAGAATGTCTGTAGGTTGTGTTTTATGTAGTCTTCACAATAGACTATTTATTATGTGATTCAAGATCAATGATGTAATGGATCTTCCTCTATTCAAATGTACTTAACATTATGCAAGACAATGAAAATAATGCAAAGTACAATGTACATATTTAGAGAGGTTTGAAGGGATTAGGAGTATGGATTCATTGAAGGGGCGTTCCATTATTTAATCGGGGGTGTATTTGACAACGTTTACAGAGATTCAGAGTTTCATTAAGTTTCAAATTCAAGAACCCTTCAATTTCTGTGATTCAAGAAATAATAATGTCAGGTATCAAGAAATTATAATGCCACGTGTCGCTATGTAGTGCTTTCGCAGCTCCTATTTTGTGTGTGTGTGTGTGTGTGTGTGTGTAGATTTAGAAAGTTAATAAAGAATGTTAAATAACACATATATCTAAATTAAAATTAATTAACAATGGTTATATGATTTTTAAGAATCTTAATGTGAAAATTTTTTTATTTTAAAAATAACTGTAATCTTCTCGATTTAATGACACAGTTCACTTGTAGTATGATAATAATTTAATTAATTAATATACTTCTCTTATTAAATAAAATTTATAATTGTTGTGTACATTGTGAATAAAGAAAATATAAATAATTTCCATTATTAGTTTAATTAATAAAATATTATTTATTAACTCAATAAATTTTAAGTTTGATATAATTTTTTAAAAATAATTCTTTAAGGGAATATTTCGATTGAGGGAAATGAAATGAAAGGAGATGAGAGGAATAGGATAAAAAAAAGAGAGAGAAAGTGAGGAAAATAGATTAATAATTATTCATAATCTTTAGTTAAATATAAAAAAAATACGATTTGAATTTATATATTAACTTACTACTTTAATATAATACTAAATTTTTTATTTATTAAAAAAATAAATAATTTAATAATTTAATGTATTAAGTCCAATAAGTCCAATATATTTAATGTATTAATATTAAATATATATTATTAATTAACTTAATTAATAATTTAAATTAGTTAAGATTTTAAAATAAATTTAGATAGTATTCAAAGAATCACACATTTTAATATATTAATATTAAATGCATATATATATATATATATATATATTATTCAAAGAATCACACATTTCAATATATTAATTTAGATAGTATTCAAAGAATCACACATTTTAATGTATTAATATTAAATACATATATATAAATTTTATTAGTTAATTTAATTAATTAAGATTTTAAATGATATAAAAAAAATCATTTAACCACGTGTCGCCTTATGATACTTCCACTTGTAGTAATGATATACTTCATTTTTTACTTATATATAATTTTTGGAAAAAAATTAAAAATTTTATTTTGACTTAAATATGCCACATCATCAACAAGTACATGTATATTTCGTATTACTTACTTCTTAGGTTTTGTATTAAAAAAAGAAAAAGAAAAATATTATGGTTATATATGGGCCATCTTGTTAATTTTTGGACCCTTAACAGTCGATGTGCCAAGGGCCAATTCAGTTTGAGCCCCATGCATGGACTAAGCCAGTAAACTAGACTCAATCTGCACTCCGACAATGACCTCAATGCGGCTACGCCGCTATACGATACCGACGGAGCTATAGCTATACATATCTCATTGGTTAGCAATTTTTGGAACCTTAACAGTCGAGGTGCCAAGGGCCAATTCAGTTTGGGCCCCATGCATGGACTAAGCCAATAAATTGGACTCAATCTCCACTCCAACAATGACCTCAATGCAGCTATGCTGCTATACAATACCGACGGAGCTATAGCTATACATATCTCATTGGTTAGCAATTTTTGTTAAAACAAAATCGGAATAGCAATGTTTTCAGAACCGAACCGATCATCGAACCGGAAAAGTTACTGGTTTACGGTTTAATGACAAAAAGACAAAAACAATTGGTTCAATGTTGGACCGGTAGGTTCACAATCCAATCGGTCCGACCGAACGGTCCAAACCGAACTACATTTTTTAGAACGGTTTTTGAGTTGTCTGAGTTAAATAATTGAACCGGACCGTTTGAGGTATCGGTTTACGGTCTGACATGTTTGGTCCAAAAAACCTTGCGGAATAGAACTGAATTGGTTTGCTAACTCCAATTAGGAATTGGAATAGAACCCATTAAATTCTACTATTGTCTCCAACGATTCTAAGTTCAATCGCTCATCTCTCTCTCTGTAAGCACCCGATCAATTATCTTCTCCTCTTTTTTTGCTTTTTGCAATCTTAATTTAAATATGCATCCATCTGTGTATGGATTTCAAGATTGGTTTCTTACGTCTGTACAGGGTTTTTATTGAGAGTTTCGGTTTCAGAGAATTTGCGGAGGGGGAAAAGTTTAAATTCAGTCAATCTCACAATTGGGGATAAGAAATTATTTTATGTGTTAATTATTCTTCGGCGAATAAAATTAGTGTCTTTGCTTATATAAAATTTCGGGGTCGAAAAGGGTACTCTCTGGAGTTTTCCCTTATCCGAACGGGTCTTGCAAGAAAATAGGATTTCATATTGAGCTCCAAATATACGCTATTGGGCCGGGATGGCTCCTGCTAGCTCTCCCACCCTAAGAACTGCACGTGCGAGTTCCCCCGCATACGGCTCAAGTGGCGAAGGTCCTTTCCTTTGTGCTTGGTAAGCACTTCGCTGTTGCCTGCTAGCCTATCGGCTAGAGCCAAGCTTCGACCGCGACTGCTCGTCACTTCTGGCCGCCTTATTCTGTCACCCGAGATCCAAGTCAGCATCGGCAAAGATCTGACTTTGTTGTAATTCTTCCATATGTTTATTAATTAGTTTTAGGGATTTTCTTTTGTATTTTTGTGTTTGGGTATTTTATTTTTCCAGTTTCCTTCCGGATTATGTATGCTGCACGAATAGCAATCAAGAGAATTCTGTGATCTTTCTTTATTATTTTCTTATCTTTTTCCATTTTTTTTGGGTGCATTCCTAGCCTTCTACTAGATTGCTGGGAGGATTCATTAGAGAAAAAAAGAAAGCAAAAATCGAAAGAAAAAAAATCAAGAATAGGAGAAGTGTAACTCATTCCTCAACATTTTCTGTAAAAACTAAAAAAAAAAAAGTAAAATGCTATGAAAAACATTGTAATAAGTAATACACAGTGAAAAGAACATAAATGGCAATTCCTAGGTTCAACAGTCAGAGTAATGGGCAGGACTGGGAATTACAGAACCAATTTCCTGGAGTGGACCAACAGAGTATGATATAATCAAGACCCGAGAGCTCGAAAAGGTTTAAGTTAGATTCATTTTCAGATGCTTTTATTTGCATCGACAGTTTGGTTGAATTTAATGAAGGATTTGTATTGTGTACATGTAGTTTCTGGCGGATGCAGGATTGTATGAGAGTCATGAGGAAGCAATTAGTAGGGAGGAAGTGCTTGGGAGACTTGACCAGGTTGGTACTTATCCAGTTAAATTATAATTATCGATTAGTTTTGTAACTTGTAGTAAATGTTAATGCTTTTCTGGTTGTTGGCAATTGCTCTGATTGTGAAGCAATGGGTAAAAAATATAAGCCGTGCCAAGGGGTTAAATGAGCAGCTGGTACAAGAAGCAAATGCTAAGATATTCACTTTTGGTTCATATCGATTGGGGGTAAGAGAATTATCTTTTACTCTGTTCCCTCGTCTCAAAAGTAGCAAAAAGGCAATAAAGAAGAAAAATAGTGCATATATGAGGGAAAGCATGTCTTCTGATCTGTGCAATACTATCTAGAGACTAAGGAACGATTTGTATAAAAGAAACATCATTTGGTTGTGGCTTTCAACCTTCATTTGCATTTTTGTTTTTCCAATTAACAATGCGGTGGACTCATGTTTGGAGGATGATTTTATCTAGTACCCCTTGCAATTAGTGACACTGCTGGTCTTTAATAACTGTTCTACACATTGGAGGAAGTGAGATTTCAAATTCTTCAGCTGGTGGTCCTCATGATGCTGGAATTCTTTACTAGATATAGACTATCAAAAATGATACGTATAATTGAATATAGTAGTTTATGGGATTGTAGTCTCCCTTTAGTTGAAGAGACCTTTCTGACTCGATAATTACTCAACCATCAAACTTTAGGAGGTTTTATTTGCCTGAACATTTACTTATGCTAATTTTTCTTATTTTCTGTCAACCTAAAGTTAATGGGTGCTCTCTGTTAATTCACTGCTGTTGCTCTTGACTTTTAGTACAAAAGTGTGATCTTATCGAATGACCTAGTTTCTTACCTTTTATTATATTTATTTCCTCACGATTTTCTAGGGAGGATGCAGTCACAAAAGTTTTCTTTGAAACTAAATACTAGCACGTCTGCTGGTCAAAGTTCGTATTTTGCTGATTAAATGATACCATCTGGTAAATATTTGAATGGATACAATTACTATGGAATTGTTAATCGGATTGATCTGGATGCATATGAAATTTATACCATTGACTATGGAGAAAACCTTTCTTTAAAATGAAAAATGATTGGGGATGGGATTCCGACATGACTATACATGGTGCTTTTGCAGGATGCCATATTCATGCTGACTTTAGAATTCCACCCAATTTAAGATCTTAGAGTAAGTCCTAATTTGAAGGCATACGTGCATGAAGATTTTTACACTTCACGCTTTAAGTCTCTGCAAATTAAGTTTTTATATAAAGAGGCTGATGTATTTTTAGGAAAATGTAATATCTTCCAAGTCAAGCTCAAGTTTTTGTCAGACTTTAGTGAAGAATTGTTGTCACATGGTGCTGCCATAAATGATACTCTACTAGATTGTGTGTTTAGTACGCAATCTCATTTTTGTAAAGATAGGATAGCTACAACAACAACAACTACTACTACTAAGCTTTAGTCTAAAAAAACTTGGGATCTGTTATATCAACCAATACAAGACTACGTGTGGTCATCCACATAAATCCTTTCCTTCTACCTCTTTCTATCTACTGTCATATTCTCATCTAAATTCAACAGAGGCATATTTCTTCTAATCACCTCCATCCATATCTTCTTAGGCTTGTTTTTACCGCTGTCCAACCCATCATGCCTCCGTCCTTTAATTCTCTTAAGAGGGGCATCTCTCGGTCTTTTTTGTATATGTCTAAACCAACGCAAGCGATTTTCTCTTATCTTGTCTTCAATGGATACCACTCTCACTTTTTCGTGAATGATTTCATTCTTTACTTTGTCTTTTCTCGTAATATATGCATCTCACTTGCCTTCATTTTCTGAATATTACACATTTTAGCTGCCCAACATTTCTTACTATATAGTAAAGCAAGTCTTACGGCTGTTTTATAAAACTTTAGCTCAAAGGCATATTACGATCACACAAAATACTAGTCACACTCCTCTATTTTAACTAACCAACTTTAACTTGGTGCACAACATCGCTATCAAGCTTTTCGTCTTTTTGAATAATAGATCCCAGGTACCAGAAGCACTCATCAACTGGAATATCTCTGCCATCCAAAATTACACTCTGATCTGTATTTTTCCTAGTACTAAACTTTTATTCTATATACTCAGTTTTACTTCTACTAGTTCCGAAGTCCTTAGATTGCAACGTCTGTTGCCACAACCCAAGATAGGACAGATATCGTTGAAAATTAAGATATCAAGTGAATGAATTATATGACAGCTTAAATTCAGACAATTGATAAAGCATTTGAAATTTAAAAAATCTAAAATCTTATTTACAATCTATAAAGCACATAAAGGCTTGTGGTGTAGCAGTGGTGCAGACTAGGAAACAAAATAATGGATTCAGTTATAGTATTAATTGACCATGGGGAACTAGTGCAAAGGCAGTAGTTCAGAGTTATTCTCCACAAAATCTGAAAATATGATGATCAAAACTAAAGAAAACAAAGATCAGCCTTATTAAGAGGGAAATAGAAACATCCAATGCTTATTTATAGTTTATGCCAACTTGAACATAACCCCTACAATATGTCAGGATATTTACTCAACTAGACAGGAGTTCCTAAAACGTAAAAGAGCTGAATGAAAAGTGTAGTGATTGTTGTAGAACCAATGTTGATCCTCCATCAAGCAGCGAGAGTGTCACCTTATACTTTCTTTAAACTGTACATTTATTCTCTCTCATGATTCAACTACCCATTTTCCTCCATTTCATCTATACTTGAAACTGTGGAAATGATTTATTTTTCCTACTTAATAGATAAGAATTAAGTCAAAATTTAAATGCATACTTCACAATGAGCTATTTCTTTCTAATTGCACACACATCCAGTGCACTCAATTGGTTTGGATGAACTAACCATGTGGGAGACAAGGATAATGAGGATTCCTTAACCTAATATGTGTTCAATAATAATCTGTTAAATATTTCTCAATTATGCTTGTAACTCAAATTGGTAAATAGTCTCATAAGAGAAAGCCATTTGCCTCTTTGCAGCCATCAAGAGATAGCATAAATGTACGACGCACATACTTGGTGAAAATTTATGAAAACTCCTTTATCTAGGAATTTCTTCCTAACTTCAGGATTTAAGGATGTTATAGTGTTGCAACATCTTTCAGGGTTTAGAAATTTTGTAGCTTGGTAGCATCTTTACCATTGAATTTCAAAGAGAAATGGAAAAAATTCTTGTGATGCTTCTTTCCCCTTTGTTTCGACTGCATTCATCTATTTATTTTCTTTATTCTTTAATTAGGTACATGGCCCTGGTGCTGATATAGATACGCTCTGCGTGGGACCTAGGCATGCAACACGAGAGGTGAGATGTGCTATAGTCTACTTTGTTTATGTATTTGTTTTTGTCCGAACGTGTGTTATTGAAATATTTACAAATGTTATTACCAATTGTAGGAGGATTTCTTTGGTGAGCTGCATAGAATGTTGTCAGAAATGGATGAAGTCACAGAGTTGCATCCCGTACCTGATGCTCGTGTACCAGTAATGAAATTCAAATTCAATGGGGTTTCAATTGACCTTCTTTACACAAAACTCTCTCTCTGGGTTATTCCAGAAGTAAGTTCTTTCTTTTGTCCCTACTACTTCTTTTGATTTATTTAGTTACCTCCTTATAAAATTTTCTTTAGCATGTTTTAGATTTTTGAGCAATACCTTGTTTCACTGATATTTTGTTGGGTAGCGCTCTTATTTTTACATGGTTCTGAAGACATCAGGTAATAAGTGAAGAAGTATGAGGGGGATGACATGGAAAGCTCTATTCTAGATCTAACAGGATATCACCAGATCAAGTTTTAAGTATAATTTTGGAATTAGTTTTTGGAGGGGTTGATAATTTGATCTTAGATTGATGCTATGGTCCTACCATAATTGGAGTTTTGGACTAATTTTGTTAGTTCCCCACAATGCTTTTCGCAAAATCTTGGGGTCCCTTTTAGATAATATTTGAAAAAGATGGACAATTGTTTTCTCTTCAAGCATCCAACTAGCAAATTTTGGACCTTAAAAGATATAATTGACCTCCAAATGCTTGTGTTGAAATGGCCAACTTTTCCAGCCTGCCAATGTGGCAAAGACAATGGACAAAACAGGAAAATGTAGGTTTCTTTTTCTGGTGTTGATGAGCTATTTCATGCAGGACCTTGATATTTCACAAGACTCAATACTGCAGAATGCAGATGTGTAGACGGTTCATAGTTGCAGAGTTACTGACCAAATTTTACGATTAGTGCCAAATATTCAGGTCATAACTGTATACTCTGCACTCTTTTCAGGTTAGGTTGACATCTTTCATTATTCTGCCCATTCCGTATATTCAATCATATTAATTTCTTCTGATGCAGAGCTTCCGCACAACATTGAGATGCATGAAGTATTGGGCA
This sequence comes from Voacanga thouarsii, assembly GCA_026120185.1. Taxonomy (NCBI): domain Eukaryota; kingdom Viridiplantae; phylum Streptophyta; class Magnoliopsida; order Gentianales; family Apocynaceae; genus Voacanga; species Voacanga thouarsii. The sequence continues at coordinate 15,778 of JANUWF010002272.1, forward strand.
AAACAACGTGGTGTTTATTCAAATGTACGGATTTCTTTTTCAGTTAAAATAGATTTAAAACTCAATTGTGCTTCTTATTATACACATTCTTATATCTGAGAGGATTTAATTTCTTTTGTGGCCAGGTTGCTGGTTTCCTAGGTGGGATAAACTGGGCATTACTTGTTGCTCGCATATGCCAACTGTACCCAAATGCACTGCCCAACATGCTAGTCTCTCGGTTCTTCAGAGTGTACACGCAATGGCGCTGGCCTAATCTTGTTATGCTTTATGCTATTAAGGATGGTTCAATGGGACTGCAAGTTTGGGATCCTAGGAGAAATCCTAAGGATAGGTTCCACCTGATGCCCATAATCACTCCTGCGTATCCGTGCACGAACTCTAGTTATAATGTATCGTCAAGTACTTTGCAGATTATGACAGAAGAGTTTCAGAGGGGAAATGATATTTGTGAGCTACAAAAGCTGTGAGAAAATTCGTTTTGTATTTTGTTTTCAAAGAATTGCATTTATTCTGATTGAGTGTGGGGGTTGCGAGATGCTCCTAGCAGTAATTTTTGCTTTCAGCTTATTTCATTTGCCTATAGTATAATATTTATCTAGTTTTTTTTCAGCTTCACTTCTGTTGCTTTTCTAGATAGCCAGTTTTACACAATTGATAGTTTGTGTCCACAGTTAGTGGATTATTTTGCTTATGTAATCTTGCAATTGAATTGTATAATGACCCTTTTAATTGAGCTGATATAATTGTTATTTTATTTTTCTATTTTGTTGGGGGGAATGGAGTAGGTTAGTTGGGGTTTGGTTTTGGTGGTCGGCAATGGTGATGGGTGAGTTATTAACAATATTGGCAACAGTAATTAATATATGTCAAGTACTTATGTTTTTATATTTGACTTTCTCTCTCGCACACACATGGGGGCTCGCACGTGGTAACTGTACTGTTCATGCTTTTGACAAATTATATATTACTAGCTTCCTCTAACAAGCTTGGGCTACTATTGAAGCCTCAACCAACATGCTCCATATTCTATGTTCACTTGTATTGCTTCTAAATCTAATATCTTGTATGAGCTTTGGTCCTTTACTTAAAAAATAATCATGGCTTTGTTCTGTTTGTTTTGTTTCTTTATTTTTGCATGGTATTTCCTCAGGCTATGGAAGCAAACAAAGCTGACTGGGAGAAACTTTTTGAGCTGTATCCTTTCCTTGAATCATACAAGAATTATTTGCAGATAGACATTACCGCAGCAAGTGCTGATGACATGAGAAAATGGAAAGGTTGGGTGGAATCCCGCTTGCGTCAGCTTACGCTGAAGGTGTCTTTTATGTAGTTCTTGATCTTCATACTTCATTACATATTTGCATACTTGTATGCTCATTTGTTTCTCTCTTCCTGATATCATTTAACTGTTTCAACGAGCAGATTGAAAGGCACACAAATAATATGCTTCAGTGCCACCCACATCCTGGGAACTTCTCTGATAAATTGAGGTCATTTCATTCTTGTTACTTCATGGGTCTCCAGAGGAAACAAGGGGTAGCAGCCAATGAAGCAGAGCAGTTTGATATTAGGCTGACTGTTGATGAATTTAAGCATGCTGTTGGCATGTACACGTTGGGGAAGCCTGGAATGGAGATATATGTAAGCCATGTGAAACGTAAGAACATACCCAATTTTGTATTTCCTGGTAGAGTTCGGCCTGCGCATCCTACCAGAATTGCCGGAGAAGGTGGACGGGTTTCAAATGCTAAAGTTTCTGGCCAAGTTGAAGATAATTCTCTTCCTCAGGATTTGGATGGTGGGAGGGAGAGGAAATGGGAGAATAGCGATGTGGGAAGTAATTAAGGGATAGAAAGCGCCTAGGGGTGTCAGGTGAGGTAGTTTGTGAGAGTCAAACATCTAATGGCTCTGCTTCATATTCTATAAAACTTGTGAGTACTGATACCAAGACATCTGAAAAATTTTGGAGAAAGAAAACTGAAGATAATGCCGACAGTGCATTAGTTAGTAACATACATCAGCCTCCGGTTCCATCACAGAACATTGGAGAACTAGAGCTGTCTTTAAGATGCAATCCATCTACGGCTGCTGCTCTTGTCTCATCAAGTTCCAAAGAAGATGAGAAACTTGCAATTGAGAAGATCATGTCTGGTCTATATGTTGCACACCAAATGGTTCCTGCTGAACTTGATGAACTAGATGCTGATCCTGTGTACAAAAATCAAGCAAGGGTTTCAGGTGGGATTACAGGTGGAAGCTCCACAGAATCCTCAGTTACCAAAGGGTCACTTGTTCTATCCCTAACTACTAGCAAAACAGTTGGTTCTTCCTCGAGTTTGCAGTCAACTGGAAAAGTAGAAGAGCTTGAGGTCTTGTCGTCTAATCCCGTAACTTGTACATCCTAAATTTTTGCTCATATAATTGTTTTATTTCATTGTTATCTTTGATAATTTGGTTCCAAATCTTGGATCATTGATGATAGCTCTACTCCTGGAAATGGCTGTCTTTTTGGTTTTAAGAATCAGTAACCATCAGTTATTTGAATGAATACCAAAAAATCGGTGAATTTGTCAAGAAATGGAGATCTTTATTTGTTATTATTATTCTTTTTTTTATTCCCTATAAAATAATACAAGCACATGGGACTTCAGTTCAAGTAATTTTGAGTTTAAAAAAATCTATCTTATCAACTTTAGTAAATAAACATCCTCAACTGTAACTTTGTAGCCGAGAATAGGAATAATATCCAATTTCTACCTAATTATGATTCAATGTCATAGAATTTCTCCTTTCTACAAGTTTTGGATAAGCTGATGCTTTTATTGTACTAGACATTTCACTACTGTTCTTGGAAAGGCTTTTGATATTTGATCTTCTCTGTACTACCCATATTACAGTCCCAGAAGATCAGTTTATGTTTTAACTTGAGTAGTTATTATGCTGTTCCTGATGAATCTTTTATAAAGCTAGTCACATTGTATATTGCATTCCGCAAATATGTACTCTGGCATGGTTTGTCAGTTTACCCTTCTTTGGCGTTTTCACTTGCATTCTCAAGATGATAGACAACTTTCATTCTTTTACCTGCTGGTTGAACTCATACCAACCTGATCAATGGCAATGCTTTTTATGCAACAGCTATTAGTTATATTTCTTGTTCATTTTATGTATTTCATACCTTTGACGTGAGAATTCAAAGATTTTATTTTCTTGAACTGTTACTGACATTATTTACTTTTGTCTCTTTATAACTTCTTTCCTTTGAAGCCTCCTGAACTTCTACCTCCAGCCCCCAGCTTTAGCACTGCAACTCCCGCCTAGAAACCAGTTCTCAGGTAAGGAAATATCTGAACAACTTGATGTTTATGCGGTATTTGACAATGTTACGCATGGAAACAAATCAACATATATGGGATGATATGCACTTGGGTGTCTTGTAATGATCATTCTTCTGTATTACTTCAGTAGACACGAGTGTCAGTAGTGTTCCTTCAAGGGTAAAAAACAACTGAAATATTTGGTTTTGACAAACAGGGAGACTAGAATTTTATGTTTTCACAAGAGGTTGATATGGATGTCAAAATTTCATTTTTTCATACTTACATTTCCTATTCTAGCTCTGTCAAAGTGATCTTGTACGGCAAACCGTCCATGATATCTTTGCTGACTACTTATTCCTGTCCTGGCTTGCAGGTTTAACTTCACTTCCTCGGCTAAGGCTACTGGGAAAAGTGCTTGACAAATATGGAACTTCAGTGATGGACAATGCAACAGAAGTTGTTTGTTTGTTGTATAAATGCTATAATGAGATACCAAGATTTTTTTTTCCTTCCTTCTGTAAGAATACCATAATGCCAAACTCGGCCTTTTGTTTTTTTGTGCTGATAATAATGAGCATTAATAGAATTATAAATTTCTTTCTTGGCTATGAAGAGGTTCTGTTGCTTTTTGTTCTTGTAATTTTTCTGATATTATTGCTTTTACTATTCATATTGATTGAGGCTCAGGAAACGGGGGGAAAGAAAGGGAACTGTTGTTTTTTATGGTTGTTGAATGGGAAATAACCCGATTCTTCAAAAAATCTGGGGGCATAAGAATTTCATAAACTCTGAATGAAAAGAAGGAATACAATAAAGTAAAATTAAAAGGAATAAATAATTTTTTATCTTTCCAAAAGTCTGCATTTTTTGCTTAGAATTTTTGTTGAACTTGTCTCTTCGAGAAATCAGGACTCTGATATTGGAATTTTTTTTTTTTTTTAAAAAAAAAAAGAAGGGAGGGGGCATTCTTTCATCCAATGTTTTCGAAATCAGACCGGATATCGAGTCGGAAAATTTATTGATTAACGGTTCAAAGGTCTAATCGTAATTAAATCGATAATATTATAATTTAAAATTTTTAAATATAATTGTTATAAAGAGCAAAATTGATTAATAATATAATGTAATTTAAATCTATAAAGATATAAACATTTGAATTCATAACTAATATAATATAATAAAATGATAAACTACCAACCAAATAAATAATTTACAACTATAAAATTAAAAATAGTCATTCTTAATTCATTACTAACAATCTAATACACAACAAAATTAAAAGTAATCATTCTTAATTTATTACAAACACACAATTTCAAATTCTTGTTACTTAAAACAAAGGTATAAATCCTCAAATTCCTCCAAACCAATTTTCATCATCATGATCCTTATTGTTGGTTGTGCTTGCAACTCCAATATCAAACATCAAATAGTAGTGACACAAATACAAATTGATCTATTATTGAAAGATCAATGTCATCACCAATATCTTCCACCACAAAATCATCGTCGTCATCGTCATTTATAAATAATTTATATATATAAGAGTAAAAAATATAATACTAGTATGTTATAAGTAATTTTGATCAATATTAAAAAGAAGAAATGTTAACCTTCTCTTTTACGATGGCGTTGCCTTTGTAACATTGGTTCCTTAATCTCTTCATATAACATTTTCTCTACTTTTTTAATGTTACTTGAAGGCTCATCCTTTACATCCTCACAAATCCAATAGTCAGTACTATCTATACTTTCATAATCAATTGGATCAAAACTCTTCTCTTTAGACAACAACCTATTATCAAATCAAAAGATATATGTTATATCAAATAAACATTCAAAAGAATAATCAATTTTTTTTAAAAAGAAATTTACCTATTTTTTAACTTCAAGTTGTAATGAACAAAGACAAGGTCACTAAGTCTTTGATATTCTAATCTATTTCTCTTTTTAGTGTATATCCTTTCAAATACACTCCAATTTCTTTCATATCCAAATAAACTATTTGTTTGCCCTAAAATACGAATTGCCAACTTCCTTAAATTGGTGCTCCATAACCAAACATTTTTCACCACTCATCTATGAAGAAGAAATAAAATTAAGAATTGAATTAAGAATAATGAAATAAAATGATATAATAACAATTTAAAAACTAATAAAAAAATAAAAGTGAAAGAATTAATATTACCAGGTAAAAAAGTTTTGTATGCCTCTTTTGCAGTATCAGAACCAAAACTACCCAATTGGTCTCTAAATGGAATACTTTCTTGTAGTATTTTACTCCAAGACTCCTTGGTCTTTTTAGTAACAACCTTTATAAGACCATCCATGACATAAGATTTATCACAAAAGCTTTTTCGGTCATATGAAAAGGCAGGATTCAACCAAGATACAGTAGCATGTATACTTATCTTCAAATGCATATCCCATCTTCTTTTAATGATACTAAAAGTAATTTTTTTTTATTGAATAACATTTTGATTGCCTTACATGTCTAATGGATGCCATCAAAAACATAATCTAAAGATGGCTTTTTATCACCATCCACAATACGCAACAAACGCATTAAGGGCTCTACTACTTTAACAATAATATGACAATCATTCCAAAACTTGTTATCCAAAATGATTGCAATCACTTTCTTTGTTTTATTTCTCTATAAAGTCTAGAATCACAAAACTCCTTACAAGTCTTCAAAGCCCTTAAGTCATGCATATGCTGATAGACGTTATTAAGAGCAATAAAAGTGGTAGCAAACCTAGTAGCACCAGGACGAATGATTTCACTCTAATCTTTTCTTTTTCTCAAGCAACTCAACCAAAAACCATGATTATATACAAATTTAGTAATTGCAGAAGCCTTCTCAGCAAGAATTTGTACATGACTCAATTTACTAACATCCTGCAATACTAGATTCAAGCAATGAGTTGCACACGGTGACCAACTGATTGATGGATAAGCATTATTAACCAATTTTCCAGCAGTCACATAATTTGTCCCATTATCAGTCACAATATTTACAATATTAGTTGGACCAACCCAATCAATAACTTCTTTAAATAAGTGAAACAAAGTTTGTTCATTTTTCACAACATCAGAGGTATCAACAAATTTCAAGAAAACAACTCCACGAGGTGTAATATCTTTCCTTTTTGGTACTTGGACTAGCTATTACTTTGTACAGAATAAGAATTTGTATAAATAGCCAGAACAAAAGATGATCAATATGATGAGATGAACATCTTGGTGCAATAAAATTATCCAGGGGCATTATTAGGATTTTAAAATTTATAGGGACCCAAATGAAATTTTGAGAACTGTTCCACCCGTACCTTTGAACTTCAACTGGCTACTACTTGTGATAGAGTGGGAATTTATAGTAGCGGCCAGAATAAGAAATAATCAGTGTAATGCGAGGAATATTTTGGTGCGATAAAAATATATAGGGACCTAGATGTAATTTTAGATTTATTCTACTCGTACTCTAAATTTTTGGCAGCCTACTACTTTTAATAAAGTAAGAGATTGGGGGTACATTTAGAATGAAAATTGATTAGCACGAATAGACGAGCATTTCGGTATGAGTTAGGTTATCCAAAGCTGCAGGAGCATTTTCGTAATTTTGAAAGCAAATGGGATTTCGACCGCGAATTTTACAAAATTTGGAAAGAATTGAAGAATTTGAATGTTACCATTGAATTTAATGAAATTTATAGGGTATATTTGTGAAATAAAATATTTTTCCATTCCAGATCCAATTTTGATCATTTTTGAGAAAAAATAGAAATGCAAGTAAAACTTGGACGTATGGCATTGTGTGAATGGTGGATGAAGACAAGTGTTAAAATACCATTAGAGGAGTTAAATATTTGTGGATTATTATATTGTAAAAGTTTATTGAATAAACTTAAGAATTATCTATTTAAATTAAATCCACCAATAGGAATTTAGCTTTAAAATAGATAGCCCACAATGTAATTAATGTTGGTTGACTTTGGGCACTAGAATGGAAGTGGAAGGGCTGTAAAACAGCCAGAAATTCGTCCAGGAGAAGAGCAAAAGGAAGGAGAGGAAGAAAAGAAAGGAAAAGGAAAGAAAAACTAGAAAAAAAATAGGGAAAAAGGGGAGAAGTGAGAGAAGAAGAGTTCTTGGAGAGAAAAAGGGAATCTTGAAGCATTTTTCAGCCAAATCAAGCTACAAATAAGGTAAACATTCAAGCTTTAAAAATTAAAGTTGTAGATTAAATCATGAGGATTACTTTCATATAAATTTTGTTGGTAAATTCATGCTAGTTATAAATTTTTCTCAAGAATTCAAGTTTATTTGTGAGTACGTGTGTGTTGTGTGTATGTCGGTTGGTGAGGAGGATTTTATACTATGTTTTATATGGTTATTAAAGGTGTTTTCATTGCAGTTTTATTGGTGGCTCATGGCTACACAAGAATCATGTGAAATAGGAAAGAAAGCTAGACTAATTGTTAAAGAAAAATGAATGGTTATTGTTGTTATTTGTGAATGTTAAATTTGGTATTGGAAAATATGGTTTTACTGAGCTAAATATGCCTGAAAATTAGAGGTATGAAGGCTGTTTTAGTAACATTTGAGGAGGAGTAAGTGATATAAAAGTGTTTGGATTGAAGGAGAATGAATTGGTGATGTTATTTGATGAAGGAAAAGAAGAAACATGAACAGCTGGAAGTTGTTTTGCCTCAGCAGTATGTCACGACTCAGAGGCTGTCTGAATGAAGTTCATAATCATAAATTTGGAGATTTTATGAGCATTTTGATATAAAATAGAACTTAATCGAAATTGTGGATCAAAAGTTACGTTGAAAACAAAATCGGGTATTAAAGCTGAAAAATTCCAACTTTTCTGTGAATGAATGAAATTCAAGGAATTGAATTTGTTTGCATTATTGGAAGAATGGAAGGATGAAAGACCATATGAATACCTTAAATTATGTGTTGAAAAGGATGGAGAAGTGGATAATGGATTTTGGTTATTTGGAAAGACTATTCCATTATATTTGGAAATAAGGCAAATAAGAAATATATGACTCTCATTTTATTGTGGTAATCCATTATTTTAGATTTAATGACTAAGTTGAGAATGAAATAACTTTAATGTAGGTTTCTATGTTAAAGACTTGAGGAAAAGTTAGGAACGTTACACTTACGACTATTTGATATAGGGCACGAGGTGAGTCCCACTTGTTTTATAAACCTTGTTCTATACTAGTAAAATTATGTTTTATTGAGAAATATTCTATGAATCCTTTTGGTTTCTCTGGACAAACAAATAGTTTCTCTGAGGAAGAAATGGTATCATGCCATGATTGGATTTGAATGGAAAATATGAATTTTCATAAATGAGATTATTCATAATTAGTAACTAATTTTCCTAAAACCTCTTTGCAACAAGGTTAACAGACCTTTTTATTTTACTGATGAAAATATGGTTTCTCTGAACGGGAAATTATTGAGGTTTTTAGGAAATGGTGTTTTGTATAAGGGATTTTGGATCCTTTGAATTATGAATAATTCCTAGGTATATATGTATACCTGAAAGGTTTTCTTCTTATTAATTATGAGATGAAATAATATTTTATTTTGGGAAAGCATTAATAATCCTTTTTATGGAAAGGATTTTTAGAAAAATGTAAGATATGAATATTTGGAATTATGATTGGGATTTCTTAAATTAGATTCTTCCTTTTTGGATTAAAACTCTGAAATTCCTGAATAATACTCTTTTTGAAATTGGGTATTCTTCAAATGATGAAAGTACCCCTAAAAACTTATTCTATCATACAAAAAGGACTTTTATCCTTTTTCACTATATTTTTTGGAAAACGATCTCTTGGTATGAGATCAACTTTTGAAAAATGGTATTTTGATCTCAACAATTATTTTATTGATATTCTTTTGGGAATAAGATAATAAAATTAGCATTGTGAGCCAGTGGGATTAATTAACTGGTCTTGTGAGCCAGTGAGATCAATTTTTGAAAATGATATTTTGACCCTAGAAAACGTTTTATTGGTATTTTTTCGGGAATGAATATTTATACGGCCTTGTGAGCCAGTGAAATTGGACTGGTCTTGTGAACCAGTGGAAATGTTGAATACTCAATAAGAGCCGACCTTTGTACTAGTTTACATTAGAGATAGACGACCCCAAGTAACCTGGCTAATTTTGGGGATTGTCTTAATCTGAACGGGGCGATAGGACATTGGAAACAGTTGAGGACTTACCGGATGGGTTGCTAAGTGCCTGATTGAACCCTTGCTCCTCGTGTAAGGAACGATACGAGAATGGGCCCCCGTATGTAAGCAAGTAATGAATGATAACCCATGCACCCTCTCGTGTGAGGAACGAACAATGATCCGAAGGCATATGAATCAAATGAATTGGGTAGAGTGTGATGAAATTTCTACCTCTCTAGCAATGCACCGTTGAGTGCTATGGGCTTATATCCTTAGTGCAACAAGACCGTGATGCCAAAGGCGAAGCCTTGTAAGCTTTGCACGCAGGCTGATCTTCTATTGAGAGAAGTGTCTGCATTTCTAAAATTAGGGCAATGACTCTGAAACAAAACACAATTTTTAAAAAATGACTGAATTTTGAATAAACTCTTTCTTAGAGAGTTTTAGAATTGTTTTTAGTAGAAAAATGAAATGCTTTCCCATAATGGTTTTTATGAAGCTATAGCTATTAACACGTTTATCTGTTTGTTAATAAATTACTAACACACATGAGACTCACTGGGTGATTTTTCACTCATATGTATATTATTTCTATTAAAATTTTAGGGATCAGAGGTGCAACAGAAGCACAATAGACTCTCAAAGGCTCATGCTACATTTTGAATATGTGATCCTTTTGACTATATGTAACAGAAATCATAGTCTATGTACTTTTTTATATTAAATAAAAGTAAATTTTTAGAAAATTTTCGTTGCCTATTGAGTGAAATTTGTTATAAAAATCCCTTATCTAGGCGATTAGACGGGGCGACATCTTCTAAAGTCACAGCTCGTTACGCTACGGAAATATGAGGTGTTACATGAGGACAGTAAAGTAGAAAGTTAATCAATGTCATTTGTCTATTTTCAGTCCAACCCCCATTATAGTGCAACCAAGTTTTTCCCCCTCATTTTTCATAGAATCAACAAATAACTGAACTTTTTTTTTTTTTTTTTTGCATCATTCAATAAAGAAACTCGCAATTAATAATAAGTGGGAATCTTAAATCCTGGCTATAGCACATGCAACATCAAACATCCGTTGGAAGTAGATAGAATTCACAGTATTAATGGGCAAACAAGTATCATAAAAAAATTATGCTACTTCCATATGTGCTCTATGTACTACCTTTTTACTTGCAAGCACACTTTTTAAAGTTAGTTGAGAACCAGGAATTGTTCTTGGTGCAAAATAATCATTGATCCATCCTAAATTCCTTCATTTTCCTATTTGAGATGCATTAAGTTTCAAGTGGTCACGAGGTGTAGTATCATTTGAATGAGGTATTTCTTGAACATCTCCATCACCTTCAAAGTTTGCTACACTAGGTTCATAAAGATTTTCAGAATCAAAGTTTTCAACTTTTCATGAGCATCTCTTTTTTTTTTTTTTTCTTAACAACGTCATCAAGAGAATTTCCCATTTGAAATTTAACATCATGTGGAACGCATGAACAAGAACTAACTTCTCCTTTTTTTTCCAGCTAATTATTGTTTCATTCTATATATTTCACCACCTTTTCCACTAAAACCACACTGCAAGCATGTCAACACATTCTTTCCATCAATAACCTTTTGAATTGCATGATTCCAAGTAATGTCAGACTTACTTTTCCCAAATAAACTGTTATCTAATGGAATAGCTGATTGAGGAGTTGAACTACCTTTTGAAGAATCCATTTCCATTAACTCAATCTTGCAAAGGAAACAAAACTAATCTACTTAGATGTTGAACAAAAAGAAACCAAATAAAAGGTGATAAAATAGAAGGATTGTGATATTTTTTATTTCAAAATTTGTAATTTTTTTCCAAACATCTTAGAGGTGAAACACAAAAGAAACTTTTGAATACCAAAAAAGAAAAGGAAATTCTAGGTTTATTTTTCGAATTGAAGTCCTGAGTAGTCAATTCATATGAGGGGAAGTTTTTAAATGGACTACTGTTAGAATATATGCCCTCTAGACTAGATTATCTGATGTAATCATTGAATTTGTTAATAAAAGAATTTATTCTGAAAGTTTATTTGTGAATTTACATTTTATTTGTGCACGATTTTTTTTTTTTTTTTTTAGAAATGACCTATTATGTTTAAGTAAGTGATCCATGTGAATGGTGATCTTTCACAATAAGGTATGGATCACGGGTTACTTAACACATAAATGTTTCTTCTTAACTGATTGATGAGAATGAAAATTGCATTATGTATAAATTATCATGTTATGAATTCTAAATGGGGAATGGTTTACCTTTAGCCAGTGAGTAGTCCACTCACTTCATAGCATGAGCGTATTTCGAATACGTAGAATATGACCTATAATAGTGGTTTCTAAAAGTACTATTTAAAAAAAAATCTAGACTGTTACTGCTACAACGTGGACTAATACTCTACCGCTTGAGTATGAGTTGGTAGTCTGACGAAGCTAGAAGCATATACTTTGATATACTGTAGTTGAGGTTCTTTCGTAAAACCAATATACTTGCATGTTGGGTATATGTGATTAGTTAGTTAAGATAGACTTGTACAAAATAACTTCTACGTTATATTGCCCCTTGTAATTATTCAAATGATCTAATTATCCAGAGCCCTGGGGAACATGACTTGGATGTTTACTTTAGGGTAGCTCCCTTGAAAAGTGAAAACATTTCAGGAGTCGTAGATCATTGGACAAGAGGTCTAAGAATGGTAGATGTCTATTAGAGAAGTGTTATCACACTCTTCCTCTCTAATTGCACGGCGATGCCTCGAGGGATATTTTAGTCATTACACCTGTAGGTTGAAGACTTTGCTAACGCAGTATTGTCCTTGGGGTTAATATTTCTTTATGGTGATATTATGAAATATTTAAAATGCAAAATATAGTTTTTTCTATAGTAGGGGTATTTTGATCATTTTAGTAGCCAATGGATGTGTCTTTTGGTCCTCGAAATGGCCTTTAAGTTTTGAAAGATTTGGGTTAAGAAATTGGTCTTAATGTTTATGAATTTTTTTTTTATTAGTTAATTTATTATTGGACTAGAATAAAATAAAAGGTTCGAGAGAGAGTATTTATTTTATCTAGTTTAAATGATTAATTAATTATTCAGGACCTAAGATCCAGATTGAATAATTAGAAAATTAATTTGGAATTAGATAAAAGGTATGTAATTTTATTTGGTATATTTAGATTTGCTATTATTTATTGGGCTGTTTAATAAAACTCAAAAAATAAATAATTGAGATTTATTATTTATGGATGTTCAAGCCCAATAATAAATAATTTATTTGATCCAATGAATAAGACCAAGGTAAAATAAAAATTATAAAAAAATTAATTATTTATAAATTTAATTATTTAATTAAATAAAAAAGACAACACGGGATGGATCCCGTGTTGTTTGGCATGATGAAAGCATGGGCTTTCTGTTTTCACGCAATTATACTCTCTCGGTGAATGATTGAAAAGGCAGAGAAAATCATGTAATTAAAAAGGTTGTGTGAACTATCAGTGAGCTTCCAATTTCACAAAAGCAAGTCACAGAAAATAGCACGGCGTATTTCAATTTTACATTCACAGAAAGTTTCGTTGAAGCTTTGTCAAAGTTGATCAAAACTCAAACTTCAAGTCTTCACCGGCTGTGCTACGGGTACCATTTCGAAAGATTGAAAGCTTCGCATGGATGAGTCGTAGTAGTCGTTTGCAAGGACGTGAGCCACTAGCCTCGAATATCCTTATACAGACATCTACACCAATCCGAAGAGAGCCTCTTCATCACAAAGATAAAATTTTCATTTTCTTAACATGCCTTCATTTTCATTATTTTTTCTATTTTAAGCCTTCACTATATCTTATAACCTAAAAACTTAAATGTTAAATAATATTCTACCTAATAGCGACCACTAGTGTTAATTTTTGATTTTTCATTTCTAAAAAGACAATAATGACTCCACTCCATCCACGACAACCTATTTACAATTTACAAGTAAAATTATCTTAATTCGCAGCCAAACCCTTGCAAGTTTCGAGGGCTTAGCGACAGTGAATAGGCCCTTAACTAAATTAAAGACTAAGTTCAACACTTGTTTTTCCTCTTCTTTCCATTCCAATATTTTCCGTCTTTGGTCGACCCCTCTTTATTTCCCCTTCCTTTCTATAAGATTTTTCGGCCACAATCATTATTGTCAATTTTTTCGGCACCACCCCTAACTAGTTACTGCTACCATACAAGGTTTATCTGACACCCACCACCATTGCCACCATCAGAATTCGGCCCTCCATAGCACCATTGCCGCTGAGCTCCTCTGTTGCCGCCAATTATTGTTCCATCTGTTTCCAAGTTTCAGGTAATTAGCTCTATAGGTTTTTGCAATTGTTTTTTTTTTCCCTAAGAAATATTTTTTCGTCGCAAAACCCTCGCAATTTGTCAAGGTAATCAAACAAGATATTTTCTTTTTTCTCTCTTTTTTAAATATGGAATTCCGTCGTAAAGCCCTAACTAATTGAGAGGATTTTGTGACAGTTAGCTTATGAAATTTTTTCTTTTAAATTTTTTTCCTAAACTATATTTTTCCGTCGCAAAACCCTCGCTAATTAGCGAGAGCACTGTAATCGTTGCAAATCAGGAATTTTCATGTAGTGATCCCTGACCTACTAAGTTACGAATGTAGTTGGGTGCTATAAAATATCTTTCCAAAATTAGTCACTAGGACCAATTTGGTAGCTTAAAAAAGTTCATAAACTAAAAAATTAATAAAAGTAGCTTAAGGATCAGTTTTAGTAATTTGGAAAAAAATCAACAAAATACTTTCAGTATTAGTGGCAACTTATAAAAGGCTTAAGGACTAAAAAGTTGGAAATTAGTTGGGAAGGCTTAATGACTTTAGTATACATGGGGAGTTGGGTTATCCTCTTGAAATTTTACTTTTGAATTTTTTTTGTTTAACCTTTTTTTTTTTTTATGTACAACTATTTGCAGCCTCAAGAAAGCGAACAAATGAGAGATGAACTTAGATAAGTAACAAATATTTTTAAAATAAAGTCAGTAATTTGTAAATGAGAATGTTATCGGTTTTCAAATTTATTGCTGAATACTTTTGATTTGCAAAAATATCTTCAAAGTTAATGAAGTAGTAATGAAATTTGTTCGGTCCTTTTGTCACATAAATATTGACATACTATAAACTTAAAACATTTTGTGCCCATTAAAATAAAATGAAAAAAAAAATAATAGTATTTGTTCAACTACACTATTATATGATTCGTAATAATGACCAACCAATAAATCAATGTCATATAACAAATACAAAAAGAACAAATCAGTCACAGTGTTGTTGTCTTTCTTACCTTTTGGTTTGATGGCTGATTGGGACGCTCGAAATGGTACCCCATTTTCTATTATTGAGAGGGAATTTTCATTGTCCTTTTTAACTTTTCTCTGTTTGGGTCAAGATGACAGGCTGGAAAAGGCATATCATTTTATATTTTCTATTAATCCTTGATTTTTTTTTTTTCCTCTCTCCTTTTTTAATTATTATTTTTCCCTTTTTTTTTTGTTGAACTATCTTTATCCTATATTGGCATCACCGGTTAGGTTGAATATTCTACCAGTGATGAGAGTTGTTCCTCGTCAATTTCGTACGGTATTATAGATTGCAAACTGACCTTCCTTTGGCTCTAATTTATTCCTGACAATGAGAAAATACCAAATCAACTCATCAAGGAATTAGAAGTGCTAGCTCGCTCCCATCTCCAATTCCTTATGGTTTAATCCCAAGCTCTATCTATATCTAAACAACCCTCAAATACTCCTTTTAAAAAAAAAAAAACCTTTGAAATATATATTTGATTTATCCAAAGAACTGTTTTGATATGAAGTATAAAAAAAAAATCACATAAAACTTTGCATTAAAATTATTATATATATACACGGTAATTAGTTTGGCCAAAATGTGAAGTTGAACTTCTAAAGCAAGTAGCAACATATGCAAAGATGGAACTAAAATATTAAGTTTAGAGAGGCAACATTTATAAAAAGGAAAAGAATAAGGGATAATGTTACAAATTTTTAAAAAATTTAAGAGGACGGAAGGTAAAATTTATATAATTTTTTCAAAAGAAAATTAACAGTAAAAAATTTTGAGATCAAATTAAATGTTACACCTACCTCTTGAATTCGCCGTTACATAACTTATAAAATTTAATTTTTACAATTTTATATCCTAAAAATAAATTGTTGTTTTTCTTCTCAAGCATGGGGATTAAAAATATATATATTAAACTTTCGAAAAAAAATCAAGTCGGAATCCATAATGTTGAAGATTAGTAATACTTCTTAGCTAAGCATGTATCCAAATTTTAAAGTTGGTAAGAAATTCTTCTTGGTCACGCCAATAATTAACAATTCGAGCTTTCCTAAGTCAATGATTAGGGTAAAACAAACCAAGCAAATGCAAAAATGGAGAATCAATCATTAGAGAGAGAGAGAGAAGAAGAAGAAGCAACTAAAAAAATGTAAACACAGTCAGAAAGAAAGAGTAATTGGCGTTTAGTGTGATTGCCAATGCTTGCACCATCCTCCCAGCAACTGCATTAATTTGCTTGTTGAGGATATATGTATATATAGCCAAGGAGTTTGTTGTTGGTTCTCCAAGAATAATGAAAGGATTCTAGAGAATGGTCGTTGTGTTTAATTTTTGAAAAACGGTGAAGATAATAGTTAATGAAAGACACAGATTAAAAGAATTTTTGGAGAGAAATGAAGGGAGGAAAAAGAAAGCTTCCTCTTAATTAATTTGGCGTGTTTAAAAGAGAGAAAAAGAATTAAAAAAATGAAAGGATGATATTTTATCCTCTAATTTTAGAATAGTAATTTTGTTGAATTAGATAATAATTAATTTAATAGAAAAGTGATAAACTTTTCAATAATAAATTAGTCAGCTGTTGAAATTAATCACTATTATATATTAAATTTGATTACACTCATTCTTTGTCAAAATTTACCAATATTATAAAATTAATTATTATATTAAAACTCCTAAAAATTGCAATTGTTGGATGTTTCTTTGTTCAAATTTATCACTCTTACTTAGGGACGGATTAACTTTTAACCGATGAAAGTAACAATATGTACAACAAGAGAGATTGAAAAATAAGGAGGGAGGGACAAGTCGAGTGAAAATAGTAAGGAAGAAGAAGAGGAGAGTGTCTTTGATAAGATGGGAGAAAAGAGATCGAGTTGTGTTGTGGACGATCCATTAATTATATGAGTTCATTTTTGCAATTGCCAATAAGACTGCAACGTTTGCCTAATCATTGTCTTTCTTGTTTTGTTTTGGTACGATTGAATTGAAATAGAAAAACTTCAGAAATTTCTTGTAGATTTCCACTTTGTCTTTTTCCTTTGTTTTCTCTCTCTCCTCATACAGCCAATAGAATTCCAAGCAGCCCCTGATGATGGCATGTAATATCGACTAACTCCATCTGTTCTTGACACGCACCTTTAAAAAAAATGTAATCTACTAGAAATTTCCACATACCATCATCATTTGTATACTCCTCCATTATTTAACGGAATCAAGAGGGATAGGAATGCCATACGCCTCTATTTTTTTTTTTTTTAATTATGAATTTTCTCTTAAAAATTTAAATATTTTTAGAAAGACTTTTTAAAATTTTATCTTTCATTCATCTAATATTTTTTTAATTATAATATTATGCTCTAATTTTATCTTTTTATATAATTTATTTATTTTTATTTCGCCTGCATATATAAGAGATATGTGTATTTATGCACATTGCATATGAATTCCTATCCCTCCCCATCCCATGGTTGGGGTGGGAGTACTAGTATGCAAGGACATTGTTTCTCAATGCATGGTTAATGATGGAACTCGTAGTTACAAATATTACTTTCACTCTTTTTATAATTTTTTAAAATTTTTAAAAAAAGTCTTATATAAATTATCAGGAGTAAAAAGAAAGATAATCATACACTAATTAACAATAAACTTAAAAATTTATATAAATTTAATACTACTAATTAATCAAGTTATTATCTTAACCAATAACTTTTAATTTTCTCACATATAAAATAAACGTAATATATTAAAGATTAATTATCATTATTACTTTTATATATATATATATATATATAATACGTGTACTATTCAACAAAACCTAAGTGCCGCCAACGTTTTTATTTATTTGATAAAGGTGGGGCCGACGCCAAACCAATGAGAGAACTGTGTCCAGCAAAAGGGTGACTTCATTTGCACTATAAAAATGAATATATATATATATATATATATATATATATATATATATATATATATATTGTTATAAAAATTTGGGTAGTGTTAGAATAAAATCTTCACACTACACACTAATAAAACTCTAATTATTCTTTACACAAGAATTTCTCTCTTTCTTTTCTCTCACAATTTTCTCTAATCTTTTTTTCACTAATCTTTTTTTCACAAAATGATGGTGTATTACAAGCTTAGAGAATAACTCTATTTATAGATCTCTAATTAATGGAATACATCATGACATACATCATCTTCCACTAATCTTAATTAATGGTGTCTACACTATATGGTGGACATTCATAAAATCTTCTCTAATAATTCACATAAATCCATAATTAGTAGAGCCTCCACTAATTATTGGAGTTTCCACTAATTTAATATATTCATAACACTCCTCCTTGAATGTCCATCCATTACATAGAGAATATGCCTCGTTAAAACCTTACTAGATAAAAATTCAGTGGGAAAAAAATCTAGTGAAGAAAAAAAAATACATTATTCTATATGTCTATTTATTACTCCCCTTATGAGATGATTCCTTTAAATCTTTAAACCGACGCATACCGATTTTATATCTAAATTTCTCAAATGTTGTAGTCGGTAAAGTCTTTGTGAAAATATCTGCGAGGTTGTCACATGACCGAATTTGTAGTACATCAATTTCACATTTCTTCTGGAGTTTGGTGACCTATGTTGTGTCTGATCTCCTTTAATATATCCTCCTCGTAATTGCGCTATACAAGCTGCATTATCTTCATAAAGAGGAGTTGGATTATCTCTTATATATGATAATCCACAACTTTCTCGGATATAATGAATCATTCTCTACTTGCTTCATGCATGGCTTATAATTTCAGCATGATTTGAAGAAGCAGCTGCTTGGAGATATCTAATGACTTGTTTAATTCCATTTCAATGTCGTCGTGTTGGTGAAGAACTAAATCTTGCTAATAAATTGACAGCAAAGGTAATATCAGATCGTGTATTGTTAGCAAGATACATCAATGCACCAATTGCACTGAGATATGGAACTTCAAGACCAAGAAGTTCTTCATCCTCTTCATGAGGTTGGAAAAGATCTTTATTCATATCTAATGACCGGACGATCATTGGAATACTCAATGGATGTACTTTATCCATGTCAAATCATTTTAGAACTTTTGCTGTATATGTTGATTGTTGAATAAATGTTCTACTTGCCAAATATTCAATTTGTAAACCAAGGCAAAATATAATTTTACGACCATCATTTATGTCGAATAATCAATTGTTTCTTGGAGCTCTTCAGGAGTTCCAATAAGATTAAAATCATCAATATATATAGTTAATATCACAAATTTAGAACCAGATTCCTTAATAAAAATACATGGACATACCTGGTCATTTTAAATCTCGCTTTCAATCAATATTCACTAAGATGCTTGAACCACATGCGCCCAGATGGCTTCAGGCCATATAATGATTTTTGCAATTTGATGGAGTAATTTTCACGAGGATAATGTGTATATGCTTCAGGTATATGAAATCCTTCGGGGATCATTTTTTAAATTTTCATACAAGTAAGCAATGACAACATCTAATAGGTGCATATCTATCTTTTCATATACTACCAAACTGATAAGATATTGGAGTGTAATAGCATCAACAATAGGAGAATAAGTTTTATCACAATCAATACCTGGTCTTTGTGAAAAACTTTGGGCTACTAACCGTGCTTTATAGCGTACGATTTCATTATTTTCATTACGCTTTCGCACAAATATCCATTTGTAACCAACAAGTTTTACACCTTCTGGTGTTCGGACTGCAGGTCCGAAGACTTCACGTTATGTCAGTGCATTTAACTCCGATTGAATCGCATATTTCTATTGTAGCCAATCTTTTCTATGCCGACATTTATCAACTGACATTGGTTCAGGATCATCATTATCATGTATAACATCAAGAGATATTATATGCAAACATATTATCAATAATTGTTTCTATCCGATTCCAACTTCTACCGGAAGTGGTATAATTGATAGAAATTTCAATGTTACTTTCATCAACGTCTGGTTCTTTGTCATCGGTTTTCTCTTGATCTTTATCATTCTTTGCTTCAATATGATCATCTGGATCATTAATCCTCTCTTTTTTCGAGAATTTTTATCTTTAGACTCAAGAGGTCGGCCATGCTTCTAGCATGCTTTTGGCTCAACAGTTATATGTATAATCTTTTGTTTTACTGGAACTTCAATTAGAATAGGAGCATTTATAGCTGGAATATGCGATTTTGTTACTCTTTTGGAGTCAACAAAAGTATCTGGCATTTGATTTGCAATGCTTTACAAATGAATTAACTTCAAGTTCACACGCGCTTGTATGCGGATGATGTTGTCCAATCAAGATCTTTTTTGTACTATTTCTGTTCTCCCCCTAATTTAGGGAATAATGATTACACAAGAGAATAAGAAAAGAAATGTAAGAAAATAATGACAAGTAAAAAATGCCAATAAACCTATTATAAATATCCCTTTTTGTTTTTTTTTTTTTCTCACTCTTCCTGGTACCATCTTTTCCCCTTCCTCCTTGTCTTTTCTTCTCCTTCGTCCCTCCACCTATTATCTACCTCTTCTGCTTCCTCATACAGATATCTATATATATATGTATCGATATATATCTCAGTCATCAGTTATTAGTAAACATCAAAAACAAAAACCACAAAGCAGATATGGAGACTCGTAATTTATTTGAGACATGGTCAAATTTTGACTTGGTTTCTAACGCAGCAGATTTTGATGTATTTTCCTTTCCAAGCCAACCGCTTCCTCCTAATTATAACGTAGAAGATTTTGATATGTTTTCCTTTCCAAACCAACTGATTCCTCTTACTTTCAAGTGAGATACCTTTGAGAGCTTCCATTTTTTTTTTTTTTAGTGTGCTTGATAATAAAATTAAACTCTCTTTTGGTTTGTTTTGATGTAAATCAGTGAACATACTACTTTGGACCAATTTGATCTGCCCATGCAAGAGACTGCTTTTGATGCTATTCCTCTGAATGAAGATATGCTTGTGCATGATCCTTTCTACTCTCTAATAGATTTTGAACAAAGCCATTATATAATTCCATGTTATTATACATTTAAACATGGATTTTGAATGGTATTATCTTTAGTGATATTATTTTCTTTTTCTAGGAGAAATAATGAGTGGTAGTAGCAACGAATTCGGAGTGAGTACTCATGACATGAATCTTGCATTTAATCCCGAAAGTCAAGATATTATTGCAGACAAAATTCCTATGAAGAAGAAGATGATTAAGAGGCAGAGGGAGAAGAAGGGTAATAACTCCCAGACACTATCAAGAGAAACCATTTCGCAGTACTTTTACCTGTCAATCAAGAGCGCAGCCAAAGAACTAAATATTGGCTTAACCCGTCTTAAGAATAGATGTAGGGAGTTGGGAATTTGTCAATGGCCTCACAGGAAGTTGATGAGCTTGGAGACCCTAATCCAGAATGTTCAGGTTCTCTCTCACACACACTTATAATTTGCAAGTATGAAACTATAAAAGATTTATAAGTAAATAATCAATTATATCACTTCGATTTACAGGAGATGAAAAATAAAGAATAAGGAGGACATATGGCTGAGAAGAAGTTGAAAGAAGCCATTGAGATACTGAAAAGTGAAAAGAAGTTGGTGGAAGAAAGTTCTGATACGCAGTTGGAGGACCAAACACAAAAATGGGGACAAGCATGCTTTAAGGCCAAATATAATAAGAAACTTAAAGGGATGAGAAAATCTCAAGACTTATAGCGCAGTAACTTCACGGCTAATTCTGCTGCTAGTCTAGATGCTGGCCCAAGGGAGAAAGAAGAGGAGGAGGATGCCGAAGAAGAGGATTTGAAGTTCTTAATTGCTACTTGTTTGTCTTCTTCTAATGCAAATATGGAAGAAGAACAACGACAAACGTTCATCCTAAATTTGTCAGTTATATTGAAAAAGAGTAACTACAAGCATGCATCCTCAATTTCACGTGAATACCAGTGAGATGAAGAAAATACAAGTGAACACCAAACTTATGATTTTTTTTTTTTTTTTTGAACTGTGAGTAGTCATGTAGTATATTGACATCCGAATGTAATGTTTCAAAGATGTGATGCTTATTATTAATGAAAATATCATTTTCCCTTATTATCTTTTCTGTTCCACTTCAGGTGACCAGTATTTCTCTGTGATAAGGAAAATATCGAGTGTGTCCATGACCATAACCACGACCACTGCCACAACTACGACTATAACGATTATAACGATGACTTCTGCTGGAGCTAATAGCATTCACTTCTGAGAGTGCTGTTGAGCCAGTTCATCTGGCTTCATGATTTCTCAATAATAACTTATGTTAAATAATTGAGATGTAATTTTATACATCGCGGAATTCACGGTTTTAAAATCTTGCAACTTCAGGTGCAATCATTCATACTGTGCAGTTGGTAGTACGACCATCTTCAGGTGGTCAAATTTTTCTATTCAGCATTTAGATGCATTAATGTATCGAGAACCCATGACATATAATTTTTTTTTTTCAGAAATATACAAATTTGAGTTTAGTAAGGTTAGCCATAGAGATTAATAAATGTGTACCTTTCTTCTGACTTTAATAACGGCAGAGACTCGTGCTGATAACGTATTATAAAAATTTGGGTAGTGTTTGAATAAAATCTTCACACTACAAACTAAAAAAACTCTAACTATTCTTTGCACAAGAATTTCCCTCTTTCTTTTCTTTCACAATTTTTTCTAATCTTTCTTTCATTAATCTTTCTTTCACAAAATGATAGTGTATTACAAGTTTAGAAAATTGCTCTATTTATAAAGCTCTAATTAGTAGAATACATCATGGCATACATCATCTTCCACTAATCTTAATTAGTGGCGTCTCCACTAAATGGTGAACATCCATAAAAATCTTATCTAATAATTCACATAAATCCATAATTAGTGAAACCCCCACTAATTATTGGAGCTTCTACTAATTTAATATATTCATAACATATATATATATATACACACACATTTGGAGATGTTTGTCTAAAGACGTCAACATGTGGATTGCAAACTGAAATGCTCTTCTACTTTCAGATGCTAAATAGTTGTAATGAATGACACCTTTTGTCTCTTACTATTCTTCATAAATTATAAAGATAATGCCTTTATTTTTATTTACAGTAATGAAAAAGATAAAATAACTTTTACATGCTATTGCGTGTTGTTATATACTGGCAATGTTATTCCGATGTTATTCTGATATTGGAACCCTTTTTTTTTTAAAAAATTTCATTGAGGATTTTAAAATGGATATTTTCATTATAATTTGATCTAGTAAAGTAAGAAAAATTAAAAATTAAAAAAAAAATCATCTCAGATCATTCTAATGTAATTGGGCTATCTTCTAAAAGTTTTAGAGAATAAGTTTATCTAGATTTATTTTTAGGCCTTTCAGCATCTATGTACTTATTCTTTTTAGTTCTTTTAAGAAATGCGAAATTTTGTATAAATCGTAAATTTGTAGATCATATACATTGAGGAGTTATATTATATAATATTTACTATATAAAGTATAACCTCTCAATACATGCAGCCTACGTGTATCAAGTCCATATTAAAATTTTCGTTAAGAAATAAGTTGGAGTCGCCTATTTATGGTTATTTCTATTTTAAAAAGAAAAATAATAAAAATTAAAAAATAAGTTTAAGTTATTTTGTGAAAATTGTCTGTCATTTTTTGGACTCAGTACATTTATATTAGACTTTCATTCTGTTATAATATTTTTTTAGTTTGAATTTGAATATCTTATTTTGATTTGGTATAAAAAATTAAAAAAAAGTAATATTTAATTATGAATAAGTGATTATATTATTTTTATTAATTAGAGATGTTAGGATGAAATTATGATTAGTAGAGCTTATATTTCTTGAAATAAAGTGGTTAATTGTGAAAGTTTAAAAACGAATATATTTATATTAAAAAATAAAATATTTATTTTTAAAAATTTTTAAAAATAAAAATACGAATATTCAATTTTAAAAAGAGAAAATATTATTTTAAACTATTATTTGATCGATAATCGAATGATTGGACACTTAGTTGATAATTTGTCATGAAATTTAAGATTTAAAAAATTATTTAAAAAAAAAAAAAAAACCCCACACTCTATCAAGTGAGCTTGTGTATCAAAACGAGAGGGAGGCACCGACACTCCAAATCCCGCCAAATTATTTTAATGGATACTGCAGCTGCTTCATCGCTCCAATAGTCCAAAATCTAGCGGTAGGTGCCTTTTTTTTTTGGGCATATTTATATGAATATGCTGCCTTTTGGAAGCATTTAATAAATTCGGCAATGCAAATGATTGTTTCACATCTGCTGCTTCTTCTTCTTTATTATTATTATTATTTTTTTTTTTTTGTGCCGAAGTTTACAAACTGCAATTTACCTTAGTTGAAGTTAAAATGACATACTAATCTTTGACATCTAAAATAAGCAATAATAATTTGGTTTGTAAAAGAAAAAAAAAATTGTAATTTTTAGACCATATCCCATCAAAATTAATAAAATAGAAAATATATAGTAATAATAATTAAAATCTGTATGATTGATAGTTAATAAAGTATTTTTTTTAATAATTTAATACATATTGACTATAATATTTATCATGTTCTTCTTTTCTTTTATAATATTTATATTGTTTATATGCTTTGCTTACGGATGCTCAAAGAGACCGTCAATTCTTGGAGAAATATACCTAAATCTAGACTATCATCAATTAACTTATAGTATTAGATTGAAGTAACCTTTCCCTCTTTTGCT
This sequence comes from Voacanga thouarsii, assembly GCA_026120185.1. Classification (NCBI taxonomy): domain Eukaryota; kingdom Viridiplantae; phylum Streptophyta; class Magnoliopsida; order Gentianales; family Apocynaceae; genus Voacanga; species Voacanga thouarsii. The sequence continues at coordinate 40,485 of JANUWF010002272.1, forward strand.
TCCAACACTGCAAATTCAATACGACTTTTCTTTTTTCTTTTTTTTTCCTTTTGTAGATTGATTGTTTTCACAACAAATAGTGATATTCTTTCTGACATTTATCCTCCATGTGCTCTTTTTTTTTTTTTTTTCCGATGAAGTTCTCAATGGTGTATTATAAATGCTTAATGTATTTTAATCTAATGTCTTGATCTTGAATGAGAGTTGGCCCAAATCGAAGGACCTTAATATCCCTTAAATAAGATTTTAAGTTCAAGTCTTCTATATGAAAAAAAAAAATTTATTAAGAACGTAAAATTGTCATAATATCAATTAGGTTTTAGACCCAAAAACAAAACTTAATGAAAATATAGGCCCAATTATTTTTTTAATGAATAAATTATAATTGATATATACTTTTATGAGTTCCTTAAAGTATTGAAGAAGAGATAGGAAACATCAAACTTTTGACCTGATAAAGAGTTGAAATTTAATTACTTCAAAAGTCATTATTTACTACTACTATACAATTCATGCTTAATATAAAGATGGTATCATGTACCTTTTGAATGAGTTGCATTTAGTTGGGTTTTTTTTTATTGGTTTAATTCTTATTTAAAAAGAACTCATTTTTTAGATTAAAATCTTGTTTACATGTTATATGGTGAAAAGGGAGAAGAGAGAAAATAAAATTTTAAAATCGGAAAAGAGTAAAAGCACTTTTATTTATTTAACAAGTATCAATTGATAAAAACGTAAATTTATATTAAAAGTAATGTAAATTCAATTCATAATATGTATATGTGATTTATGCAACTAAATTTTATATGCAATTAACGTTTTTTTCTGTAAGATGGAAGAACACATTTTTCATAGGAAAAAACGTGTAGAATTGGAATGGATGCATCATCAAGGCGAACAATACCGCCGGCGATAATTGGCCACCGTCAAAAGTCTCCACGCTTAGATATTGTTTTTTTTTTTTAAATTTATTTAAAGTGGCGAAATAAAGGATTTGCGATTCTCTATGATTAAAACAATTGCAGAAGTCAACGGCATGCGAGGATATGCTTGGAATATTTCTTCTATATACTTTTTCCCGTTGTTTAATTTTTATTTTGACCCATATGTTTTTGTATTATTTCGTAGCCAACCCAGTATGAGCTTTTGCAATCGTCCAAGAAATTATGGTATTGTTATATTAAGGACTAGTCTAATATTATAAATTTCTAAATTGTAAAGTGTTCATACTTCTTTTTTTTTTTTTAATTACGCGCTGAAGTGTTATAGGAGGGTGGTGGTCTTAAATTACATGTAAATAAAATCATTCCTAACTCTAAATTTTTCGACTCTCTCTCTGAGCTGAAATATATTTAAAAAAGTATGACCGACTAATCTCATATTAATTCATTTCCAACTGTACAATTCATTGATGATAAAAAAACATACATAAATTTGAAAGATTTCCATAAGAACAATCCTTATATTAATGTTTTTCACATACATGAATGAGGAAAAATATCTATCTAACTAAAAAAAAAAAAAAAAAAGTGCCTCTAATCAATTAGAATAGGAGAGACACGGATTCAGGAGGGTAGTGGGTGGCTCCTGCCCCTCAAAAATATTTAAAATTTTTGTAATTTATCTTTAAAAATTATTTAATTTTATATTTTGTCTTAAAAAATTTTAAAAAATTATATAATATCATATCTTAATATAACCCCCTCATAATTTCAGACTCGCGATTTCGTCCCTGGAATAGGACTTTGTCACGTTCTTATACTATTGTTGTATACATGAATTCCATTGGATATTCATATCAGTAGATGGAGAATGAAAGTTGAATTAAGCTTTAATAGAACGAGGTGGGAAAAAGAGCCAATAAAAGAAGAAGGGGGAAAAATGCAAAAGGTTTTTAGTTGCATATGTTATACTACATGGCAAGTGTTATTGACACAATGGTAATGCATAAGAATAGCATTGGGGTATTTTTGACATCTTGAATTTAATCATTTGGATTCACAAATTTATTTTTAAGTTGTTATTACTTGTTAGATCTGTGCTTCCCCTCCACACAACTAATCATCTTTTGTACCTACGTGGGTTACAAATGCTTCTTTTTCTTTTTCTTTTTTTTAATTTGGGTTATATATAAAAATGAATCAAATTATTTATTATATAGTAAAGGAGTTTCTTTTTTTAACTAATTATGTTACTACTTTGCTGTAATATGAGTATCAATATTAAACTGATGAATTAGCTCGATCATTTGCAAGGTAATTCATTTTTATTTTGTTTAGAGTCATTTACTATGATGAAAAAATATTTAAATAGATATGATATTTATATATTACATGCATTATATTTCAAACGAATACAAATAATTCATAAAAATTAAAATTATCTACACATTGATATGCTTCATATGGTGATTTTAACGTACAAAAAATATTCACCAAAAGAGGAAGAAGAAAAGGATGGTGATTTTAACGTACAAAAAATATTCACCAAAAGAGGAAGAAGAAAAGGAAACATCATTAAATCCTATATTAATCTGCCGTGGAGTGGCGAAGGAGGAACCCGACAACATAATTTTGCGCTACACTACACCCCGCGGCCCCCACCACTACATATGGTGACCCCGAGGGCCTACACTCAGTCTCCAAGACAAGACTCCAACTATGAACCATCAATCAAAAACCATATCCGGGCCGGGCCAATAAATGTGTTTCTTCTTCTACTACTTTTTACACAAGGAGGAAGGAGCTTCATTTTTATTTTTTAACAGTAATTAACAAAATTTGTTTATTTTAAAATAGGTTTAAAATATTTTTATTTCTTAACTTTTTTTTTTATATAAATTTTGATACGAACTACTGTTGCATATAGAATCCGACACATTTATATACGTACTGCATGTGTCTTTCTTATTTTGTCACAAAAATTGCAGTTTGGATTAAAAGATATGAAAAAAATAACTACTCCATTTTAAGAAAGGAAAAAAAATAAAAAAATACAAAATTCACCAATTACTCTTTTTCTTAATCCAAATGATCTTTTTTCCATAGATCCTACTTTTGTTTCTCGTAAATGTTGGGAGCATATTCAACTTTATATAAGAGTGTGTAAAAATATTTTAGAAAATAAATTTGAATGCTAATTGAAAACAGACCGAACAAATAAAACTATAAGAGTGACATCACGGGAAAAAAAAATTGTAAAATAAGTTACAAAAGGAAGAAATCAAATCGAACAAAAGTAAAAGAGAATTTCATAGGATGGTCATTGTTCATATACTGATGAAACATTAATATTCTTCTACCTTTTTAGCAGCAAAATTAGAGGAAAATAAATTACTACATTTTTTGTCACATTTAATTTCCTACCAAACATTCATTGTGTTAAAAGTATATAATAATAATAATAATAATAATAATAATAATAATAATAATTGTTAAAACCTATTTTATATGTATATTTGATTTTCCTGATTTTATGTTTTAAATATTTATTAATATTAGAATGTACAATATACATCATATAATACAAGTTTTTAAATATAGTAATCTATACGAATTGAATTTGTCAAAATATTTTCCGAACAACTTATTATCCAAGTAAAACAACCAAGAAGTTATTTTCTAAAGAAAAAAAAAACACAACAAAAACAAAGAAGTTCTTGCGTGAAAAGTAGAACACCAAAAACAAAAACAAAAAAAGTATTTTATTTTCGAGAAATTTTGATGGCAATAAAATTCTTATAATATAAATAAGAATAAATATTTTATAATTAAAAAGATTAGAATCAAAATCTTTATCGTGTAAAAAAAAAAAATTTCACAGTCAATCCTGACCAGTTTTAGACAATTAACCGTGACACATTACTCGTATTATTGTCCCTTTGTCAATACAAAACCAGTTCTTCTGCCACGAAGTGGCTTAACTATTATGCTTGTCATTTTTCAAACAAAATCTGATACATATCTCTCAAAACGTAGTAATTATTTTTTTCTTTCTTCCTTTGCCCCATCTCGTTTTACTTATGCAAGGTAAAGAAATACTTTTATAATATGAAGCTTTTTTTTTTTACTTTTGTATCAAGGTTAAAATTCCATTAAACCAAATGATAGGTAAAAAAATACTTAAAAATGCATACTGAAGAATTATATGATATGAACTATCATTTTTTTTTAAATTTTTTTCTTCGTGTATCAAAGAGTTGGCAAGATAATATTAAGAGCTTTTACTGTAATCATTTAATAATTCAATTATTACTTTGTCACTAATGTTTTTAAGCTACTAATATTATTTTTTTTAAAAATTGTTAATTTCTTCTTTTTTAATCTCTCTTTACTTATATTGTTATGAGAAAAAATAATATGCTTACGTCTTAAATTCAAAATTTTCATTTTGATTTGGTATAAAAATGTAAGAGAGTTTTTTTAATAAAAAATTATGAATCAAGTATTATATTATTTTATTAATTTGAGAAGTTAATAGTTGAATTATAAATTTATAGAGTTTGTATTTCTTAAACGGAAAGATTAATTATAAAAGTTTTAGAAAATAAGATATATATTTTCAAACATTGTAAATTTGATTCGAGGAATAATAAAAAATTAAATAAGTGAAAGATTTATTATTAGTTGTAGTATTATTTTGGTGTGCCGCAAGACAGGAGATTGCAATACAAAATACAATTGAGCATTTTGCAGATAAAAAAGACAGCTCATCCCTGAAAATGACCCCTCCATCAATCCAACAAGACATAACTGAGGTCAACTAACGCCAAATACCTCCCATTCCACAGTTAGCTTTTTCACCTCCACTTTTCCTTCGTCTTCTTCTCTCTTCCCCTCCTGCCCTTCTCAACAGCCCCCGACAAAAACAAAATTGTTATTCTCTTTCCCCCTCTCTCTCCAGGAATAAAAGATCAACTGCTTTTGATCAGAGAGGATAATATCGATTATCTATGTCTCCCACTTCTTCTGATCTTTATTAATTTCAGCTCTTTTTCAGCTTGATTTTCTCTTTCTGGAATTTATTATGTCTCTGATTTTCAGCTCCTGGAAATTTTCTCGGCATTAATTCAGTTTTCTCATCCCTATTGCCTCAATTTGCTTAAGTTCTTCTATTAATTCCATATTTTGCGTCAAAGAAGGGAAAAGCTTTGATTTTGATGAGTTTTAGCCTAATGGGTCTCTGCAGAATACCAAAATTTTAGACTTTCTTTTTTTTTTTTTTGTTTATAAATGGTGGCTCTGAGATTTTGGCAACTGGTTTTCTGAGAATTCCGGGCTTTAGCTGAAAATTCTTTACAAAAGGAGAAGGAAAAAGTTCACAAGGCATGTCGCCGGCGGCGATGGAGACGACGAGCACATTGCCTGAAACGACATCTTCGTTGGAGGTGTCTAGGCGTTTTGGGGATCTAAGAGGTGTACAGTGGCGTATTGATTTGGGGATTTTGCCCTCTTCGCCTTCTGCCTCTATAGACGATCTACGCCGTGTCACCGCTGATTCTCGCAGAAGGTAAATAAATGGTGCTGATGGGTCTTTAGTATTTGGTTTTTCTTTTTCATACTAGTTACTTTTTTATGCCGATTTTTTTTAGTGATATTACATTGAGTTTTCATGTATCATCTGAATGTTAGCATATATTGATTCGGGAGTTTTTGTTTTTGTAGCCATTTTTGTGTATATGCAAGCTGTTCAGGCATTGTCTACTGTTTCTAGTTTGGTTTTTTGGCATTTTTTAGAAACTAAGTTTTTGAAGTGAAATTATTGATAATATGAACTAGCACTTGTTGAAATAAATTGTGATGCTGTGAAATTAATATGTCTTCATAAATCAGAAAAAATTGCAAGTTCACGAGTTTATGGTTTTAAGTAGAATCCTACTTAATTGTATGATTTCTCTTGGGTTAATTGTACTTTGTTTTGCTTTTACATCTTTTGATTTTCATTGTTGTTCTTTAGGTATGCCGCTTTAAGGAGGCAGCTTTTGGTTGATCCACATGTGTTAAAAGATGGTAGTAATTCTCCTGATCTTGTCATGGACAATCCATTGTCGCAAAATCCAGGTGGATAATCAGCCTCAACTTTCCTTTCAAGTTTGTTGACTACTTCTGTTTTGAGTTTTGTTCATTTTGTCATTTTGAACATTCTATTGGAGCTGTTGTGCTTTCAAATTTATCCGGCTTTTTATTGGCTTTTATGGTTATGACATAGTACTTAATTTAATGTAGATAGCATGTGGGGTCGCTTCTTCAGGAATGCTGAATTGGAGAGAATGGTTGACCAGGATTTGACACGTTTGTATCCTGAACATGGTAGCTATTTCCAGACTTCAGCGTGTCAAGGCATGCTAAGACGCATTCTGCTGCTTTGGTGCCTTAGGCATCCAGACTATGGTTACAGACAAGGTAATCTGAAATATTGTCAGCCATGTACTCAGTGTGCCTTTGCCTTCTTCCTTCCTGGTCAATAGCTGTTTGTTAAAACTAGTAATCTGTCTGCCTTTTGACAAATTTGTGTCAAATTATTGTGCATTCATGATTAGCAAACTTTTTTGAACTCCACGGGTAGACCGGCAACCAGCATCTATCAGGTCTACTTTGCAATCCAATTTTATCTGCACCTACCATTTTGACTTTGAATTTTATACCTCGATGCCCATTTCCCATGTCCAAGCAGAAGCTTGCATTTACTGCTTTTGTTTTGGTTTCTTGTCGTAAAAGAAAACAACTGTTTTATTTTTATTTTTATTTTTTATTTCAAGGTGAAATTGTTTGATATCTCAGATGTTGGATCCCATCCAGTTATTTTTCAACTTTCAATTTACATTAAAAGATACCTGCTGGAAGACTTCATATTTAAATTGGTAGAAACATTGTTAATAAAATAGATTCTTCTAGCTGTAGAAAGCAATTTTGTATGGGTCATATCTTGTAAATAATTGTTAATTCAAACCACCTCTTTCCACAGTGCACAAAACGTGTGTTTGCCATCCATTTTGCACACACTTGAAATCTAAAATGTTTCAGAGTTGGATAGGAAGGAGGAAGAGGACCAACAATTACTCTTCTGGTAAAAGAAATGGTTGATCCCTGAAATTAGTAACCAAATTGTCATACTAAGCAGAGGTTTGGAATCATTCCTTGTCAATTAGGGATTTAATATTTTTTTCAAGCTGAAGGGGTGATTGTGTTGTCTATCTTTGTTTATGAAGTCTGTATTTTCACAAAGTGATCCAAGAAATATGACATCTGCTTCTGTGAACCTTATTTCTTCTATGTAACCACAAATGACAAAATTATTTATCTAATTTTAATTCCCTTTTGCCTACTAGTATATGTAGTAAATTGATTTATTTCAGCTGGTTCTTTTGACAGCAAAGGCTAGCACAAATCAAGATACTGACACTGACTGGATTTAGAGTTATAAATTTCTTCCTTTTGTTTGTTCAGGGATGCATGAACTTTTGGCCCCACTATTGTATGTTCTCCATGTTGATGTGGAGCATCTCTCTGAAGTGAGGAAAACTTATGAAGACCACTTCACTGATAAATTTGATGGCTTCTCATTTCATGAAAATGACTTGACATATAAATTTGATTTCAAGAAATTCTCGGATTCTGAGGAAGATTGGAATGGATCTGGGAAAAGTTCTGTAAAGGCTAACAGTCCCGCTGAACTGGATCCCAAGATACAATCTATTGTTCTACTAAGTGATGCATATGGGGCAGAAGGTGAACTTGGTATCATCTTATCTGAGAAATTTATGGAACATGATGCATATTGCATGTTTGACGCATTAATGAATGGCTCTGGTGGGGCTGTTGCCATGGCAGAGTTTTTCTCCCCGTCTCCTTTTGGTAGTTCACATAGTGGGTTCCCTCCTGTGATTGAAGCTTCTGCTGCTTTATATCATTTGCTTTCCACAGTTGATTCATCACTCCATAGTCACCTTGTTGAGCTAGGGGTAGAACCACAGTACTTTGCACTTCGTTGGCTCCGGGTCTTATTTGGGCGTGAATTTGCCCTTGAAGACCTGCTGATCATTTGGGATGAAATATTTGGATGTGAGAATTGCAAGTTTAACAAATCAACAGAAACTGACAGGGATTCCAGCTTTGGAGTATTGGATTCATTGAGGGGTGCATTTATCTCAGCCTTCGCAGTTTCAATGATCCTTTATCTGAGATCTACTTTGCTTGCCACTGAAAATGCCACCTCATGTCTCCAGAGACTCTTAAATTTTCCAGATGATGTAAATCTGGAGAAACTGATTAAGAAGGCAAAATCTTTGCAGGCTCGAGCAGTGGATGCTAACAATTCAAACCCACTACTAATACATGCTGAATTATTTGACAGGAGCAAGTCAACAGTAGTGAGAGGACATAGCCTTTCAATGGATTCAACTTCTCCAAAAACTCCTCTAAATTTGGTGCCTGACAGCTACTGGGAAGAGAAGTGGAGAGTTTTGCATATAGAAGAAGAACGCAAACAAGATGCCTTGGTAAAACAAGATCCAATTCCCAGGAGGAGTTGGTCAGAGAAAGTGAAATTGCGTTTGTCTAGGACAGGATCTGCCCCTTCCCCATCTAAGACTAATGGCAGGAACAAAGAGCCCCAATTATCAGTAAGGAGAAATCTGTTGGAAGATCTGGCTCGGCAGCTTGGATTGGATGAAGATGTAGAGAAGATGGTACATGCTGAACAAGTGAGCGAGAAACCTCCGGAGGAGGGCAATGGCCGGGATGAGAATGATGAGAATTATGCTTGCACATCTCAGCAGATATGTTTGATAGCAAATGCTGGTAGTGAAGAGACCTCCTCTATTTTCTCAGACCCGCCGAGCCCTGTTGATGGGGAGGTTAATGATTGTGGAAATCAGTCAGGGAGAAGTAGCGTTGCTTCAAATTCATCCATTGATGAAAATGATGGTAGTACAGATCCCACAGATTTATGCAAGACTAATGAAGAAAGCTTGCATCTTCCTGTGTCAGATTTGCCCAATGTGTATACAGAATCTGGGCAAAATGACAACGATGCAGCTTCATTGACAGGCTTAAAAGAGCGGAAGCTTCTAGCCAGTAAATTTCAGTGGTTTTGGAAGTTTGGAAGAGGTGGTGGTGATGGGATCTCTGAGAAGGGACAAAGCACTGAGGCAAATAAAGCTTGCTATGATGGAACTGACCAGGGCAATTCTACTGCAGTCTCTATTGCTAATGGAAGTAAAATGTCTGGTGAAATTAGCAAAGGGGAGACTGTGGATCAGAATGTGATGTTCACTCTGAGGAATCTTGGGCAATCTATGCTTGAGAACATCCAGGTAAATTAATGTCATTATTGGTGCAAATAATCAGTTTATTATAGTCCTTTACCAAGATGCTTATTTTGAGTATCTCTGTTTATGGTATATCCCGTTTGATGACATGATTACATGCACAATGTTATATTCACTTTCACTTGCAAGATAGATGAAGCTCAAGGCGCTGTAGTTCTTCAAGCTGGACTTCTGTTTAACAGTGTTCTAGATTATTAATTTTTTGGCAAACTGTATTGGTGATTACCAAGGAGGCATGTCATTGGGTGGATATAGTAATCCAAAAGGAAGAAAAGGAAGTTGTAGGAGATGATGTTACTAAATCAAAGTATTATCAACAGATCTGGTGCTTCAATTGGAGGAATTCTTTTAGCTTTTGTTTTGTTTTGCATTTTTCCCCCCTTGGTGGTGGGTAGGAAGTACACTGGACTTCAGAGAGTTATATTTTACTGATTGATCTTGCTTGATACTAATTCAGCTGCAACCATATGATTGTGTTGCAGGTGATTGAGACAGTATTCCAGCAAGATCGAACTCAAGCAGGACCCTCCAAAAATGCTTTTGTTGGCAAAGGGCAAGTGACGGCTATGGCAGCCTTGAAAGAGCTTCGGAAGATCAGCAACCTCCTCTCAGAGATGTGAGTTGCTAAATCTTTCACCAAATTTGTATATACAATTCTCTTTCTATAATTACTAAATTCTGAGTGGAGAAATAAAAATAGCATTATTCATCAGCTCATCATTCTTTGGATCACTAAAATTTTGATATGTATTGGAGAAACTCATTTGTAAATATAGAATTGTGAGAATGAATTCAATCAGGTTTAAGAAAATTCACAGGGCTGTAAAGCAGACTAGTTCTGGTCCCAGAAATCCCTTGAAGATGACTTTCTTTTTTCAATTTTTTGGGGTGTTGGGGGAGGGTGGGGGGCTTGGGTGGTGGGTTTTGTTTGAGTAGTAATCCCTTCAAGATATTACCTTTTTTTTCATTCTGGGTAGAAAGATACTTACACCGAACGGTTTATATCTTGTAAGTTTCATGAGCATATAAAACAAATGTGTTTTGAACACTTTGTGCAAAAGCAGAAGTGCACCATTCTGGGTGGAGATTCTCATTTAGCCTTGTCTCCTCCATATGAGAACAACTTTTTGAAGGGCAAAATGTAGTCCTCCCAATACAAAACGGGTGTATCTGACGATCAAGAGGCTAAAGAAATAGGGAATCCAGGGTTCATTTATCTTCTTTTACACCTCGAAGACAGTTTTATATTTGCAGATACAATCAAAGAAAATGAGAATTAAAATTCTATTTGGTATGCAAGCGTGTTCATTCCTTAATTCCATGCTTGGTTCTAGGATTTTGCTGGGGAAAGGGGAAGTGTTTTCTTAGAAAATGCTTCCTCATGATTGGTAGCCAAGAAAACAATGAGGAAAAGAAAAGAGGAAATTATTGCCTCGGATAAAAAATGATTTGCAGTACGTGGTGATGGTTTTGCAGAATAGATGGAAGTGAAAGCCAATGACATAATTCCTTTTTTTAAAATTATTATTGGCACCAGGAATCTGTTTGGTCATAGTTAATGAAAATGAGCTGATAATATCAATAGAGGTGTGTTTGGATTGCGATGATATTTATTTTTTAAGCATGATTTTTAAATTTTATAAAAAATTAATACGGTGATATATATGAAGTGAATAATTTATAAAATTTATTTATATAAAGTCGATTTTTTAGTCAAAACATACCTGTTGTATATCTTAATACTCGTTATGTCTTTTTTTATTTGTTTATTTTAATCGATTCACAAGTTTTAAGAAAAATAAAGTTTTTTGGCTAATTAATTAGCATTTCTTATTTTCCTTCAACAAATATCTCTTTATTAAAGAATAATCAAATTTTAAAGTTTTATGTATAAATATATTTAATTTAGTTTTATTTTTCACCATAAGTGTATAATACTTATTGTATTTAAAAGGGATATTTGTGGAAAAATAGTAATTAATATCTTTTTTGATTTGTTAATGTGACAGATAAATTGTGACAAATATTTTAATTAAAATGGATGATAAAAAAGGACGAAGAGAGTACTGCTTAATTTTGATCGTTAAATAGACTCAATTACAATTATAAAAATTTTTAAAAAGGTGACTTTATAACCTTCATCTGATTTAATTGTTTGAATTGATTTAATTATGGATGATTTGATATAAGATTGCGAATTTACATTTTAAAAGTTTTTTAATAATTGTAACCGAGTCTATTTAAATGGTCAAAATTAAACTAACCATTAGAATGTGGATGGAAGATAGTATTGTAAATATTTTAGAATATTGAAAAAGTAACATTGATAGATTTTAAAAAGAAGAGCTACAAATATAAAAAAGGCCAATATTCGAGGTGTGGTGATTTCATAGACTCGATTAACAAAGAATCTGTCTTTCCAATCTTAGCGACGAAGGAAAGGTAAACAACGTTATGGTGTTCTTGCATTTGAGTCATATTCAATTGTTAAAAAAATGTAATTCTAATTTTGAAATTTGTACAAAATTTCTAGATTCAAAGACCAATATTATAATCTATTTTAAATAAATAACAAATATTTCACAAATTAAATTTATTTTGTGAAAAAAAAAATCTAAAGCATCTTTTGAAAAAAAAAATGTTATATTATATAGGTGCACATGAGAGAGAGAGAGTATATTACAATTGACGAAAGATTTATTTAGGAATTTAATTAAGTATTTAAAATTAATTAATTAAATATATTTGATAATATATTGTTAAGTATTTAATTACTTCGGTACATTTAATAAATTTTTTATTATTGTTTAATTAATTAAAATATATTAAAATTTTATTATAAATTATAAATTTTGATTTTAAATTTAAATATATTAAATATTAATTTAATAAACATTAATTTTCTATTTAATTTAAATTGTAATATAAATGGTATAAATAATATGAATTATAATTAATTTAATTTTTAACTTTAAAATTTAAAATTTAAAAATTAAGTTTTTTAAATGCAATACTTAAAATTTAAATTTTTAAAATTAAATTTTAAAATTTTAATTCTCAAATATTAAATATTTAAATTTTAGTTTTTAAACTTTAACTTGGGGTGGGGTGGAAGGTTGGCACCATGAGTAACTAACTATCTAATAAAGAAAATGTAATAACACAATTATTAAAAATACTCAAACCAATAAAAGAATTTATAAGTTTAATTCATGTCCCTTTATCAATGCATAAATTGACACAAAACTTAAAAAAAAAATAAAATAATTCATGGACTAAATTAACATATTATTATGAATATTTTAAAATTATTAGAAACTCTATTAATTAGTAGAGGTTCTACTAATTATGAATTTATGTGAATTATTAGAGAAGATTTTTATGGATGTCCACCAATTAGTGGAGACACCACTAATTAAGATTAGTGGAAGATGATGTATGCCATGATGTATTCCACTAATTAGAGCTCTATAAATAGAGCTATTCTCTAAGCTTGTAATACACCATTATTTTGTGAAAGAAAGATTAGAGAAAATTGTGAGAGAAAAGAAAGAGAGAAATTCTTGTACAAATAATAGTTAGAGTTTTATTAGTATGTAGTGTGAAGATTTTATTCTAATACTACCCAAATTTTATAATACATTATCAGCACGAGTCTCTACCGTTACAAAAGCCAGAAGACTAAGCACGAGTCTCTGCCGTTACCAAAGCTAGAAGACAAGTACGCATTTATTGATCTCTATGGCTAACCTCGCTAAACTCGAATTTGTAGCCCTTGATATTTTTGGAAAAAATTATATGTCATGGGTTCTCGATGCAGAAATGCATCTAAATACTGAAGGCCTTAGTAAAACTATTCAAGTAAATAATAGTGCATCTGCACAACACAAGGCTAAAACTTTTATTTTTATTCGTCGTCATCTCGATGAAAATTTGAAAATGAAATATCTTACCAAAAAAGATTCATATGTCCTGTGGGTAAATTTAAAAGAAAGATTTGACCACCTGAAGATGGTCGTACTATCCACTGCACGGTATGAATGGTTGCACCTGAGGTTGCAAGATTTTAAAATCGTGAATGAATATAGTTCCACAATGTATAAAATTACATCTCAATTAAAATTATGCGAAGAAAAAGTGACTGATGAAGATATGTTGGAGAAGACATTCTCCACCTTTCATGCTTAGAATATTGTTCTGCAGCAACAATATCGATAAAAAAAGGTATACAAAATTTACAAATTTAATTACTACCCTCCTCATTGCAGAGAAGAATAATGAGTTATTATTGAGAAATCATGAAGCCAGACCAACTGGCTCAACAACACTCCCAGAAGTAAATGTTGTTGGCTCCAATAGAAGCCATTGTTATAGTCGTGGCCGTGGCCGTGGTTATGGTCGTAGACACGCTCGATATTTCCCTTATCACAATCATAATCAAATTGTGAGAAATACTGGCCACCTGAAGTGGAACAGAAAAGATCATAAGGGAAAAGAAAAAGAACTGGAAGAAAAGCATGAGGATATATGTTATAGATGGGGTATGAAAGATCATTGGTCACGAAACTGTCGTACGGCTAAGTATTTAGTTGAATTGTATCAAGTTTCATTGAAAAATAAAAATCTGGAAGCAAAATTTTCTCAACATTCAATAAATGATGTTGAGGATGATAATATTGATCATGAAGATCTTAATATCAATATTACCCATATGGATGTATCGGATTTTTTTGAACACCCAGATGGTAGGATAGACCATTTAATTAGTGATGATAGTGTCCAGAAGAACTAAAGTCTCACCCTGATATTTTTGTATTTTCATTTTCATTATATTCTAATAATATTTACGTTTGCATATATATATATTTGTGTTCAGATAGCTGTTGTTAATGATGATGTATGCATTATTGATAGTGGAACTACACACACCATACTAAAAAATGAGAAATATTTTTTTGATCTCAAAATGTGAGAAATAAATATTTATACGATAAACGGTAATGCAAATGTGATTGAGGGCTCTAGAAGAGCTAGTATATTGTTGCCTAAAGGAACTACAATTAGTATTGATAATGCACTATTTTTCTCAAAATTCAGAAGAAATTTATTAAGTTTTAAAGATATCCGCAGAAATGGGTATCATGTTGAAACAAATGAGGAAAATGGGATTGAACATATTTATATTACTCAAATGCATTTAGGTAAGAAATTTGTATTAGAAAAACTGCCGTCTTTTTCTACTAGCATATATTTTGTAAAAATACGTATAATTGAAATTCATCATCTAGTAAACTAAAAGTTTACTGATCCTATTACTTTTAGCATTTGGCTTGACCGGTTGGGTCATTCGGGATCTACCATGATGAGAAGAATTATTGAGAATACACATGGTCATCCTTTAAAAAATAAAAGGATATTGACATCAGAAAAATTCGCATGTACTGCATGTTCCTTAGGAAAATTAATTGTTAAACCATTACCAGTAAAAGTAGGAGCTGAAAGTCCTACATTTCTCAAACGGATTCACGGAGATATTTGTGGACCTATTGATTCACCATGTGGACCGTTCAAATATTTTATGGTCTAAATTGATACATCATCCCGATGGTCACATGTATGTTTATTATCTACTCGTAACCTGTCATTTGCGAGATTACTTGCTCAAATAATTAAATTATGAGCACAATTTTCTGACCATCACATTAAAAATATCCGTTTGAATAATGCTGGTGAATTTTCATCACATGCTTTTGATGCATATTGCATGTTAATTGGGATTAATGTTGAACATCCTGTAACTCATGTTCACACACAAAATGGTCTTGCTGAATCTTTGATTAAACGATTACAATTAATTGTTAGACCATTATTAATGAAAATAAATCTCCCAACATCTGCCTGGGGACATGCTATTTTACATGCTGCAACACTTGTACGCATAAGACCAGCTAGTTATCATAAATTCTCTCATTTGCAATTAGCTTTTGGGTCAGAACCAAATATTGGTCATTTAAGAATTTTTGAATATGTTGTATATGTTCTAATTGCACCACACCAACGTACAAAGATGGGTCCTCCAAGAAGAAATGAGATATACGTTGGATATGATTCTCCCTCTATTATCAGATATGTTAAACCCCTGACAGGAGATGTATTCACAGTAAGATTTGCTGATTGTTATTTTGATGAATCATTATTCCCTAAATTAGGGGGAGAACCAAAACATTATAAAAAGGATCTTGTTTGGACAATATCATTAAATTATCTTGATTCGCGCACAAGCGCATGTGAATTTGAAGTTTAAAAGATAATTCATTTGCAAAACATTACAAATCAAATGCCAAACGTTTTTATTGACTCCAAAAGAGTTACAAAATCGCATATTCCAGCCATAAATGTTCCTATTCGAATTGAAGTTCCAGCAGAACAAAATATTATACCTATAGCTACTGAGTCAAAAACACGCCAGAAGCGTGGCCGACCTCTTGGTTCTAAAGATAAAAATTCTCGAATGAAAAGAGGATTAAGTGATTTAGAAGATTATATTGAAGAAAAGAATGATAAAGACCAAGAGAGAACTGATGACAAAGAACCAGAAGTTGATGAAAGTAACACTGAAATTTTTATCAATTATACCACTTTTGGTAAAAGTTGGAATCAGATAGAAACTGTTATTGAAAATATATTTGCATGCAATATACTCTTGATGTTATACAGGATAATGATGATTCTGAACCAATATCAGTTTATAAATGTCACCACAAAAAAGATTGGCTGCAATGGAAAGATGCGATTCAATCGGAGTTAAATGCACTGACAAAACGTGAAGTCTTCGGACCTGCAGTCCGAACACTAGAAGGTGTAAAACCTGTTGGCTACAAATGGATATTTATACGAAAGCGCAATTAAAATAATGAAATCGTACGATATAAAGCACGGTTAGTAGTCCAAGGTTTTTTACAAAGACCAAGTATTGATTATGATAAAATTTGTTCTCCTATTATTGATGTTATTACATTCCAATATCTTATCAATTTGGCAGTATATGAAAAGATAGATATGTGCCTATTAGATGTTGTCACTGCTTACTTGTATGAAAATTTAGAAAATGATGTTTACATGAAAATCCCCGAAGGATTTCATATGCCTGAAGTATATAAACATTATCTTCGTAAAAATTACTCCATCAAGTTGCAGAAATCATTATATGGCCTGAAGCAATCTGGGCGCATATGGTTTACACGTCTTAGTGAATATTTATTGAAAGCGGGATTTAAAAATGACCAGGCATATCCATGTGTTTTTATTAAGAAATTTGATTATAAATTTGTGATATTAGCTATATATGTTGATGATATTAATCTTATTGGAACTCCTGAAGAACTTCAAGAAACAATTGATTATTTAAAAAGAAAATTCGAAATCAAGGATTTTGGTAAAACCAAATTTTGCCTTGGTTTACAAATTGAACATTTGGAAAGTGGAACATTTATTCATCAATCAATATATACAGCAAAAGTGGTAAAAAGATTTTATATGGACAAAGCACATCCATTGAGTATTCCAATGATCGTCTGATCATTAAATGTGAATAAAGATCTTTTCCGACCTCAAGAAAATGATGAAGAACTCCTTGGTCCTGAAGTACCATATCTCAGTGCAATTGGTGCATTGATATATCTTACTAATAATACACGACCTGATATTGTTTTTGCTGTCAATTTATTAGCAAGATTTAATTCTTCACCAACACGACGATATGAGAATGGAATTAAACAAGTCATTCGATATCTCCAAGGTACAATTGATCTCGAATTATTTTATTCAAATAAAATCAGCCCGACATTGATTGGTTATGCAGATGTTGGTTATTTATCTGATCCATATAAAGCACGTTCTTAAACGGGTTATCTATTTACATGTGGAAATACTGCTATATTATGGCATTCTACAAAACAATCTATAGCAGCTATTTCTTCAAATCATGCTGAAATTATAGTCATTCATGAAGTAAGTCGAGAATGTGTATGGCTAAGATCCATAATTCATTATATCCGAGAAAGTTGTGGATTATCATCGATCAAAGATATTCCAACTCCTCTTTATGAAGACAATGCAGCTTGCATAACTCAATTACGAGGAGGATATATTAAAGGAGATCGGACAAAACATATTTCACCAAAATTCTTCTTTACTCATGAACTTCAGAAGAAAGGTGAAATTGATGTACTACAAATTCGGTCATGTGACAACTTCGCAGATATTTTTACGAAAACTTTACCGACTGCAACATTTGAGAAGTTGAGATATAAAATCGGTATGCGTCAGTTTAAAAATTTAAAAGAATCAGCTCATCAGGGGGAGTAATAAATAGACATATAGAATAGTGTATTTTTTTTTCCTTCATTAGATTCTTTTCCCACTGAATTTTTATCTAGTAAGATAACAAGACATATTCTTTATGTAATGGATGGACATCTAAATGGGAGTGTTATGAATATTATAAAATTATTGGAAGCTTCATTAATTAGTGAAGACTCTACTAATTATAAATTTATATGAATTATTAGAGAAGATTTTTATGGATGTCCACCATTTAGTGGAGACACCACTAATTAAAATTAGTGGAAGATGATATATGACATGATGTATTCCACTAATTAGAACTCTATAAATAGAATAGAGTTATTCTCTAAACTTATAATACACCATTATTTTGTAAAAGAAAGATTAGTGAAAGATTAGAGAAAATTGTAAGAAAAAAGAAAGAAATTCTTGTGTAAAAAATAGTTACAGTTTTATTAGTATGTAATGTGAAAATTTTATTGTGACACTACCCAAATTTTATAATACATATCATATTTTCGAAGATTAGATTATATTTAACCCTATCAAGAACTAAGTTTAGATATTTTTCTTAATATATTTACAATCACTATGCTAGCACTTTTTCTCATAAAATGGCTAGGGAATGTAACAACAAGCGTATTATTGCTAATTAAGAAGATTTATACGACGGATTTTGCATTACTGCATTTTGCAGCTGCTCTTCTTTCATTTATAAACTTGCACGCCAGCTTAGGACTCGTGAAAACAATTGAATGACATTTAAAGCCTGTAAAAACTTACATTACGAACCTAGTTCAGATTCAAGCCAAAAATTCATAAATACATTTCCTACATAACTTTACCCTGAAGTAGCATTTAGAATCCACAATTCTTTCACAGAAAAAACAATCCTGATCCATTTCAAGCCAATGGGGGTCTATTGCAGATTTACAGTCTAGTCAATGTTGTGAAAGCCAGGGAGAAGTGATGTGATGAAGCCAAAGACAATCATCTGAATCTCCCTTGCAATACCCCGCCAGCGCTGACCACCTTCAGCTCCCCCATGTTCCACAACAGGGTCATTCTCGGCTGCTCTATTCCCATCAACAGGCTGATCCTCATTTTCACCTCTGGGTTGTCCCTCTGCATTGATAAACAGTGGTCTTAGAGAAAATTGAACCTTCCATACTTAAAAAGTGAACAAAAAGGTGGGGAGACAGGAAGTAAGATTACTCAAAAGAGCTCTTAGTAAACAGAAGATAATAGTTATGGAAACACACACACACACACACACACACAAACAAAAGGCTCTGCTTCATTATTTCCTTTCCATACTTAATATGGTCTATTTGCAAATGACAAGCGCCAACTGCTGTGTTTTAATGCAATAGAACAGTTAGCATGGAACTGTCAACAGCAACAAGCAATTACTATATTCAATACATACACACCTACCCACATTTTTCATTGCAATTTTTTTTTTTTAACCCTTCCTTATACGTCTTTGCTTGGCCTCTATGTGCTTCATTTGCTACTAGTTGTTAAAAATATATAATTTAATCTATGGTTATTTAAGGCATAAGGCGCCTTCAAAGCACTTCACCCTAGTATCGCCTGAGGCGCTAGGTGCTAAAACAGCACTTGCCTTAGTGCAAAGTGCCATTTAGAAATATAAAATTTATATATATCTAGAAAATAAACTATATATATAATAAATAAATTAAATACTTAATAACTAAAAGATCTTTAAATGATATATCTGAACTTGCAACCAATATTCTGTTTTATCTCAGTTGTCTATTCCTTCTTTTACTATTTTACCCATGTTTCTTCTTTTAGAAAAAGCCTAATATAGTAAATATATAGCCAATTGTGACACATAATATATAAAATGACAGATAACTATTAAAACAGATATCTAAAGGATCAATTTTAATTAGTAAATGACAAATAATTTTTTAAAAAAAAAAAGCCTTTAAAGAGTCAATTTAAATTTATCAATGACAGACAACTGTTATAAAAGATAACCCTTTAAATTAATCAATGACAGACAACTGTTATAAAAGATGTCTAAAGGGTTAATTTTAATCAAGCGTTTGCCTGGAGCCTTATGTTGTGCACCAAGGCGACTCAGGCGTTGAACCTTATTAAAATAGCCTCGCTTAAAGACCTCTGAGGCGCCTCAGCCTCTCCTTGCCTCGCCTTAGCACCTAGGCAACACTGATTTAATCGTGTTCAAAAAGATCTATCAAATATAATAATAATGTCTATACTATCAATCACACCAAACCAAATGACTCATATTCAAACCCCCCTCCCCTCCTGTTTAAATAATGAGTTGTATTTAATTTCAATGAGAAGAAGAATTAACCTAAAATTGAATGACAGCAATTCTGCATGATATGACATGAATCCTATGACAAGTTACTTCAGTTAATTAAGGTATCAAAACAAACTCCAACACTGTTTCCGCAGAGAATAAAAAGACTAAAATCTCAAATTCTGATGATGAATTAAATTAATGCTAACCTACTAAAAGACCAACAAATTGGAAATAAATACAAGTAATGCTACCAAACAAACGAATTCATAAAAACATATCTTTCTATTCATTCTCCCTTGAGCCTTGTTTCCTCAATGCATTCCAATGTTATTAAATGCGTGTGTTGCGCATGTGAGAGAGAGAGAGAGAGAGAGGGGACATAAGACACAGGAAACCAAGAAATGCTTCGGCAACCGAAACAAGACATCAAAATCCAAACAATACTGTTTGTTTTGGTCTTTTAGCACTCGCGAAGAATTATTCACCCAAAGAAAAAAAAAAAAAGTAGCTTAAGTTTGAAAGGCAAAAGCAAAACCAATGATATAGATAATCACAGGCTTTCACAGCCAAAGCCTGACAAAGCAAACAAGACATAAAAGTGTCTGCAGGAGATTCCCTCTGCAATCCTATTGGAATCAAGCTTGCAAGTGACAAATTGTCAGAAATAATTAACTAGATAAGCAAAGACAAAAGCATGCAGGAATAGGCACAAGGCAAAGTTGGTTGGGAGGGCAGGGTGCAATTGGAATGGGTTTACAAGGAAGCATAGTCTGGTGATTACGATCAGCCGGTTGATGAATTGCCTTTGGGAATGGAAGCGACTTTAATAGACATAGCAGTAAGCCAAAACCTCACCTTACTGTCAAAAAATCAATAACTCAAATACTGGTATTAAAATTGTCAAGTCAAAATGAACAGGCCAAAGAGAAGTTCTTTATCTGCATCCAGTTTTCCATGATCAAAGTTTTCAATGGTGATGAGTTTGTGAAAGTACCTGCAGCAGGGGCATTCTCATTTGCCGCTCTCCCAGGAGCATGTAAATTAGCTGCCCTAACAGCAGGCCTTGGTGGATGGGGAGGTGCAGCAGCCCTCTGCATACCTTGTGAAAGCCATCGAATTAATGGTGCCAGAGCTCCTGTTTGATATCTGCATCAGCCAGCAGCAGAAACATCCATGATTTCAACTAAACAAAAAGATGGTAATTGCATAGGAGAAGAAAGCAGCAAAGGTCCAGAACCTAATCACAGAATAAAGCAACTAATGGGAAGGTATAACCACAGCCGTGAAGTAAAAAGAATTAAGCCTTGTTTTGTTTAGTGCACAAGAAGAGAGAGCAAGAGGGAGGGGGTGGGGGTGGGGGGAGGGGGACGGGTGGAGGAAGAGAAGGAGCTCAATCACTTACAGATAAATAAGTGAAGCAAAAAATACGAGGAGAACAAGCCTCTGCCTTGATCCATCTTGGTTAAACAGAAAGATAACAGCCACCAGCTTTAAAATAAGAAAAAGGTCAAGCTGAAAAGCAACTTGAAATCTCCTCACAACAACTTGTCTCTGTGCTGGAGGTTGTAGTTGCTGTGGCTGCTGCTGCTGCTGCTGCTGTTGCTGTTGCTGGTCCAATTGTCCTTGATCCTCACCCATTCCTCTGGTCTCTGATGCACTGGATCCACTTTCAGAGTTAACAGGGTTTAGAAAATATTTCTTAAAATCAAATGACTAAAGTTTGGGTCAGGTATTCTGATGAAATAAACAAACAAACTTTGAAAGACAAAACCCACGATTCAAACAATTTGATATTTCAGCAAAAAACATCAGGAATTGCAAATAAGTGTTAGACAAACATGAATAGATTTCATGCATATCTATCAAACAGCAAGTGTCGGGAAAGAAAATATGTGGCCCATTGGCAAGCACTTCATGCTCTAGAAGATCACATAAAATATACTACACACCATCCAGCTAGAACCATTAAACCACAAAAAGAGAATTACAAAATTCCTTACGGTGTGAGGAGGGGCAATTTAAACAACTTCTCTTCCATCCTGACTTCTTCCCCTACATAATTCTACTCCAATATCCTACGTGATGCAACAGAAATACGGAGAGAATAATTTCCAGCACTTTTACAGTAGTTCCTATCATGACGATTTTTCCTGGGAGGATATGCTGTTGCTCAAATCTAAACAAGTATCATTGTTGTATAGCTGTAGTATATATACTGATGATAGAGTTGAATCCCCACAGAAATTGCCTTGTGTGTTCCCAAATGTGGTTGGACAAAAATAAAACCGCATCTTGTCCCAAAAAAAATTTCAATGATCAACCATTCACAGCTGTATATTGAGGGCATAAAAACCTCCAAACTTATCCTCTTTCTGATGTACCAATTGGTGCTTGCTTCAATTAGAAAGCAGTGATGAATTTTAGAGAAGAGAGAAGGTTTGAGATATAGAGGAATAGAGAGAACGAATAAAGCTATGGAACACTAAATAAACTTTAATCCTAGGAAATTTACAGGTTAAATACAACAACAACAACAACAAACCAAGCCTTAATCCCAAGTAACTTGGGGTCGGCTACATGAACCAACGTCAGGCAACGTGTGGTCATCCACATGAATCCTCTCTCACCACTTTCTTCTATCGAACGTCATACTTTCATCCAAATCTAACAAAGACATATCTCTCTTAATTACCTCTATCCATGTCGTTTTAGGCCTACCTCTACCTCTATCTCTGTCTAACCTATCATGCCTCACTCTCTCCATCGCCCTAACAGGAGCATCCCTCGGTCTTCTCTGAACGTGCCCAAACCAACGCAGACGACTTTCTCTCATCTTTTCCTCAATAGATGCCACACCCACCTTTTCCCTAATGATCTCATTTCTAACTCTATCCTTCCTAGTATATCCACACATCCACCGTAACATACGCATTTCAGCTACTTTCATTTTTTGAATATGACACCTTTTAGCTGCCCAACATTCCGTACCATATAACAAAGCAGGTCGTACGACTGCCTTGTAAAACTTTCCCTTTAAATTTAACGGTGCATTACGATCACAAAGAATACCAGTCGCACTCCTCCATTTCAACCAACCCGCCTTAACTCGATGTGCAACGTCGCTATCGAGCTCTCCGTTTTTCTGAATAATAGATCCTAGATAGCGAAAATTTACAGGTTAAATATTTGAACAAAATGGCTGCAGGTCAACTGTCATTAAATCCCACCCAAAATAACCTTATAATAAACTAGAGAAAATCAGAAATATGATTTTATTAGCTAATTACCTAGATACTAAAAACCCTAAGACACACAAGGGTACTACTCTCATAAGACAAAATATTCATTCAAAACAACTAAGAAGTACTAAGCTCCAATTGTCTTTGCACTCCATATTTCACTTTCCTTTCTTGGTTGCTTTTAGGTTGCTCAGTTTTCCATCAGTTTAGTTGCTAAGCTACTTATTTTAGAAGCGTACAACTCACTTGCTCCTCCAGGGTACTCAAATGTCCTATATTTTATAGGTTACCATTGACTTCAATGGTCTTTATTTCTGATATTAAATGTTTTGCTGGATACTGAAGCATTTGCACTTCTAAACTTACAGCCAGACTTTTAACACTTCTGCTGTTTTTCCCTCTATGGCCTTGTCAGTTGCTTAAACCTACTTCAAACCTTTTTGAAGCTAAAAGTTGTTTTGTGCTGTTCTCTATTAATTTTTTCACTTCTGATTTAGAATTAAAAAGCTAAGAATGGCTGTTTTGGAGAAGCTATCCTGGTGGTGTTTTTGAAAACTCCTTTTTATTATAATGCTACTGAAAATAAGATTTTCATATTAATTTCTAAAACAACTTTCTCCAAAAGCACTTTTTTAAAGTAGTTTTGGAAAAGCTTCAGCAACTGAGAATATGCCGTAGATGTTAGTCCATTTAATGTCTTCTTCTTTCTCGACCTCTTTCTTTCTACAGAGAAAAATCTGAATTACAGGCAATTAACTTTTGGCCCTAAGATTGATTTGTTGCCCAAATCATTTGTCATGAAGTTCAGAGCATTCAACAAATTTGACAGTAGCAATTTACCCAAAAAAGGTTGGAGGAAGACAGTAGCAAAACCTGCAAAGACAGAAGGAATTAAATACCTACTTAAGCTGCTCAGCAATAGGAAAAGAAATCATTATGGTATTCAACAAAGCTGCCTCAAACCTTCATACACAAATGGCAGTCCGGAAGTAAATTATTATCATAACCATCGTTAATTGATTTATGGAAGCAAATAATGTAAATTTGCTCTTCCCTGCAGCAACAATTGAGTAATGAAAATCCAGAATCCTGATGAACATCCCGATCAAAATAACAAATTCATTCCTCTACAAGTCTCAATTGGCAATCCAATGGAAATTTGGAACTAACAAAAATGACTTCAATAATTCAATGTATCAGGTACAACCAGATTTTCACATGTGGATTAGGTACACTATCATATTATTTGGGCCTTCATATGATCTATATGACACACTTTAAATTCCCTGGAATCCTCCAGCATTTCAATAAATAAAGTCATCCAATAGAAGCCTGGACACTAAAGTGGTCAACCAGTGTTCATCATCTCTTTCTGAATCTAATAATGGCATACAAGGAATTTCATCTATTAAGTACATTTTACAATTTGAACCAATCTTTGAGTACTTCATCACAGATGAAGAACTTAGCCAATGTGAACTGCGATGATACTCACATCTCTAAATCGAGATGGGTTCTACACCTATAGTGTAATGCAATGTTGTGCAGCAAAACTTTTTATCAGTGCTTGCAGCATACGTCAAGCACACTAGCATTAATATCCACAGGTTACTGATAAATCTTTGGGTTGCAGAAGAGTAGGGGAGGGGAATGCATAGGGGAAAGGGAGCAAATATTTCACATTACCTTCTTTTTAATTTATATAAAGGCCAGGGAAGGCAAATGAAAGAGAATTATTAATTTGCTTTTCCCTTTTATTCTAGACACTATTAGAGCACATGTTGATCCATTGAATAGTTCTCATCTTGGTGTTGCAACCACCCTCGCGATTGCACGACTAAATAAATTTACGGACACATGGATATTCAATAATCTAACTTAGAAATTTTAACAGAAAAAGTAACCCTATGATGCTCAAGAACTATTCACTTTCCCAGACATCAAATTTACTGTAAATTACATAATCTATATTCAAGGAAAAAAGAACAAGAAAAGCAGAACACCTATAGCAATTGCATGCAGCAAGAAGCTACATAGGGATGTAGTCTAATTAAACATAGTAAAGATAAGTTAGGAAGTGAAGCCAAAAACAAGTAAGATAACTGTTTACTTAATTACATAGTAGTGCTGATTTTCAAATAAACTTACGTAGGTACATTGTAAGTAAAAGGGATAAGAGTGTTGGCGGGATATGCTGCAGTAGGCCCCATAAATGGAAAAGGTGGAACAGCATAGAGGCCACGTCCATGACTTTGTTCGTGGTTTTGTTGCAAAAATCCAGGGTAAAATGCAGGAAACATGACAGGCAACATCTGAACATCTCCATTTGGTGAAGGAAAGCCGCCAAACGGTGTCTAATAGTAGAAGCAACAAAGACTAGGTCATGGATTAAGAGAACGCATGACAAACATGTAAATACATAAAATACAAACTATTAGTCAACCGCAATAAGGTGCATCTTACATTTTCAGTATTGCTATATGCTCTAGTGGAAACTGTTCTTTGTTGCATCATACTACACCTTATTGCATAAAGGGTGCAAAACGAGCATTATAAGAAAGGGAAAAGGTAAAATATCCCTGTGTTTTATGAAAGTAGCTAAAAAATCAATATTTTAAATCGCTTGCGTTGGTTTGAACATATACAGAGAAGACCGAATAATACCCCTATTAAGATAATTGAGGGATGGAGGCATGATGGATTAAATAGAGGTAAATGCAGGCCTAAGAAGATATGGATGGAGGGAATTAGAAGAGGTATGTCTTTGTTGAATTTGGATGAGAGTATAGTGGTGGATAGAAAGATGTGAAAGAAGAGGATTCATGTGGATGACCACACGTAGACTTATATTAGTTCATGTAGTTGATCCCAAATTTCTTGGGACTAAGGCTTATTTTTGTTATTGTTCTAGCTAAAAAATCAGGGTTTTGTGGATATTTGAATTTAACAACACAAGGGGTTTAACAGATAAATTTCTTGAACAGGTTGACCACTAGCACATAACAGCAGGGGACATTTTACATTTTTGTCTTCTTCCCAACCAAAAAAATCAAGCTTCTGTAAGGAAAGGCAAAAGACAAATTTATTGCTTAAAACAATCTCTCCAAATGTAATGGGTTTATTTATCAGACATGTACGCAACAATCCCCTTGCAACTCACACCTGACTTCTCCAATTCCAAATATCTAAGTTAACTTCAATAAAACAAGAAAAAGAAAATGATAGATGCATGCCAAACCAATAATTCCTTATCTCACAAGTCAACAGTACTACCATAGTTCCTATAACTCATGGCTAGCAGCATCCAAATTCTCATGCACTGTCCAAAAATAGGATACATTAAGCTAATGAAGTTTTTAAAATCCACTACTTGGTCAGCCCCAATCATCAACAATTTACGTAGCTAGCTAAAAGTTGCAAAGCATACGCATAAAACTCTTCAAAATAGTTGCCTTTGATAATGCAAATAGCGCATATAATTTTTCAAACAAATTATCCAAGAACACATCGGACAGCTATATACATTAGATGTGGAAACTCTACAATTACTCCTTAATTAAATTAACACATATATTACATGCTTGGCCGTGCGGAACAATTGCAACCCAATCAGAGTTAAAGGTACATTTTGAATATGCAGAATAGTCATCCCTGTACCGGCCTAAAAATTTTATCGCCCCAAAACACAACCCAGAACAAATGATCTAGACATTTCGCAATCAATCTCAAAAAGAAAATCAATATATATATAACCAAAACTAAAAACCCTAATTCTTTAATTGAATAGAATCGATTGCGAAATGGATTCACACGCTTAGATATGGGGAAAAAATAGGATCAAATTACCACAGAGAAATTAAATTATACCCGCAAATTTATTCTGAAATTAAAGCACACACATTAACGGACAGGGAAGACACAAACATGTTAAATATAAGAAACTCAAGGACAAAAAACAAGGAAATTTCTATCTGACGTTTCTTGAGCGATGGAATCCACCTGGGTTTGCTTCATGAAAATTCCTTCTTCAGAAGAAGAGGAAGAAGATGGATGCTGCTGTTGTACACTTGGGCCACGGGTTTCTGGAGATTCCGCCATCGGAGCTGTGTCTCTCCCTCTGCCGGTCTGTAAATTTTCTACTATTTAACTTTTTGTATCTTTTTGTCCTTTTCATTTTGAACCTGGTCAGATACGTGGTACTATTTTGTTGGTTTAGCCAATAGATTCGAGCCACGTAATTCAAACAATTTTTCGAGCGGGCGTTATATACTGGTCGGTTTCCAATCAACCGTCAGCGTGCTGTTATGAGTTTTAACGCAGCTTTGGTGAATAAAAGCTACTTCGATTAGTGATTAAGAACAAAATCATCAAAATTAAATCTTAGTGTCAATTAACTGAGAGTGAAATACATAAATTAATATAAAACTATATGTGATTATCTATATGATTCATCATTCTCACTAATTTTTATTTATTGTCATCTATTTTACTCTTATTCAAATATAAAAAAAGACGTATTTCTTTTAATCACCTCTATTTATATCATTTTAGGTATGCGTTTATCTCTATCTAACATATCATACTTCCATCCCTTAACTTTTCTAATGGGAGCATCCCTTAATCTTTTCTATATTTGTATAAACCAACCCAAATGATTTTATCGCATGTTGTCTATAATAAATGCCACTCATACTTTTTCTAAATAGTCTCATTTCTTATCCTATCGTTTCTAATATATCGACATATCTACTTTAATATATACAACTCAATTATCTTAAATTTTTAAATATGATACTTTTTAACTACTCAATATTCCGTACCATATAGTAATTATATTTGTTTTGATTACTAATACATATCAAAATTTTTATTTGTTTCAATTATTAAAATTTTATATATTAATTTTTTTTCTTTGGCACTTGTTTGGATTGAGAGAAAAAAAGAAAAGAAAAGAGAGGATAGGATAAGAACACAAAAGAAAAAGAAGAAGATTAGAGGAAATTAATAATTATTTATGGTTTTTGGATGTGAAAAGAAAATAAAGGAAATGTTAATATAGTGCTTGGAGAAAGAATGGAAAGAAAAAAAGAAAAGAAAAGAAAAGAAATGATATGGTTTAAATTTATAATTTTTATCTACTAACTTAATATAAAAATATTAAACTTCTTATTTATTAAGTATATCATAGAACGTCTAATAAAAGTTCAATTGAGATTTCCTTTTCTTTTTTTTTTTATTACCTTCCACTTTTCAGCATAAAGGAAATTTATACTCTATTCCCTTTCCATTCCATTCATTTCTTTTTCTTTTTTTTAAAGTAATCTATACATTCAAAATCTAAATCCTGTGTTTCCTCTCTTCCGCTCTCCATCCTTTTTCAAATCTACATACGCACGTGTGTGTATATTTATTTATATATAAAATTAATTTTGTTAGGAATTCTTAAATTTCTTAAATAATATTTCAGAATAAAAATATAAAATAAATAAAATTGGCTATGAGTAGTACAAACTCAATACTAATTGAGGCTTCAAACTCAAATAAACAATAATCAAACTACTCAAAATTGAAAATATGAAACTTGGAATTGTTTATGTCCTATTACGGCTGTAGTCTTGTCAAGAAAACTCTCATCGCTAAGGTAGCATGCGGGCATAGAAGTCCTCAGATAAGTGATGATTTTCCTTTGTTTGTGATTGTCACGCCTTGTGCCCGCGGACCCGGGAGTGCGACTATGGGTTTGGCAGCACCCACGGTCAACTACTTGGCCACCGTCCTCGTTAGGCCAAAATGGATATCCCAAGTTGACAATGGGTACTTAGGCCCATTCTTATATACCATTCATACTTTCATCCCCATTGGGGCATCACATTCACACCTCCTTTAGGCCCAAGCGTCCTCGCTGGGCCCATACTTTAGGGGCCAAACCCCCGCGCACGGTGGAGCACTTAGTTCCTATGCGGTATGGGATTCTAGAGGTCATCACATTCACCCCTCCTTTAGGCCCAAGCGTCCTCGCTGGGTCTATACTTAACCCAGTCCTTTAGGCCCCTAGAGGTCATCACATTCACCCCTCCTTTAGGCCCAAGCGTCCTCGCTGGGTCCATACTTAACTCATTCCTCATTTAGGCCCAAGCGTCCTCGCTGGGTCCATACTTAACCCAGTCCTTTAGGTCCAAGCGTCCTTGCTGGGTCCATACTTAACCCAGGACCAACCAGGCGGTATGGGATTCTAGAGGTGGCTCCGACGCTAGGTCCATACTTAACCCAGTCCTTTAGGCCCAAGCGTCCTCGCTGGGTCCATACTTAACCCAGGACCAACCAGGCGGTATGGGATTCTAGAGGTGGCTCCCACCGCGCACGGTGTAGCAGGCGGTATGGGATTCTAGAGGTGGCTCCCACCGCGCACGGTGTAGCACTTAGTTCCTATACCGGGGCTGGTTACCTACTCTGATACCAAATGTCACACCCCGTGCCCGCAGACTCGGGAGCGCGACTATAGGCTTGGCAGCACCCACAGTCAATTACTTGGCCGCCGTCCTCTATGCGGTATGGGATTCTAGAGGTCATCACATTCACCCCTCCTTTAGGCCCAAGCGTCCTCGCTGGGTCCATACTTAACTCATTCCTCCTTTAGGCCCAAGCGTCCTCGCTGGGTCCATACTTAACCCAGTCCTTTAGGTCCAAGCGTCCTCGCTGGGTCCATACTTAACCCAGGACCAACCAGGCGGTATGGGATTCTAGAGGTGGCTCCGACGCTGGGTCCATACTTAACCCAGTCCTTTAGGCCCAAGCGTCCTCGCTGGGTCCATACTTAACCCAGGACCAACCAGCCGGTATGGGATTCTAGAGGTGGCTCCCACCGCGCACGGTGTAGCAGGCGGTATGGGATTCTAGAGGTGGCTCCCACCGCGCACGGTGTAGCACTTAGTTCCTATACCGGGGCTGGTTACCTACTCTGATACCAAATGTCACGCCCCGTGCCCGCAGACTCGGGAGCGCGACTATAGGCTTGGCAGCACCCACGGTCAATTACTTGGCCGCCGTCCTCGTTGGGCCAAAATGGATATTCCAAGTTGACAATGGGTACTTAAACCCATTCTTATATACCATTCATACTTCTCATCCCAATCCAACGTGGGATTGGGGCATCACAGTGATAGTTAAACAGAGAACTAAAAACACTTTTTTTTTCTTTTCTTTTTTTTTTTGGCCTAAGAAATAATATTTATTTTTGTGTAATAAGTTTTTTTTTTTTTATTTTAAAGATGGTCAAACAAAAAGTATATATGTTTGTGTGATGTAATTATAATTACATGGATTAGTTTCTGTTCCACATGGCAAGTACAGCTTATATGTATTAAACTTTTTAGAAGAAACAAGATTTTGCTGTATTAAATTTATCTTGAAAGGAATTTATAAATGAATGAAGAAGGTATATCAAAAGGCATAATTTACACAAAGAAGGACATAGATTTACTTCAACTAGTATTTTGACCAAATCTGTATCATATTTTTTCAAAACTGAGACCTTGAAAAACATCCCTATTTGTGTTAAGTGTCAAATGTAATACTTGACACAACGCAGCTCGACCATTATAGAATATTTGTAATAAGAGCAACATTTTCAACTAAGAATAATGTTTAAAATTCCTTCTTCTCTTCTTTTTTTTGTTTGTATACTTTCATTCTTACTAACTAAGTTGATATCCGTGCGTTGCATGAGATAGTTTCAGTAATTTCTTTAATTTTCTTGTATTCAAAAATAATTTAGATAAGAAGATAACTCTAAAAGGATAAAAAATTCAGATAACTCTGATTTTAAAAAAAAAATTCTAATTCAAATAACAATGATATTTAAAAAAAAAAAAAACTTTCAAATTTTAGGAGGGATGAAATATATAAATATAAAATAATACTTTTGGAGTTCCCAAAAAGATCAAAAATGAGAAATTAAAAAGAACATAATTCTATGAGGTTCAAAAAAGCTAACATAATGATCAGTTTAATGAATTAAAATAAATCAAATGAATGTATTTTTTTTAAAGTAAATGTCAATAGTATTTTAAATTCATTAATTATCTGAATTCAATTTAAATGAATGTTTTTTTTTTTTAAAGAAAATGTCAAGAGTATCTGGTTTTCAGATTTTCATTTAGAAAATTAGGATTTTCAAAACTAAAAAAAGAAAAGAATAAAAAAAAGGATATAGTAGTAATTTTGGCTTATCAGAAACCCTCGTGAATTCTCGCATACCTCCAAACTTCAAATAAAAAAAAAAAAAGGAAAAAAAGCAAGTTCTAGTAAAAAAGTATTCTTTTACTTTTCCAGCGAAAAGATTAAAAAATATATATTTTTTGTTAGATCTCTGACAGCTTTATTTCAAGTCACATTGATGATTGATCATGTACTGCGATTCAATTTTTTTCCCCCTTAAATACATTTAAGAGGGAGAGTGCACATTAAAGAATTGAGATACTGTACTAAAATATAAAGAAAGTATGAAACTTTATAAAATTATAAAATAAAAATTAATTTACACTTATATTAATTTGATAAAAATTAAAAAATTAAAAAATTATTTATTTCTATTCTTTTTATCATTGAAAAACAAAAACTCGTATACAAAATATTGAAAACAATATAAAATTCTAAATTCTAAAGATTAAAACGGTTAAATTAGTATAGAAAATTGAAAATTTGCATAGATTAATAAATATTTATAAAAATATTAAAATGAAAAGGATAAAACTGATAAAACAATATGATATATAATATTTTTAAAGAACAAAAAGAATAAGTACAAAATATTCCAACTTAGAATATATCAATGTCATATAAGAAAAAGAACCTCATCTGTGTGGAAGGCTAATATAGAAGAGAATGAATTCGAAATCTCTCGTCAGATTAGTCAAAAGCCAATAGGTGGCCATTCGGATAATGATTGATTTCATTTGGGAATGAGATCAAGCAATATATAACATTACTAATGCATTGTGAACTTTTTATATTGAAGGCTTCATGAAGCAGTTCGGGAATGCCTTCAACTCTTCTCCATATATTAGTTCCCAAAGTCAAAACTTCAATCACCACTTTTCTCGTCACCATCCTTCCATCTCTATCCAGGTAATCATGAAACATATGCTTAAGACTTTGTACTTCTTACACGAAGTATCAAACCCTAGAATACTCTTAGTGTGGTGGTGGAAGGCTTCGAATCCAGCACAGGGATCACGGGAAATATTTTGAGGACAAACTATATGTTTTCGTGTAGTAGGATTCCAAATGAGATCATTGAAACATACCAGGCCTTCAACTTCCTGTGAATTAATAAAAAAATTTAGGTCTTTATCTGCATCCAAGGCATCAAAATTAATTCCTATTTCTACTGGAAGGAGCTCCAATTCTTCTTCAGGATTACAAAGGAAAAAGTGAGGGTTTTTTATTTTGCAGCAAAGGAGGTGGATGCCCTTGGATCGGACATGGCATGAGTTGAACACGAAGCGACAGTTGAGAATGGGAGGGGGTTTGGCCTATCTGGAGACATAGCCACCCGCATACACATAGGAGACCACTACTTAGAAATATTCATTCACTTCTTCTTAGTCTAGAGATACAAACAAAGTCACATAGAGACAGCTAAAAAGGAATACACTTCCTAGAGAGAGAGAGAGAGAGAGAGAGAGAGAGAGAGAGAGAGAGAGAGACATTCTTTATTGCAGAATATTATTCTTCATTAGAGAACCCTAAACCGTGTTGGGTTTAGGAGAAGCACATATTAGTCATCATCTTCATTGCAGCGTTGTTCCACTGTACAAACATTCTATAATGGAACAATGGGGAAAGTTCTCCGTCACCTTCGGATCCCAACCATTCATATTCTTAATCCGACTCCTACAGGCTGTGTTGTGTGTAGTCTTCGCAGGGGACTATTTAATATATGCTTGAAGATGAACGATCCAATAAATCTTCGTCTGTTCATATGTACTGAACATAATGCAATGCACAATGAACCTTCGTCTAGTCAGTTATATTATTTAATAGAGAGTGAATTTGAAAAGGTTTGAAGGGATTAGGAATATGGATTACTTGAAGAGATTTGAAGAAATTAGACTTTTATTATTTAGTAGAGAGTGAATTTGATAAGGTTTGAAGAGATTAGAAGTTTGAAAAGGTTTCCAAGTGCCAGGTGGCCGCACAAGACAATGCCAGGTGGCTCTCCCAAGGACTTTCGCAGCTCCTATTATATATATATATATATATATATATATATATATATATGTAGATTTGATATCTGTGAAGGCACGGAAAGTGGGAAAACACAGGGCACGCAGAGGAAGCGAACATAAAAAACCTGAAAAAACATAAGAATAGGGATTCTAGGACAAGGCCGGCACCAACTAGAGGCACCAGCTCCGGCTCTCTAGCTGGTGCCGGTTGCGCCCTGTCCAAATCCCGAGGTTTTAAAATTTTTACCTCTCCTTGTGGTTCTCAAAGGTGGCTGGACCAAAACGTGCACAACTGGGGTAGGTGTGCTAGTAGAAGCCTCTGGTGCGATTCCTGCAAGTCTCCTACTTCGCCTTTGCATGTATGTGAACGCCGAACTCTCGGTCTTCCAGTATATGGCCTGCCTAACTACCGTTTGGTGAACAACTAACAGGTTAGGGAATTTTCTGGAGAGAGAGAGAGAGAGAGAAAGAGACACCTGGCTTTTCCACAGAGAAGAAGCTGTTTCTTAGATTGTGTGTTCTGTAACAATGACGTTATTTCCAATCCTCCTGTTTAATTTAAATAAAACCCTAGGTTAAACTGGATTGGGCCATTGGACTCTTAGTTTAACCTTTTGGGCTTAATTAATTATTCTAATTAGAACCAACCTAATGGCCCAATTAATAATTAATTTTTACAGCCCAAATAAACCAATCCAATTAAATAAGCCTAAATCAGTTTAATTCCAGGTTAATCCCTAATTATTCAAATTGGGCCAAAGTCCTGAATAATTAATTAACTCACTAAACTAATTTAATTAATTCCCTCTCTCCATGGACCTTTATTTTATTCTAGCCCAATAATTAAATCAGGCTACTTAAATAAAACAAATTCAATTTAATTTAATTTAATTCCTTAACCCGTATTTAATTAGGACTCACAGTCTATACTGGAGACCAAAAGATATACCACATTGGCTACTAAAATGACCAAAATACCCTTGCCATATAAATAGCTGTATTTTGCATTTTAAATATTTCCTAATATCAC
Source organism: Voacanga thouarsii (assembly GCA_026120185.1). Taxonomy (NCBI): domain Eukaryota; kingdom Viridiplantae; phylum Streptophyta; class Magnoliopsida; order Gentianales; family Apocynaceae; genus Voacanga; species Voacanga thouarsii. The sequence goes on from JANUWF010002272.1 coordinate 74,962, forward strand.
CATAAGGAAATATTGACCCCAAGGACAATGCTGCGTTAGCAAAGTTTCTGACCTACAGGTGTAATGACTAAAATACCCTTCTATACATCGGCATACATTTAGAGAGGAAAAAATGTACTAACACCTCTCTAAATGACATCTACCATCCTTAGGCCTCTAGTCCAATGATCTACGACTTCTTGGATTGTTTCCACTTTCCAAGGGAGCTACCCTAAAGCAAACATCTAAATCATGTTTCCCAGGGCCCTGGATATTTAGATCATTCAGGCAACCACAAGGGGCGATATAGTATAGGAACTATCTTGTACAAGTCTATCTTAACTAACTAGTCACACATACCCAACATGTAAGTATATTAGCCTTACGATAGAATCTCAACTATAGCATATCAAAGTATATGCTTCCAACTTCGTCAGACCACTAACTCATACTCAAGTCGTAGAGTACTAGTCCACACTGCAGCAGTAGTAGTCTAGGTTTCTACCATATAGTACTTTTAGAAATCACTAGTACAAGTCATGTTTTACGTATTCGAAATACGCTTATGTCATGAAGTGAGTGGACTACTCACTGGCTAAAGGTAAGCCATTCCCCATTTAGAATTCGCAACATAATAACCTAGATAGGATGAGATTCCCATTCTCATCAATCGGTTAAGAATAAAAGTTTATGTGTTAAGTAACCCGTGATCCATACCTTACTGTGAAAGACCTCCATTCACATGGACCACTTACCTAAACACAATGGGTCTTTTCCAAACGTAATTTTGCACAAATAAAAATGTAAATTCACAAACAATTTCTGAAAATAAATTCTTTTATTAAAACATTCGATTTTTTACATCAGAAACCTAGTCTAAGAGGACATACATCCCAACAATCTGTACATTATATGGATTGTTAATTTTGTATTATAATTTTTAAAAACTATACTCTAAGAATTTAATGAATTTAGATAAAATCTCATAGAATTCAATGATTTAATATATTAATATTAAATACATATATATCTTATTAGTTAATTTAGTTAATTACTTAATTAATTAAGATTTTAAATGAATTAAGATAACATTTATTTTTCCTTTAAAAAAAACTTCGTTTGAATTCAAAGAAGCCATATGTTATCTGAGAATACTGCTACATGTCACTGCAAGAGCCTTTTGTAGGCCACGGACCGATGGGTCGGCCAACCTAAAGAGCCGTTGCAACAACTCTCAAACTTTTTTTTTTTTTTTTTTTTGCATTTTGTCCCCCAACAGCTATTTCAAGTTTTTTTTTTAAAGCTCCTAATGGCTAATTCACCTCCCAACACCCAAAATTCTATAAATATCTCCAATTCACACAACAACTCACCAAATACTCTCTAACTCTCTCCAACTTGTTGAGACAGCGGCCAAGTCATCTTCACACTTAGCAGCCACATCATCAACAACAACTGATATGGAGCCAATTGGACAGTTGCACATGTGTGCGGGAAATCACCAACAACTCACACCAAACATGTTGAAGACTGTTGTGCCTTGATGATCACATTTTTACTCTTTGTTTTGGTTTTTAGATCTTTTGTATATAGAACGGCTTCTCTTTATGTATATATAGGATAGGACATTGTATTCATATTGATTGATTTCGAAGAGATGAAATAAAATTTCTGCAATCTTCTCTCTCAATGTTTTCTGCATTTTGCTTCCTCTTTGTTTCTTCATGGTATTAGAGCATTCCAGATTGATCTGGGCTCAATTAAACTTATAGAAATTTTCCTTTCCTATTGATCCTTGCCAATACTATGGCGAATCTTACTCCCTTTTGGATGTTAGTGTTGTGCCCTAGAGGCAATCACTTGCACATTGTATATGACACATTTTATTAAAAAGCATTATTTATCTTATAGTTTCTTTTTGTTTACTTTAAGTAATATAACTGTTCGATAAAGTCCCTAGTACAACACTGTGTTAAGAAAATTATGATAGAGATCATGATATGAGATTCCTACTACATTGGATGGTGTTAGTACTTAAATAGTCCCTAGTCATAATATTAATGAGACAGGACATCATTAATGCATTAAGACTAGCATGTGTTGGACTTCCTGATTTGATCAGGCGGTCGTTTTCATAACCGTGAGTATTGAGATACTCAAAGTTAATACATGGATGCTTGTTAATGGAATAAGTTTATTGGATGACCTAACTTTGAGATAATCATATGGACAACTATTTAGTGCCAGTGATATAATCTCAACATATCAAACGTGCAAGTATCCTTAGACTTGAGATCTCCAAGGTACTTTGTTTGCTGAGCTTTGTACTTTGATTCCAATCTCCGGAGCTCGATCAAGGGCCGTCTATGGGATGGATATTGGGTACATTGTGAGGTAAACGAAAGTAGTTGAGGGTCAATAAAGGATTCACCACTCCTAATAGTAGGGGCGAATATCTCACGGCCACTTGTAGGAATTACTACTCAGAAAGTCCTTAGCCAATGCGATTGTGTATTGGAAACAGTTCCAATTGATGCACATTTAGAGTAGTGGGTTCATGGTACAAGTACTATTGTATTCGGGTCAGAATTATTTCTGGAGGGAGTTGGCACTAATTTCGTACTCCAAACCGAATGAGATATTGTATGGTGAAATAAGTTAATTACACTGAAGTTTGTTATTGAAGGGTTCATGTCAAGCCACTTGACTTCCTGGACTCTTGGGTCGTCATGATGTGTTGCTAGATACCGCTCATGATTTGGGAATATGGGTTTATTAATTGATGAATTATTAAACCAATCCTGATTAGAATTAATAGGATTAATTCTAATTAATTATGGATTATTAATCTCAAAGACGTTTGGATTAATTCATATTCTCTACCAATTGACTGAGAAACCTAATAGGTCACACACAATAGAGGATTATATACTCAAGATGTTATTTGATAACATTGTGGGGTTAATTGAGAGAAAGAGAAGTTGTTGTGGACATATTATAATTAGTTATAATTTATGGTACAAGTTGTAATTGTGAGAATTTGATGTTTCCAATTACAATTAGGGAACTCTAATTGTTTTAGAATTATAGATTTTCAGTGATTTTTTTATTTTATGATGATATAACCGAAAAACCCTAAGGGTGATTTCACGTGAGAAAACAGCAGCCACCTAAACCTTTTCTTCTTCTTCTTCTTCTCTCTCGATTTGATCTTGAGGAGGAACCCTAGCCGCCACTTAGAATTTCTGCCAACACAGAAAACTACGTGCTTGAATATTCTTTTGTGTGGATTACTATTTGAGGTAATCACACACTGTGATTATAGTGTGTAGACGTTTAACTCACATGGAGGTTGATCACGAGGATTGCTAGATTGCGCCTCAACTTGAAGAAGAAAATTTTATTCTTCGCACGATCACCCAAAGGTAAAAGCTGTCGTCTTTATTGTCGTTATGTCTTGTTTTCCACACATAGAAGAGTCCTGAGAGGGTATCTCGATTTATTTTCCACTGCACTGTATGGGATACGAGCCCGAGATACCTAACAAAATAGCATAATTCTGATCTTGGTTCCAACTTGTCTCCCTTAACCAGTACATAAGTTGGACAACCACATATCCTGAGATGATTCAGACTTGGCTTATGCCCAGTCCACTTCTCATAGGGAGTCCTAGGTATTGACTTGGAAGGCACCAAGTTCAGAATATATGCCACTGTTTCCAGGGCATATCCCCAAAAAGCACTGGAAGAGTAGCATGAGATATCATGCTTTGGACCATTTCCATCAATGTCCTGTTCCTTCTCTCAACTACTCCGTTCTGTTGGGGTGTCCTTGGTGCAGAGAGTTGGGATACTATCCCATAATGTACTATGTAGTCCTTGAATTCACCAAGGACGTACTCTCCACCACGATCCGAACTTAAGGTCTTGATCAATTTACCTGTTCGACGCTCCACTTCAACCTTAAACTCTTTGAACTTGTCAAAAGAGTCAGACTTGCGTCTCATTAGGTAAATGTAACCAAATCTTGTACAATCATATGTGAAAGTGATGAAGTACTCAAAACCTCCTCTAACTGGTGTAGACAAGGGACCACACATATCAGTGTGAACAAGACTCAATACCTCCTTGGTTCTATCTGCCTTAGGGATAAATGACCTTTTGGTCATCTTTCCCATCAGGCAGGACTCATACTGAGGCCAATTTTTCAATCTCAATGAGCCCAAGGACCCATCATGGATCAACCTCTGAATCCTGGTTGAGTTGATATGACCCAACCTTAGATGCCAAAGATAAAAGTCATTGACATTGGTCTTTCTCTTCTTTGTTAAAGGTTCAGATTGAGCGTTATTTAATTGATTGTTAATAGGGTTTAAGAAAAATAGATTCCCATACATGTGCCCAATACATAAAATTTCTCCATCTCTACTGATAAAAATACCAGAATGGAAAGATACAAAATATCCTTGATTTATTTGTTTCACAACTGAAATCAAATTCTATCAAAATCCAGGTACATATAAAATATCTTTCAAAACCACTATTCTATTACAATAAAAAATAAGATCCAGCTCTCCTACTGCAAGGGCCCAAACTTGTGCTCCATTTCCTACACATAGTCTATGTTTGCCCTTCTGGAGTCTTCTAATCTTTCTAAACCCCTGCAAGGAGTTACAGATATGATCAGTGGCTCCTGAATCAACAATTCAAGTGGAAGTTGATCCAACCATTGATATAGATTCTAGATAGAAAACATTACCTGTGGGGTTTTTCTTGGTTTGAAGATCTGGACACTCCTTTTTTCAGTGCCTCTTCAGTCCACATTTGAAGCATTTGCCATTGGGTTTGTTTTTGGGCTAGATCTTGGGCTGGGCCACTACGTTCCCATTCTTCTTCTTGAACTTCCTGGGCTTGGGCCCAGTTCTAGAAGATGAAGCCTTAGCAATCATAGCCTTTGATTATGGCTTCATGACCTTCTCTGCCATCTAGAGCTCCTTCATCAATTCAATTAAACCCATATTCAACTTCTTCATGTTATAATTCAACTTGAACTAAGTAAAGAAACCCGATAGAGATTCAAGAACCATATCCACTTGGCTCTCGGGGTCAATGACAGCCCCTAAGATTTCTGTCTCCTTGAAAGCAGCAATCATCTTGAGCATATGCTCACTGACTGATACTCCCTCAGCCATTTTAGTGTTAATGATGGTTCGAGGAGCCTCCTGCCTTGCGGGCCGACTCTTATCCATGAACATTATGGCTAACGATTGGGTTATGTCATACACAGTGGTCATATGTTCATGTTTGGGTTGGAGCACATTAGATATGGAGGCTAACATGTAACAACGAGCTATCTCGTCGGTCTTCTTCCATGCCTTCTCAGCCTCACGCTCCTCGACGGTAGAACCCTCCCCGATAACAGAGCAGGTTTCATAAAGGACATATTTATACTCTTCCACTGTGAGTATTATGTCTAGGTTCCTCTTCCAGTCCACATAGTTTGGTTCCGTTAGCTTATTCTCTCGGAAAATAACGGCCAATAGACCAAAAGAACCTCCTGCCATTTCTGGAAAATCGAAAAATAAAAGAAAAAGATTTAGTTTGTGAAAACAAAACAAATATGTGCACTTTATCCTTATTATCAAAACTGACATAGTTTCTTGGGAAGATTATGAAGATAAAATTGCAAGCTAAACATAGCCAAAAAACCAGCCACGTGAACAACAAAAATGCAGCACACCTGCGTGAAGAAGAAAAAGGGGGAAAACAAATATTTTCTTTTACCTCTTCTTGTTGATCTCACACTCGGCTGAACTGGAATATACGAAATTGGGGTAGGCACGCTCGTAGAAGCCTCTGGTGCAATCCCTGCATGTAGATGAATGCCTAGTTTTCGATCTTCCAATATATGGCCTACCTAATCTCGTTTGGTGAACAACTTAGGGGCTAAAGAATATTTTCTGGAGAGGGAGAGGAAAAAACGTCTGGTATTTTTCCACAGAGAGGAAGCGCTCGAAAAAAAAACACCCGTTCATTTTTTTCTCCTGTTTAACCTAAATAAAACCCTAGGTTAAACTGGATTGGGCCATTGGACTCTTAGTTTAACATTTTGGGCTTAATTAATTATTCTAACTAAAACTAAATAATTGGCCCAATTAATAAATAATTAATTTTCCAGCCCAAATAAACTAATCCAATTAATTAAGCCTATATTAGTTTAGTCCCAGGTTAATCTTTAATTATTCAAATTGGGCCAAAGCCCTGAATAATTAATTAACCCACCAAACTAATTTAATTAATTCTCTCTCTCTATGGACCTTTATTTTATTCTAGCCCAATAATTAAATCAGGCTACTTAAATAAAATAAATTTCATTTAATTTAAGATCAATTCTTTAGCCCATATTTAATTAGGACTCACGGTCTATACTGGGGACCAAAAGACGCACCGCCTTGGCTACTAAAATGACCAAAATACCCTTGCCATATAAATAGATGTATTTTGCATTTTAAATATTTCCTAATATCACCATAAGGAAATATTGACCCCAAGGACAATGCTGCGTTAGCAAAGTCTCCGACCTACAGGTGAAATGACTAAAATACCCCTCTACACATCGCCGTACATTTAGAGAGGAAGAAGTGTACTAACACCCTCTAAATGACATCTACCATCCTTAGGCTTCTAGTCCAATGATCCACGACTTCTGGAGTGTTTCCGCTTTCCAAGGGAGCTACCCTAAAGCAAACATCCAAGTCATGTTTCCCGGGGCCCTGGATAATTTAGACCATTCGGACAACCACAAGGGGCGATATAGTGCAGAAACTATCTTGTATAAGTCTGTCTTAACTAACTAGTCACACATACCCAACATGGAAGTATATTGGCCCTACGATAGAACCTTAACTACAGCAAATCAAAGTATATGCTTCCAGCTTCGCCAGACCACCAACTCACACTCAAGTCGTAGAGTACTAGTCCACGCTGTAGCGGTAGTAGTCTAGGTTTCTACCATATAGTACTTTGAGAAACCACTACTACAGGTCTTGTTCTATGTATTCGAAATACGCTTATGTCATGAAGTGAGTGGACTACCCACTGGCTAAAGGTAAGCCATTCCCCATTTGGAATTCATAACATAATAACCTAAACATGATGAGATTCCCAGTCTCATCAATAGGTTAAGAACAAATGTTTATGTGTTAAATAACCCGTGATCCATACCTTACTGTGAAAGACCACCATTCACATGGACCACTTATTTAAACATAATGGGTCTGTTCCAAATGAAAATCGTGCACAAATAAATAGTAAATTTACAAACAATTTCCAAAAAAAAATAAATTCTTTTATTAAAATATTCGATTTTACATCAGAAACCTAGTCTAAGAGGGCATACAATCCAACAGATTAACAGTTTCCTAAACTAAGTGTGTTAACCACCACAAATTAATTTCCCTTCTAGGTAATAATCTAGAAGATAACTCCATCGAGGGGATGACTGTTTCCTCTCATTTTCTTTGGAATACCTCGCCCTATGACCTCCAACGAGGGGTTGGCCGATCACAGTACGTGCCCCGGGTTATTGATTGCATCCCTCCATTAGATCTAGATTCTTGTAGTATCCCCATCCTATACGAGTTCACTCCCAAGGTGACGCGATAGGACCTACGAACTCTAATGAGGATCGTGATGAAAGCCGTGGGGCTATTGGAACCCCTTTCCCATTTAGTCTTTTAAAACAAGGGTTTTCTAAAAAATATCCTTTTGAAAATTTCCACCAAGTTTTTTCTTAACTCAAAAATAAAATGTCTAAGTCCATAAAAATTTTTATGTCAAGGTTTATATCCTTTGAGAGTTTTTCCCATAGACTAATTTTATTTAAGTTAAAAACTTAATGATTTCAAAAATTTTCCAATTAAAACTTTCTAGAGACTTTGGTCTCAAGTTTATTTGATAAAACAATTTTTCTTGTGCTAAAATTAAAACAAAATGGCTTTATATTTTAACCTTACAAAAATATCTAAATCCAATATATTTTCTATGTCAAGGATTAAATCATTTGAAAAAATATCGAAGGATTAATTTTTGTTAAAAAATAACCATTTAATTTGTAGAAAAATATTTTCCTTGTCAAAAACATTCCCAAAGACTTTGGCATTTGAGAAAATATGCACATAGGTACAAAAATAAATAGCATGCTAGAAAACAGTAGACGTTTTCATACTCTTCTATTTTTAAACCTAAGTGCCCAGATAATAGAATTAAACACATTAATTAATTAATTGTCTTGTTTAATTCTAAAATCCCTTACTAATATTTTTCATGCAAAATATTCCATGAATATTAACTATTGCAAAAATATTAACTTCACCTGGTATGGACTCCAAAGCCAAAAGAAATTGCAAGAAAAATTACAAGGAAAATTAAAAAATTTCTCCTTGGTCCACTGCACCCGCCGCACTGGATCAGGCACACCATCTAAACTGTGGTCCACTGCACCCGCTGCACGGAACCAGAACCCATGAAGAACCAGCTCGCGGACCGGCCTCCAGTCTATAGCCGGTGCTAGTTTGGGCGGCCTAGCCGGCACCGGTTCCAGTCTGGACGGCTCCTCTGCAATTTTTTTTCTGCGAATTTCCTCTATTTTCTTCTCAACTTCTGGTATCAATACCTCTCTGATTTCAATCTAAATAATGAAATCAACTAAAACCAACAATCGCCTATACCCATAAACATTGGGCTTACACAATTTACTAAGAAAAATATTAAATTACAAATCTCCTATACCTCTACCTCCGAGGTTTAACAGAGAATCTATCCATACCAAAACAGTGAAGGATCCCAATTTTAATCACACATATGTGTCCAATTTTATTCATCTAGATGCATGCTCCCTATATTTTCACAAAACCTTCATGCGCTCTGATACCAATTGAAGGCATGGAAAACGAAAAACACAGGGCACGCAGCAGAAGCGAAGATAAAAAAAAAAAAAAAAAAACTAGAAAAACTCAAGAACAGGGGACTCCAAACAGGGCCGACGCCGGCTCCGACAGCCCTAGCCGGCGCCGGTTAGGCTCTGTACGAATTTCGAGGTTTAAAAAAAATTCCTCTTTTTCTCGTTCTTAGAATTGATTGGACCGAAATATGTGCAACCGGGATAGGTATGCTGGTGGAAACCTTTAGTGCGATTCTTGCAAATCTCCTACTCCGTCTTTGCATGTAGGTGAACGCCAACCTCTTGATCTTCCAGTATATGGCCTGCCTAATTCCATTTGGTGAACAACTAACAGACTAAGGAACTTTTCTGGAGAGAGAGAAAGAGAGAGACACCTGGCCTTTTTTCACGGATCAAAAGCCGTCTCAGAGAATCACGTTGTTCTGTTTTTCATTCTCCTATTTAACCTAAATAAAACCCTAGGTTAAACTAGATAGGGCCATTGGACTTTTAGTTTAGCCTTTTGGACTTAATTAATTATTCTAATTAGAACCACATAAATGGCCCAATCAAATAATTAATTTCCCAACTGAAATAAACTAATCCAATAAATAAGCCTATATTAGTTTAGTCCCAAGTTAATCTTTAATTATTCAAACTGCGCCAAAGCCCTGAATAATTAATTAACCCACCAAACTAATTTAATTAATTCTCTCTCCATAAACCTTTATTTTATTCTAGCCCAATAATTAAATAGGTTACTTAAATAAAATAAATTTTATTTAATTTAAGATCAATTCCTTAGCCTGTATTTAATTAAGACTCACGGTCTATATTGAGGACCAAAAGACACACCGCCTTGGCTACTAAAATGACCAAAATACCCTTACCATATAAATAACTATATTTTGCATTTTAAATATTTCCTAATATCACCATAAAGAAATATTGATCCCAAGGACAATGCTGCATTAGCAAAGTCTTTGACCTATAGGTGTAATGACTAAAATACCCCTCTATACATTGCCGTACATTTAGAGAGGAAAAAGTGTACTAACACCTCTCTAAATGACATATACCATCCTTAGGCCTCTAATCCAATGATCCACGACTTCCTGGATTGCTTCCGCTTTCCAAGGGAGCTACCCTAGAGCAAAACATCCAAGTTATGTTTCTCAAGGCCCTAAATATTTAAATCATTCAGACAACCACAATGGGCGATATAGTATAGAAACTATCTTGTACAAGTTTATTTTAACTAACTAGTCACACATATCCAACATGCAAGAATATTAGCCCTACGATATAACCTCAATTATAGCATATCAAAGTATATGCTTCCAGCTTCGTCAGACCACCAACTTATACTCAAGTCATAGAGTACTAGTCTACGTTGTAGTGGTAGTAGTCTAGGTTTCTACCATATAATACTTTAAGAAACCACTACTACAGGTCCTGTTCTACATATTCAAAATACGCTTATGTCATGAAGTGAGTGAACTACTCACTGGCTAAAGGTAAGCTATTCCCCATTTAGAATTCACAACATAATAACCTAGACATGATAAGATTCATATTCTCATCAATCGGTTAAGAACGAATGTTTATGTGTTAAATAACCCATGATCCATACCTTATTGTGAAATACCTCCATTCACATGGACCACTTACTTAAACACAATGGATCTTTTTCAAACGTAATTATGCACAAATAAAAATGTAATTTCACAAATAATTTCTGGAAATAAATTCTTTTATTAAAACATTCGATATTTACATTAGAAATCTAGTCTAAGAGGGCAAATCTCCCAACACTGACGAAGTTAGAAGCATATACTTTGATATATTGTAGTTAAGGTTCTTTTGTTAAACCAATACACTTGTATGTTGAGTATATGTAATTAGTTAGTTAAGACAAACTTGTACAAGATAGCTTCTACGCTGTATCGCCCCTTGTGACTATTCAAATAATCTAATTATCCAGGGCCCTGGAGAATATGACTTGGATGTTTACTTTAGGGTAGCTCCCTTGAAAAGGGAAAACATTCTAGGAGTCATGGATCATTGGACTAGAGGTCTAAGGATGGTAGATGTCTATTAGAAAGGTGTTAGTACACTCTTCCTCTCTAATTGCACGGCGATGCGTAGAGGCGTATTTAAGTTATTACACCCGTAGGTCGAAGACTTTGCTAATGCAGCATTGTCCTTGGGGTCAATATTTCCTTATGGTGATATTATGAAATATTTAAAATGCAAAATACAACTAGTTATATAACAGGGGTATTTTGGTCATTTTAGTAGCCAAGACGATGTGTCTTTTGGTCGCCAAAATAGCCCTTAAGTCATGAAAATTTTGAGTTAAGGAATTGGTCTTGATAATTATGGTTTTATTTTATTTTATTAGACTAATTTATTATTAGACTAGAATAAAATAAAAGGTCCGAGAGAGAGTATTTATTTTATCTAATTTAATTAGTTAATAATTATTCAGGGCCCAAGGCCCAGATTGAATAATTAGAAAATTAATATAGATATAAACTAGATAAAAGGTATAAAATTTTATATTAGTCTATTTGGACTTATTAATTATTTATTGGGCTGTCGGGATGGATCCCGTGTTATTTTGCGTGAAAGATAACAGAAAGCATGGAACTTTCTATTTTCACACAGGTGGCCACTCTCTCGGGGTGTGTAAATGAAAAAGAAATTGAAGGTATAATTTCTTTTGCTTTTCATCGGAGAACACTGAAAAAACCAAATCGTTGAAAGTGCAAACCCAATTCACAAAAATAAGGGTCTGTGAAACATTCACAGAGAAGAGGAACGTACTGCAAACCCACTTCTTTAAGCCTTCACCAGCTGTACTGTTGGGGATATGCCCTAGAGTCAATTTGTACTTATACTATTGTCGTTATGTTTTATATAATAATATGAGGCTTTCCTTTCTATGAATAGTGCATTTTGTTTTGTGGTCATTAAGTGCGTGACTTGATAGTAAAACCCAACAATGAATACAATGACTATTCTAAATCTGTCCCTGATCGTTTATTATTATTGGAACAATAATAAATTAAAATTAGTATGTTTGTGGCTGGATGACTATGTTTTACTGGTCATGGATATTTGTGATATCAAGTCAAAACATAAATAAATGTTAGAGAACATTGTATTGGATATGACCTACTATGAGAGTACTTCATGGAACATGTCATAAGTACTTTCTAGCCATAATAATATTAAAAGTCATTTGACCTAAATTCATCATAATTTCCTACTTGATAAATTCTATATTTTGACATTGTTTAAAGTTATCTATAATTAGATAATAAATTAGACTACTGTTGGATATAGAATAAATCGAGGAGAGAAATATGATTGATTGTGAAGGAATTTGTCCCTCTTAATTATGGGAGAGATATCCATGGGCCCTTGATAAGTTAGACTGTTAAAATGCATGGCCGTGCTCAAATATATCAATCTAAGATATTGATATCATTTGTTTGAACAGTCTACTATGAAATCAAGAAATAATTGATTGAACTTAATAAGGATGACATGCTCTATGCCTTATGCTTAATCTGGATATCATGTGACAAAAGGACTAAATATAAAATTATGGTTTGGTTCAAAGAGATCACCGATCTTCATTTAACCTGGATAGTTATAATGTTTTGCTAAAAATCGCTTATAACTTGTGGGCTATTTAAATATGATTTAGGCACACTGCCAGTGTTAAATGAACCTATAGGGTCACACAATAAGCGAACTTGTTAGGTTATTTTCTGGTAACCGGATTCGATGAATCTGAAAACATGTCTAAGTTAATCGAACTTAGAAAATCTACCAAATATAATGAATCTGGAAATATGTCCACATTCGATGTATCTGAATGATGTCCAGATTATAAGAATCTGACTCGGTAAATTAATTAGTTAAATTACCGAGATAATGACAGAATCTTATCGTATCAGTTTTAATTTAATTTGAATTTAAATTAAAATACGATAAGATATTATTAGGGTTGGACTCTAAGAGGTTCGGAGTGGGTTTTTAAGAAAAACCCTAGCCGTCTTCTTGTGTGTGCCAATTCTGTTGTAAAAATTCGTGCCTTCATCCACCAGAAAAATAAGCCTCTCAAAAACCTTAGGCGCTAGCACTCCCCGGGTGACGAGTGAGTTCGCGGTGTGTATCCGATAGAGGACGTTCGCACAACTGCAGTGTCTGGTGATCGTTCAGGTTGCACGCACAGCGGCACAATTGGAACTGAAGGATATCGATTACACATAACAGAGGTAAATCTGCAAATCTACGATCTTCTTAATCGTTTACTTGGATCCTCGGAAGGGATTCGTGGATGTTTTTCGCGTTTAGGAGTCCACGAATTCTAACATGTACTACAGGCATCATTTCGGAAGATCAAAAGTTTCGCGTGGATGAGATGCAGTAGACATTTGCAAGGACGTGATCCACTAGACTCAAATATCCTTATACAGACACCTATACCAGTGCGAAAAGGGTCATTAAATCACAGAGGTAAATTTTTTGTTTTCCTAACGTGCTTTTGTTTTGATGATTTTTGCCATTTTAAGCTTTCACGCATTCTAGTCAATTTGTGAATACTCGATTATGAGAATTATCATTTTTTTGGAAATCTCAAGTGTTTAATCTAAAAAGAACCAGATTCACAAAATTCATACTTTAATCATCCGTTAAGGTTTGCAAGCAAAATATGAAGTTCATTCGAGTCCAAAATTGCATAAAATAAAATTTGCTCAGATCAACCTTAAATATATTTAGGGATTTTCAAAACGGTATAAACATAGCATTTCATGGAAAAATGAAATACACTAGTGTAGACGACAAATTTCTGAATGCTTGAGTTTGTTGAAACTTGAGATGCCTCTTATTTGTTGAAGCTTGAGGATCTGGAGTGTCTTGAACCATTGAGGGAATACCCTATTTATAGGCAAAAAATACATTGACTTTAGCATAAATAGTTAATGTGGGATTTTGAAGGAGTCTCCCAACAAACCCTAATGGATTTGGGTTTAAGATGACTTGGGCTTAATTTATGTTTTAGCACAATCTTATTTAACCCACAATATATTTAGGTTATGCAATTTTTAAAAAAGTCCAACTTTAGGGCCTAGTCCAATTTCATTTAATCTAAAATATATTGAATTTAATGTAAAATGGACCATTAACAATAGCCCAATTTCAATAATCTAATTTCATAATCCATTGAATTTAATGGGCTTTTAATGATGACCCAATGATATTAATTCAAGAATAATTATATTTATTCATGAATTAATTTTAACTAATTAAGACTAAAATATGTAATTTTCTTTTAATCTTGAAAATATATTTGATCCCAAAATTCTTTGTCTACAAATGCCCCACTTCAAGACTTGAAAAAAAATATTTTGTCAAAAGAATTTGGAAACAAGGCTTGAAGTATTTAAAATATTAATTTCTCAATTTAATTAGAAATTAATATAAAAGCCTTTTTCAACTCCTTAATAAAATAGAATTCTTTTTCTATTCCTATAAGGAATTAATGAAAAGATTTGAAATCCACTTTTAAGTAGGAATCATATTTCTTGAATCCACCAATCAAAATTCTTGAATTTAAATTTAAATCTCAATTTAAATCTTTTAATCAAGAATTAGAATTCTTATAAGATTTGGAAAAGGTATTCTATAGTGCCTATAAAAAGGTCTTCATCTTGATCAATTTTTTCCACACAACTTCCAGAGGATTTCGTCGGCTTTCAGCATTCGACTTTGAATCTCACGGCATAATTTGAGATTTTTGTTGGTTTTGTCTCGTAAGCTTCTTGTCTTTTTTTTCCCCCCTCTTTTCTTCTTCTTCTTTTTTTTAAAACAAGCATGGTTGACTTTTAGGAATATATCCCCCATGTGTGTCAGTATACGTATATGTTTTCCATGCAAAAGTTGCTTGTGTTTGTCGTTTTCGTTTTCTTGTTCACGTGACACCATCATATCTAGTTTTTCATGCACAACCTGGACACCACCATACAACATTTTTCAACTAACCATTATTTCCTTTTTTTTCCCTCGAAGTTGACTTTTTTTTTTTTTTTTGTAAACTCCCTTTTTTTTTTTTGTCTACGCACTAGCTCTTTTTTTTTTTCAACCTTTTTTCCTTCGTAAACTCAAAAACTTTTTTTTTTTGTGAAACTAACTTCTTTTTTTTTTTTTTTAACTAGGTCCAAGTATGGTGTACTTTTTAAATTTGCGATCTTCTTCGGGCCAACAACTGCTAGTCATTCACGACCACGAAAATGATCCAATGGAAGATGGAATGGCATTGACGGTTTATGAGACAAAATCTGGCAAATATGCGGGGCCCCTTCCAAAGGTGACACTCCAACGACTTGTAAAGGAATGGTCAACGGAAATCAACTTTAAATGCACTCGTTTCCCAAAGGTATGGATTCTTCTTTCCTCAAATCATCAACCTCAAGCTCATCCCAATGTGTTACGTTCACTTGGACGTCTAATGATTCAAAAAGAGACTCAATGAACCTTACCACTCAACTTCTTGGGCGTGTTTTGCTTTAGAGAGAGATATTGAGAGTGGGCACACGACATTTTAAATCGTTGTGAAGGACACTTAAGATCTGCAAAGATCTATGAGGCTGTCTATGCATCACTTTTTACGTATGATTGCAACTCCAATATTCTCAAAACTTTTTGCGAAGCTTGGTGTCCTCTCACCAACACGCTCTTAACTTCAACTGGCGAGATGTCCATTTCACTTTGGGCCTTGCACGAACTTGAAGGCTTACCATTACTTGGAACTCACTACGATAAAGTTGTTCCTCATGCTGCAGAACTCATGGGTGTGGACCATAACGGCAAGTGATTCCTTCCAAGGAGTTTCGAACATCTCATCCATGCATACCACTTGATAAAAAAGGACAACAACAACTCTGGTATCTCCATCAATAAGTGGCTCGACTTCTGGTTCAAAAGAGCAACAAAGTATACAACGCCTTCTCCAAGGGAAGAAAGGAGATCACGCCCTAAGTTTACTGATAATCCATATGGAGTTATCCCACCTCATACTGCATGGACATTTGAAGAAGAAGCTTTGTTTTCAAAGTTGGGCATTAGAAGCCACAATAGAGATCAACATTTCTTGCAGCATTTTTATCATGTTGGCTTTGCATCTTTGTCTTACCTAATGAAGAAGTAGACATCATTCGTCCAAATACCTTCAAAATGGCAAGTTTGATGGCATACGGAGAACAAGTTAGTTTGACTATTCCCGTCTTGACCAATATTTATAGAGGATTGAATCATATTTCCAACTCTCAACATCCCAGTGAAGAGACATCTATCTTTCTAACTCATTATATATATGGATAGCTTGTACACTACTTCAAAACTAACTATGAAGTCTCTCAAGGCTTAAACAGCCCTCCAATGGTGAGTTATTCTAGTAAAAGTAGCGAGAAGTACTTTAGTGAAAACGAAGCCTGCAAACGGATTTATAGAGATGAGATTATTGTTTGGGGTACGAACATCCTTACCAAACACAAAAAACATAACTTTGTTGATAATAAGGCAGCCCTTTTGGAGGAACAACTTTACTTCTTGAGCCTTCGTTCAAGTCTTCAAACTTTGCATAAGGACAATCACTTCATCATTGAGCCTTATAGCTCACATCTCTTTAGTCGCCAATTTGGATTCCTGCAAGATATCTCAAGCTACTTTAAGATTTCCACCCGTAAGGCTGCCTTAATAGATGGCTTACGTCTTTGGGTAAGATGCACGCTTCGCGGAACAATGGCCAAGGTAACATTTCCAGCCACTCCTTATAGTATAAAGAAGCACTATACTCTAGAGTATAAAGCATGGTGGGAACAAGTGCATGGAGCCTTTCTTGAAGATCACATTTCGATATTGAATCCCCAAAAATTTGCATTTAAGGAAGTAGAGAACTTGCCTTACTCCGAGAAGAAACTTCATCAAGATACTACTACTCTCAATGTTTCAAAGGGGTTAGAAAATTCTTCAAGACATGATAGACATTCTTCTTCGAATCATGACTTAGTTATAGAGAAACTTTCATCATCTTCAAAATGAAAGGAGTTGAATCGAATTGAAGAAGTCAGTTCTAGTAGTAGAGACTGTTGTTAGAAGAGAACGAAGGCAGCAACTACAACTTTAAACCAAGAGTCCAAGGATCAAGAGACCTTCAAGGACAAGGTAAAACTGGTTTTCTGTTTTTATTTTTTGTTTTTATTCTTCTTTTCTTTTCTTTTGACTAAACTTTTTTACTATTCTTCTTCATTAGGTAGACAATGTTGTAGCCCTTGATGAGGATGCTTATTCTCAAGGCTCAATCAATGATTCTCACTGCTCAAAGTAAGATGGTTGCAAGGACATCTCTTACTCTCAACATGTGGATTTGACATCTAAGGTAGTAGTTCATCAATATTGTTCAGCCATCTCTATCTTCCCGGGAGAGTCTTTAACGTCAAGTTGCAAAAAAAAGTTTGTCATGGAAGTATGGCAGCAATTTTATCAAAGAATTCAACAAACGCCTATCGAGCAGATCTCTTCACTTGAGGATCAAGCTTGCTATATCCTTAAAGAATTGAGCAAGGATCCTATTGTTGACTTGTTACCATTAGATAATCACTTGAGTTCTTTCTTTGCAAGAGCGTGTGAATTTGACAATGCTAGATCCACCTCTTCGGAGAAAGCCTCAAAAGAGTCTCATGCAAAATTATTTTTTGCTACTAGCCAACACTTAGGCGATGTTGAAGCTAAAAAGTGTGACCTCACAAGTCAAGTTGAAGAAAGTAAGGCCAACTCACAACGAGTTAAAGCCAATATTACTGCTCTCAAAAGGAAGCTCAAACGCTTAAAGAAAAAGGATAAAAAATATTTAACTGCTGTTGAGGAAAAGAACAGGTAGCTTTTAGAAGTAGAGTCCACCTGCTTGTCCCTCAAAGAAGAGCTTGCTTTACTTCAAAACGCCACTAAAGTAAACGAAGAGGATGAAGCCAACTTGAAGAATATAAGAAAACATTTGATGCAATGCAATAAGACTTGAAAATTTTCAAGTTTTTTATTTGATGTCACGTAGCACCTCATATTTTCATTAATCAGCTGTATTTTTTTTTTCTTTCTTGTAAAATAGGGTTACTTCCTTACTAGTATCAATAATATACTTCTTTCATATTGTCTCAACCTTTTTTTGCACATATGTGTTTTTTACTTATTGCAAACGTCGATTTCCACAATAAATCATCACTTGATTGCAACAAAGGAAAAAAATGGAGAATGATGAAAGGATATGACTAAACTTAAAAATTTTCTTCTAAATTGCCTACGTATCTTAAGAATAACTTAATAATCAAATCAAACGTAGTTAAAAAATGGATGGATATGGTTTTGGGGGGAGAGGGCGTTCACAGTTTTGATTCGTGCGGACCAAGAGTATCCATTTATTTCCCAACTTGGATTTGATGGAGTGTTTCAATAGTTTAACCACGTACTACACTATTGGTAGTTACCTTTATACAGTTTAAACTCATGCGGGTCAGGAGTATCCATTTATTTACCAACTTGAACTTGATGGAGTGTTTCGGCAGTTTAACCACGTACTACACTATTGGTGGTTACCTTTACACAATTTAAACTCATTTAGACCAGAAGTAACTTGCAGTTTAAGCTCGTGCAGTCAAGGAGCAACTTGCAATTTCAGCTCGTGCAGTCGAGGAGCCTTCATTTATGTATAGTATCGCTTCAAATATTTGTCATTGATCGGTCTAATTCTCAACCCATATTCAACAACTATCTTGTCAGATCCATTTGGATAGACCTCTTGAATAACATATGGGTCATCCCACTTTGATGTCAACTTTTTTGATTTATGTCCAACGATGATTGGTTTTTTCACATCGAGCACTAAATAACCAACTTGAAAGGATCGAAGATTCACTTTCTTGCTAAAGGTTTTGGAAACATGAGTTTGGTAGTATTCTAACCGTTGTTGTGCCTCTAACCTCTTTTCATCAAGTGCTTCTAACTCTTCAAGTCTGAGACGGACATTATCTTCCTTGGTGAGACCTTCTTGAATAGCTATCCTCAAGGAAGGAATTTGTTGCTCTAGTGGAAGGACAGTTTCCACACCATATACCAATGCATATAGAGTAGCTTGGGTTGGAGTGCGGTAAATGGTCCTATATGCCCAAAGTGCCTCTCCAATACGAAGATGCCAATCCCTTTTTGACTTAGTAACCACTTTTTGCAACAAATTGCATAAAGTTTTCTTGAAAGCTTCAACGAGTCCATTGGGTATAGTACATAGAAGATTTGTACTGCTTGAATTTAAACTTCTCGCACAACTTGTCCATCAAACTATTGCAGAATAGCTTGTCGTTATCTGTGATAATATATCGAGGAATGCCATATTGATAAATAATGTTTACACATAAAATCAATGACATTTTCCTTTTTTGCTTCTTTTAATGTTACAGCTGCCCACTTAGAGAAGTAATCTGTTGCAGCTAAGATATAAGATTCCCAGCAGAAGACTTTGGTAGTGGTCTAACAACATCCAATCCCCATGCATCAAATGGCCATGAAGCAACTGTTGGGTGCAATGGCTCAGGCGGTTGATGTAGATAATTGACATGCTTGACATCTCCTAACATAATCTAGGCAATCTTTTACCATAGTAGGCCAATAATATCCCATCCTCTTGATACGAAAATAAAGTTTCGGACCAAATTGATGGGCTCCACATATGCCAGAATGAGCTTCTTCCATTGCTTGCACAGCTTCTTCTTGACCTAAACATCTCAAGAAGACACCTTCAAATGAACATCGAAAAAGCATATCCCTATAGCAAAAAAAGCGGGTGGCACGCTGGTGAATATCACTCCATCTTCATGGATCATCCGGAAGCTTTCTATTTTTGAAATAATTTACAAAAGGTTGTCTCCAATCTTCTTCATTAATTTCATAAACAAAAACATAATAGATTTCATGCCCTTCATCGTCTTCATCTTCAAAAATAGGCGGTATGACCCATGTTTGACATATAGGAATTTGAACTTCTTGATCATGTAGACATAAAGTAGAAGCCAATTTTGCCAATGCATTAACTTACTTATTTTTGCTTCTTAATACATGCTCGATCATCACATCACCCAAATATCCCATAAGTCGTCTCACATAATTATGATATCGGATCAACTCAGGTTTCTTAACATCATACTCACCAAGTATTTGATTAACAAAGTAATTGATTAACAATTAATTGAAAATCCCCATATACTTCGAGATGTAATCGTTTAATATCAACAGCCAACTCTAATCCAAGTATAAGGGCTTGGTATTCAACTACATTATTGGAGCATTTTTTAGTCAAGGTGAAAGAGTATGGTAATACATCACTTTCAGGGGTAATGAATACTACACCAGCTCCAACACCTTCGCGATGTGCTACACCGTCAAAGTACATCCTCTATGGTGGGAGAATTTCAATGACAAGAACATCTTCATCAGGCAACTCATCACTTAGTTCCCACTCAGCAGGGATAGGATGATTAGCCAAGAAATCCGCAAACACTTGCCCTTTGACAGCTTTCTATTGGATGAAGACAATATCAAATTGTTGGAGTTGAAGGTACCACCTTGCCAAATAATCAGATAGCACAGGCTTTATCATAACATACTTTATAGGATTAGCCTTGGAAAATAAGGTGTATAGAATGCACTTGAAAATAGTACTTCAATTTTTGAATTGCAAATATCAAAGCTAGGCAAAGCTTCTCAATTGGTGAATAATTCAACTCATTTGGTGTCATCATCCGACTTAAGTAATAGAGTGCATTTTTTTTGCCATTGTCATTTTCTTGAGTAAGCAATGCCCCCACTGAGTGTTCTTGCGCAGCAATGTACAAAATCAATGACTTATCTAGGATAAGTGTAGCAAGCACAGGAGGCTTCATCAAGTAAGATTTGATACATTTGAAAGCATTTTAACACGCTTTATCCCACTCAAACGGTATACCTTTCTTCATTAGACGACTAAATGGTTGACAGCGTCCGGCAAGATTTGAGATGAACCTTCGGAGGTAGGCCAACTTTCTTTGTAAACTTTTTAATTCATGGATATTTCTTGGCTTAGGCATCTTCATAATCGCCTTGATCTTTGATTGGTTTATTTCAATATCTCGATGACGGACGATGAAACCCAAGAATTTTCTAGAGGTGACGCCAAAAGCACATTTGAGAGGATTCATCTTCAATTGATATTTTCGGAGTCGCTCAAAGATCTTTCTCAAATCTTGAAGATGATTGGCTCATTTATGTGACTTGACCACAAAATCATCCACATAGCATTCCACGATTTTGTGTAGTATGTCATCAAAGATCTTTTGCATTACCCTTTGATATATGGCTCCAGCATTCTTCAAACCAAAAGGTATCATTGTGTAGCAATAGATTCCTTTTGGAGTATGAAAGGCGGTAAGCTCCTCATCTTCTGGTGCCATTTTGATTTGATTATAACCAGAAGATCCATTCATAAAAGATAGAACTTCATGGCCAGTGGTTGCATCCACCATCAGTTCAAGAATAGGTAATGAAAAATCATCTTTTGAGCAGGCATCATTTGGGTTTCTATAATCCACACAAATTTGAATTTGTCCATTTTTCTTCTTCACAGGGACAATATTCGCAACCCAAGTTAGAGGCTTGACTTCTCGAATAAATTTTGTTTCGATCAGCTTGTTCACCTCTACTTCAATTAATAGAACCAGATCCGATCGAAAACGCCGTTGGGCTTGCTTTATTGGTGTTGCCCCATCCTTTACAGCTAAATGGTGGACAACAATTTTGATGTCTAAGCCAGACATTTCTTTATATGTCTAAGCAAACACGTCTTAGAATTCCTTCAACAAGTCGATATAGGCATTTTCTTCTTCTGGCGATAAGAGTGCATTTATGTAAATTGGGCGAGGATCTTCAATAGTGCTTAAGTTTACTTCTTTGAGTTCATCAACTGTAGCTTTAACGCTTTCTTCAAGTTCTGCTAGAGTATGCTCAACATCTTCTTCCTCGGTACACTCTTCATTATAGATTGCTGATGTGATTACAAGAGGCTATACTTTCTTCATCACAAGGCACATTAGGTGTCACTTGTGTTATTATTTTTAAGATTCCATTGCAATTCACTACCGTTCTTACCTTAGAGGAGACTTTGCCAGAATGTCTTGTCTTTGAAGTAACTGTGACTCCAAGCCTTTTGAAAACAGATTTTCTCTTTTTTTTTTAGGCCTAACCTAGTGAAGACAGATGGATGTGAATTTGTATCTCCTATCCTATTAAAAACAGGTCGTGATTTTGATATCACCTCATCTTCTACAGTAATATACTATATATTAGCCCTTTTAATCTTGAATCGGATGGGAGATGCTTGTTTGTAACCCAGGCCAGTGTGCTCTTTTCCTATTAGCATGCTTCGGGTAGATCCTGAGCTTTGACCCTTTTCCTTGTCGATATCAGCAGGAAATGTTCCCAACAAATGTTGACTTTGCAAATTATATCTAGTACTTGCTAGGAGTTTATAAGTATTTGGGTCAAATCCTTCCTCTGTACATAAGGTCGGTAATTCACTATGCTCTACTTTTGCTTCTTTCTTTGGCTGAACAAATCCTTTTATAGGAGTATTTGATGACTTGACAGGATCAACCTTTGTAAGAAGCAAAGTGAACCCCCCTAGTAGCTTATTGCATGTAGGTTGGTTGGTAGAGTTTTCTGCACACACTGTAGCTTTAACATCTTTGGACAAAGTAACATTTTTATCTTCCTTCCCTTTTGATAAATTGATCTTAGTTGATTCACCGTCCTTTTTAATATAGTACTTAGCTTTAGTGAATGGTTTATCATCAGCATCTATTTTCTTCACCACGCCATTTTGACGGAATTTGAAACATTGATGCAGAGTTGATGGCACTACACCAATATCATGGAGCCATAGTCTTCCTAGCAGAATGTTGTAGGAGGTGTTGGCATCAATAACATGGAAAAGAGCAGTTGAAAGCATATCTTCAATTAATATATCCAATCGAAGAGTACCACTAGCTCGTTGCCCCCCTTGATTGAAGCTTTGTATCATAAGGTGACTTTAGGACAACTCATCTATAGAAATGCCCAACTCTCTTAATGTTCGCAGAGGTAAGATGTTTACTGACAATCCTCCGTCTAACAGTATCCTATTCACCCTCTGTTCTTGCACGTAGCCAGCTACAAATAACGGTCTGTTGTGAGGCGTTGAGCCAAGCAGCAAATCATCGTCAATAAATGTGATCTCAGCCATATAGCTACTAAAGTCTACTGAAGGTTCAATTCTCTCCAGGTCTCCTTCATTAATACATTCATCATTATCTTCTTTACTTTCCTCATAATGTATGGCATAGCATGAAACAATGTTGAACTTTTCAGTAAGTTCTCTTGGTATGAAATCTTTTAGTGTGAGAAGTGCTGGAAATTTCTTTCAGAAAGAATCATCTACTATTGATGCAGATTTAGTCTTCTTACTTTTGACCTTCCTCACATTTTTTTTTTTTTTTTGTGAATTTGCTTCTTACCAGTGAAGCTCCACCTCTTAAGGATTTGGTGCGTTTCTTTCTTCTTGTCACAAGAGTCTAGCCTTCATCTTCGCCATGGACAGGAGGTTCTTCAACTTTTTATTGATATGCTTCGATAGGAAGGACTTGTCTGTCAACTTCAACCTTGACAGGATCAAAACTTCCAAACTTAACCTCCAAAATAATGAGTTCAACGGGAGGGATGACAATAGTTGTCAAATTTGTAGAAGCTTTGCGAATAAGGCTTTGCATATGTGAAGGTAGATTTGCTATCTCCTTCATACTTGTCCTTAATCGTACCCATGATGAAGTGTTTGAGCTGTTCCATAGGAATCATACATTCGGAGGATATCTAAATATCCTGTAATTTCTTGGAAGTTTCCACTTCTTCTTGCACTTCAAATCTCTTTAAAAGAGCTTGACTTGTTTCCTAGTCTTCTCAAAGCGATTGATGAGATGCGCGATGGTAAGATCTTGCTCTTGGGAGCGTTTGGCAAGTCCCTCCATCAATTTTGTGAGGTGCGCGAGTTGCTCTTCTAGATTTTGTGTGCCCGTCATCATAACCGGTGCCACAGAAGATGCAGTAGAATCTTCATTGAATGAAGCTTTGGATTTGAGGTCCCCATGGGGGGATTGAGGTGCAGAGGCAGTACTTGAACTTTGGTCAGCTTGTTTGGAGATGTTGTCTTCTCCAATGAAGGTGACATCTTGTGCATTATAGAAGCATCATCTTGCTTCAACTTTGCAGTTGCAGGCGATGAGACAATGCTGAAGTTTTGAGCCTCGCTTTGTGAAAGAACTCGAGCCTTACTTCTTGTCAGTATGCCTTGGCTTGAAGCTTGTGGAGCCTTGTCAACAGTTGTAGCAGCCTCATATTATCAGCTGTTGGATTGTATGCCCTCTTAGACTAGATTTCTGATATAAAATCGAATATTTTAATAAAAGAATTTATTTTCAGAAATTGTTTGTGAATTTATTTTTTGTTTGTGCACGATTTTCGTTTGGAACAGACCAATTGTGTTTAAATAAGTGATCCATGTGAATGGTGGTCTTTCACAGTAAGGTATGGATTATGGGTTATTTAACACATAAACATTTGTTCTTAGCCTATTAATGAGATTGGGAACCTCATCATGTTTAGGTTATTATGTTATGAATTCCAAATGGGGAATGACTTACCTTTAGCCAGTGAGTAGTCCACTCACTTCATAACATAAGCATATTTCGAATACGTAGAACAGGACCTGTAGTAGTGGTTTCTCAAAGTACTGTATGGTAGAAACCTAGACTACTACCGCTACAGCGTGGACTAATACTCCACGACTTGAGTATGGGTTGGTGGTCTGGCGAAGCTGGAAGCATATACTTTGATTTGCTATAGTTGAGGTTCTATCGTAGGGCCAATATACTTGCATGTTGGGTATGTGTGACTAGTTAGTTAAGACAACTTATACAAGATAGTTTCTGCACTATATCGCCCCCTTGTGGTTGTCCAAATGGTCTAAATTATCCAGGGCCGTGGGAAACATGACTTGGATGTTTGCTTTAGGGTAGCTCCCTTGGAAAGCGGAAACACTCCAGGAAGTCATGGATCATTGGACTAGAAGCCTAAGGATGGTAGATGCCATTTAGGGAGGTGTTAGTACACTTCTTCCTCTCTAAATATATGGCGATGTGTAGAGGGGTATTTTAGTCATTTCACCTGTAGGTCGGAGACTTTGCGAATGCAGCATTGTCCTTGGGGTCAATATTTCCTTATGGTGATATTAGGAAATATTTAAAATGCAAAATACAGCTATTTATATAGCAGGGGTATTTTGGTCATTTTAGCAGCCAAGGCGATGTGTCTTTTTGGTCCTCGGGATAGCCCGTAAATCCTAACTATTTTTGGGTTGAGCAATTGGTCTCAGTTGAAGAGGATTTTATTTTATTTTGTTTTATTTTATTTTATTCAGGAAGTCTAATTTATTATTGGACTGGAATAAAATAAATAAATAAATAAAATAGGAGTTGAGAGAAATTAATTATCTAGTTTATTTGGTTAATTAATTATTCAGGGCGTAGGTCCAGTATGAATAATTAAGAAATTAACCTGTGCTTAAATTAGGGGAAATAATTAATGTTTAATTATTTATTGGGTTATTTATATAGGCCCAAAAAATAAATAATTAAAGATTAATTATTATGGTTCATTTGGGCTCATTAATTATTTATTGGGTTACTTATATAAGCCCAGGAAATAAATAATTAATATTTATTATTTTGGGCTTTTTGGGTCCAAGAAAAATAATAAATATTTTTCTGGCCCAATAGCTTGGACCTTAGGGTTTTTTCAGATACGGTTAAGAGGAGTTTAGGATTAGGCCAAACTGATTCTCAGGATAACATCCGGGTGTTTTGAAATCCCGGGGATATGTTTATCAGATATTGGAAGACCTAGTTTAGGCTAACTCAAAAAACAACTCTTTGAAAAAAAACCTAATTTTTTTTCCCTTGGCTTAGGAGATTCACGTCTCTCTCTCTCTGGACTCTCACTTTCTTCTTCTGGTTTTCTCCTTATTCTTTGCTAACCAATAGCCAGCGAACCAAGGAGAATTGAGACCGTTTCTCTTTCCCATTGTGTTCACCAACTAGAGGTTAGGCTGAGGAATATCTCGAGAGCTGGAGAGCTAAGCGTTAATGCAAACAAGGCGAAGTCGAAGGCTAGCGGGTGTTCAACCGGAAGCTCCTTTAAGTGTGCAAAGCGAGGCGATTCCAATCGTTCAATCTATTCCTACGCAACCTAGGAGGGTTAAGGAATGCAAAGGTATGATCTTCATGCTTCCGCATGGCCTTTATGGCTCGCATTTTATTTTTCTCTCTATTTTTTTTTCCGTCCATGGCTCTCCTATTTCTGCGTTTTCCCTCATCAGCAACATTTGAACGAGCAGATGTAGTTTTGTTGTTCTTTGAGGCCATTGAGTTGATTTGTACTTGTACTTGAACTTGGAATTGATTTAAAAAGAAGAGACAGGAGGCAGAGATTGTCCCACTGGGTGTGATAGAAATTTGTAGACGACAAATTTCAAGTTTGCAGATAAGACAAGAAAAATATCGAAATTTACAAAATATTTAGTCAATATGAAAAGTAGTTACAAATCTTCGAAGAAATCCTAAATTGTAGGATAAGCCCTCCGATTCTTCTCTTTTTGAAAAAAACGTTGATTCGAGGGTCGAAGAGCTTGATCTCGGATCAAATAGGATTTGATGATGAACACTTGATTGCCAAGCCTTTGAGACTTATTTGATGTAAAGCAAGATGAACACCTTGAAATTTGATGAAAATTCTGAACCTTGAATTTGATGATGATTCTAAACCTTGAATTTGATGAAGCTTGAATGCTTGAGTTTGTTGAAACTTGAGATGCCTTTTATTTGTTGAAGTTTAAGGATCTGGGGTGTCTTAAACCATTGAGGGAATACCCTATGTATAGGCCAAAAATCCCTTGACTTTAATGTAAATAGTCGATGTGAGATTTTGAAGAAGTCTCCTAACAAACCCTAATAGACTTGGGTTTAAGATGACCTGAGCTTAATTTATGTTTTAGCCCAATCTCATTTAACCCACAATATATTTGGGTTATGTGATTTTTAAAAAAGTCCAACTTTAGGGCCTAGTCCAATTCCATTTAATCCATAATGTATTGGATTCAATGTAAAATGGACCATTAACAATAGCCCAATTTCAATAATCCAATTTCATAATCTATTGGATTTAATAAGCTTTTAATGATGGCCCAATGATATTAATTCAAGAATAATTATATTTATTCATGAATTAATTTTAATTAATCAAGACTAAAATATGTAATTTTCTTTTAATCTTGAAAATATATTTTATCCTAAAATTCTTTGTCTACAACTAGCTTTCAAAAGGTTTTATAAATCAAAGAGACTCACCCGCGTCCTAATTAATTTTTCCTGTTCACGACCATTCGACCATTGTTTTCATCGTTTCCAACGTACCGTTGGCCGTTTACTGAAAAACCTATACCAAACATCATTTTTCGATTAAATTATATTTGGTCAAAAAGTAACCGATGTGCCTGAAGGGTAGCCGACGTCTAGCTGACGTACCTGACGGTTAGTTGATGTCCAACCGATGTTTAGCTGACGGTTAAGGAAAACGTTCAATTTTCGTTCACGTCGTTTTTTCTTCATTTGTTAAATTCTTTCGTTTTCCTTTTTCCATATCCTTCATCCCTTCATGCACAAGGGATTCACTCCATATTTCTCATTCATTTCATCCAAAATCACACAATTATTTTTCCTTAAGTTCATTCACTTCCCAAGCAAAATTCTAAAATTTTACTGTTTTGACACAAGATTTTGTTTTACGCATAACTTTCAATCCACAACTCCGATTTGGCTCTATGATATACCAAAATAATCATAAGACTCTCAAATTTAATTCTATGTAAGCTCTTTTCTGAGTTCTAGTTCCTGTGACATAGTATAGAGCATAAACAGTCCCACTAGTTTTGCTTCAATTCTACTATTCATGCTTTCATTTAGCCTTTAACACCATGAGAACATTAATTCATTCAATTTTCCTTCAAATCATCGTTGATTCTGTGATTTTCAGATTCTAATATCTCACAAGAGTCATGCTTATTTAACACAAATTCACTTCTTCTAATCAAAAGCTAGTATAATTCATTTTTCCAACTAAGTAACTTCCATTTTCATTCTACTTTGGTCATCATCACCTCAACCAAAAACAACCCTTCAAACTATCATAAATATTCAGTTCTTCTTCACATAAAACATCATCTTGATTTTCAAGACATGAAAATCATGTTTTCATGTTAAATTAATATCATAATGATCACCATTCACCCAACAACAATTTCAATTCAAGAAAGGTAGGGTTTTACCTTGTATTTAGAGCTATTTGGTGTGATTTGCTCCTAGAACCTCTCAAGAACTCACACACTACACCAAGAACACACACACTAGCTACCTTTTTCTTTCTTTTTGTTATTTTCTCTTGATTTCTTTTCCTTTATTTCTCTCCCCTTGAGGCTGCCAAAATTCTGGGCTATATAACAGCCTTCCCACCGCTATTCTCATCAGATTCTTGGCCAAGAGAATTTTAAATCAATTATTGTATGGTGTCTAATGTATAGGTGTATTCTAATTGAGAAATTACACACCATTTCCTTAATTTTCCTCCACAAAATTTCATCTTCATTTCTCTTGTATGGCTGCAGATTTTCTGGTCAATTTTCAGCCATTCAACCATCTTCTCATAGTCCAAGTATTGGCCAATCACGTTGCACAAGACCTTAATTAAAGGGCCTACAAACGATGTGTTCCAATAAAAATTACACATCATTCTTTATTTATTTTGTAATTCTTTAACTTCATGCATCTTGCATGAATCCTTCATGTAACCCTCTCTTAAATTGGCACATGTTCATAGGCTACCAATCATTAAATGCCACACGCACCATTTTTATCCGCAATTTCCTATTTTCTTCAAAAATGACCAAAATTGGGTCTGAAACGAAAAAATATTTTAGTTGACCATTCAACTCCAAAAATTCTACTAAATCCATTGGTAATACTTAAATTCTTCAATGCCTTCTCAATTTAGTTAAATTCACGGTCAAAGTCATGGGTACAGTCAATTTGAATTTTGAAAAATGCTGAAACACTCTCTCTCATTCTTGGATAACTAAAAGTTCCCCCTAAGTTAGGCCATTCAGCTGTCAATCACACAACACACGAAATTCCTTTTCCTCTCAAACTCTCTAAAAAACACTAAGAACACACACTACACATCTTCAAGCCTAAATCACTTCTAAACATCTCTAATCACTCCCAAACTCTCTAAACCATTAGTATTCAACTTATATTCTTCTTTGGTGTACTTTATAACACCAAAGCACACAAAGTCAAACCTTCAAACGGATCAAACCACCTTTTTTTGTTGAAAACTCGAAGAACACTAAAAAGGTAATAAGAACAATCTTCTTGTTCTTCTTCTTTTCTTCAACTTCTATATATTCTTCTCTTCTTACTCTCACTCCTTTCCTCTTACTCTCTCCCTCTCTCTTGGCCAAAATAATGATGAACAACCATGGACAAATTTCAGATCATTGAAGCCATCAAGCACTCAAGGTTCTCATTTGACAAGCAACATCTCCAAACTTCAAGCATCATCAAACAAGTATTTTAAACACAACTCTTCTTATTTATTTTGAACTCAAGATAGGTAGAATGATGTGGTTGGATAATTGATTTGTTGAAAGTATGATAGAGATATGCATATCATATGAAGATGGTGATTATTTAATTTGGAGGTTGAGTGGGTTAAGGCTATTGCATGAAGTATGTGAAGATTATGAGTATGATAAACTTAGGAGTAGATTTATGTTATGAGTTCATATGTCATTAGTAAAAGTTAGTTTGATAGAGATTGTTGCTACCCATGCCATGCTTATGCTCTTATGATGTTTTAGTCAGCAAATGCCATGTTAAAAATTATTACTAGTTTAATACTATCCTTGTTGTAGTGTATGTTAATTCAAGTCTATATTTTTGTATAAATTAATATGTTATTTGTTGAATCCTTGTGTGTATGAGTATGTACATGGATCTTCTCTAACAATAAAATTATTATAAGAATTACCTTTATTATTTTTAGAATTATTCTTATTATCATTATTATTATTATTATAATTAATATTATTATCTAATTTAATCTACTAAATTCGAAAAACACTAAGTAGTTTCGAAATTAGAGGTTATTTAAAATATTATTATCTTGTTAGATAAATAAATAAAATATTTTTATTAAATATAAATAATAATATATTAGAATTAATTAATATCAAATGTCTTTTATATTCAAAATTATTATTAGTTAGCCATACTCAAATTTTTATTTATACTCATAAATATTATTTATATTATAATAATTTATTTATTATTAATTTTAATTGTTATTTATTATTTATTAATTAAAATTAGGTATAATTTATTAATATTTATAATATTATTATTTAATTATTATTTATTACCAATATTATTTAGGATTTATTATTAGTCATTAATTATTACTAATTATCTATTACTGATATTACTCATTATTTATTATTTGTTAATAAATAGGTAATATTATAATTTATTACTTATTATTTATTTTTAACACCTATTTATTTTAACTTATCACATTATTTTATTTTATAAAATACCTTATCAACTAGTATTAAAGTTTAAGGCATTGTTGACATAGTTAGATATTTTGTGGCTAGTTGACATAAGAATTATTTATTTAAGGCAAATATTGTCTGGATGTTAGACTTATACCTTGTATTTACCTTAAGCGGGGTTAGGTTGACCTGAATTACTTTGGAAGACTTTTGTACCTAAGAAGAGTAAAAGATCAGATAAGTTCTTGCATAAAGCTGTTTGAAGAACAAAGTTACTTTGGCAAGTTAAACTCAATGTATATGAGTATTTATACTGTAAATGCAATTATGGATAATTTTCCTTTCTTTTTCAGTCAAGCAAATCAATTAAATTTGAACTAGCAATTTTATTCAAAATGCTAAACTTTTCTTAAAAATCAACTTTGACAAGAATTTTGGAAACCATAATTGCTGTTTCAAAGAGAATCATTGTGTGATTTTTCTTTTCCCAAGTGGGACGAACACAACGTTGAGTACTCAATAAGGGTAGACTATTAGGATTAATCTTTGAAGGGTTAGGGTAAGTCCCTCAGTAGGTGGCCACCTTTAAGGGGTGAGTCCTTCTCGGATAGGATGACAGTCCTATCAGTCGTACCAATCCGAGCTAACAAGTTCAGTCAAGTGGACTGTGTATTTTTGGAATGGACAACCGGTAAGTTTGGGTGTAGAGATGGAGGAGTATCTCACCCGATAGGCCGTACACCTACCTTGTGTCAGCATGCACAAAGTGTGGCATCCTGAATGTTCTTTTATCATAGTGCACAAAGTGTGGTGCCATGGCTATCTCTATTGAGTGGTTGTATTTATTGTATACATGTATGATTTGAAAGGAAAACGCCCCTCTTTATTTGTGAAATTTATTTGAGACTTGCCAGTACTTTCTTTTATGAAAATTTCTCAACTTGTATATATGAATTGTTTTACCTGAAACACTGAAAACACACACGAACTTACTGAAATTTATGTCTCACCACCTTTTATACCATGTTTTTAGGTCGGTCTTACTGTGAAGGTTATTAATTAAATATTGCCTTAATTTGAAGACTTATTTCTTCCCTATGTATTTCATTTGAGAGACTTTGGCAGACATGTATTTATTTTTGGAACTTGTTTATGTATTGCTTGGATTGTAATAAGTTTAATTTTGAATTATTTCTTTCATTTATTTCGTGAGTCCTAGTTATAAAGACCCCTTGTCCTATGGATGGAGCGACATCCCCAGCCCTAATAGGGTACGTAGGTAATGGGGTGTTACAAGTATATTTGCTCGTATGTGTGATTTGAGATTAACGTTTTAATTAAAAATTGGTTGGAAATGGACTTAAAAATATATGATTTTATATGTCCAAATCTAACACATCAATCTACTTATACCCAAAAATACCTATCTCTTCTCCCTCCTTTATCCCAATCTCCTTCACCTTAAGATTACTAAAATTCTCAGCATGTGCAAAGGGAAATCGGATAATATGATAAAATTGGCTCAATAGAGGTAAACTTAGAAGAATGAAGCTACTTTGAAGCTTTAGCTCCAATATTACATAGCGTTCCAATATGAATATAGAGATAAAAAGAAAGTAGTGTACAATATAATGGCTTCTTAACAAATTTTTTTTTTCATACAGCACGGATGCTTAAAATAATTGGTTCTTTTTCTCCTATTGGGAACAAGGAAAGAAAAATATCAAAGAAGCATCTAGAATCTTAAACTTTTACACATCACAGATATTTCGATACTTGATTCTACTAGTTTTCCAAACATAGTTGCACTACATTTCCTTTACTTACAAGCCACTGATCAACATCATAGATGTTTACATACTTGATTCTACTAATTTTCCAAAAACAATTGCACTTCATTTCTTAAGAATCATACTAAATTGTCAGTTTATGAAACATTGTTACAATGAATTATACCTTATCCATGAAAATATGAAGTAAAAAATGAAAATTACCCACAATTCTTGACTCTTTTTAAAAGAAGAAATCTGCCATTAGTAACACCTACAACAACATACAAGTGAAGAAATGTAGGAAACTTAACAGAAGCAAAATATGTACTATAGAAAATTTAAAAGTCTTCAGCATTCCCTTTCACTAGATGCATGCCTTCTATCAACATGTAATGTTTTGCAGATGTAAATCGAATACTACAGCAACATCCAAATTGTAAATTGAAGTCTCTAGGTCAATAATACAAGCTAAGGATTATTATTGTTAATTTAAGTAGTTTCCAAATAACCCTCAAAACACTCATGAGTTCACTATACCTTAATGTTTTTATCCTTACTATAATAGCACATTCCCTAAATTTAGTAATACCTTTGCGAAAGCCCCAATTCTAAGAAAACAAAAGCAAAAACTACCAAAGAAAAATGTCAAGAAAGCTACCAATCCATGCTGCCAATATATTTCATAGCCAATGCAATTTCACACCAAGAAGTGTGATAATTATCCTATCATATATATCACCATACCACTTAAAAATTAGGAACTTTAAAAGGTCATTCTGAAACAATCTGGAAAATCATAACAAACAAGATACTAAAATCCATATGAGCATTAAAGAAAAGGACCATTTTGCTCCATTTTAATGTTGAATCTACAC
This sequence comes from Voacanga thouarsii, assembly GCA_026120185.1. Lineage (NCBI taxonomy): Eukaryota > Viridiplantae > Streptophyta > Magnoliopsida > Gentianales > Apocynaceae > Voacanga > Voacanga thouarsii. Next base: position 108,372 of record JANUWF010002272.1, read on the forward strand.
AAGAGATCTAAAATAAGAAAAATTTTCACGAATTCCCTTATTTTCAAACTAATTATTCCAAAGTTCACATCTTTAAGTATCACTATCATTGATTACAATCAAGAGTATACACCTCCAAAGAAAATAAGATCTTACACACAATGCTAAATTTTCGATGATAATTGAATATTTGTGCAAAATCTGAAAATTTTCTGCCATTCTTTTGCATATCAGGAATGCAATGTTAATTTCTTTGCTTTTATAAATTTCATTGTAGATTAAAAAAGAAGAAGAAGAATCCCTTCGAAAGGATACTAAATTTAGTATCGGCAAGTAGAAGTATGTACAAATAACAACATAATGACTACAAGCATATAGAAACAAAAACTAATGTACCTACTTGAGAAAGCCAACCCTAAAAGCTTGAGTCACGTTCGGGGACTTTTTTACTCTATCATTAACTATGGCTGAAGAATCATCTGCATGCTCATATTTAATCCTTTGAACCTCATGCAATAGACCACTATTGGATGTTTAGCAAAGAAAACATTTTTGTTTGAAGACAAAGGGAATAAAAGAGGGAGGGGAAAAGGCAATGGAAGAGGAAGCCAAAGAGATAAAGGGATAGTGAATTCAAAAACATTGGAAGAAGAAGTAAGAAAGACGTAGGGATGGGATTGGGGGCTTCTCCCTTAAGGTCTCAATCAAGTATGGTATTTGGTTATAAAACACTTCTCATTAACTCTCTTGTCTCACTAAAATAAAGGGTCGAACTAATTTCGTATAGAAAGACAAAAAATTTTCTATAATCTAAAGCACCCTTCTTTTTTTCTTTTATGAGTCTTTCTTACTCCTGTGCTTTACATTGGTTTTTTTTGGGAGGGGGGAGGGAGTGGATAAATTAAAGAAAATGAACCAAAGCAAATGAAATCATAACAAATTACTTCCAATTCATTGATTTGTGAGATCTCTATTTAGAGTGGAGGGGACACTCATAACTTGGGAAAATGTTAACAACCATTATCTCCTCAACTAGGTTTAGTACCAAAATATCAATTGAGATTTTTGCATTCAGAATTAGCCCTCCAAAAAACAAAACACAAGGCAGCAACTAGAGATTCCAAAATTCTTAAATTTCTACATTTAGAAAAAACCATCTTAAGAGAGGAAAGAAAGGCTTACAGTGTAAGGCTAGCACATGGATCCTTTTGAATTTGTTGACTACCATCTGTTAATGCTATTTTCATTGAAAATCAACTGCCTAATGCTATTTTTACTTGGAAACAAACTTACGAAGTTTATTCAAGTATTTTCTATAGGGATATAACACCTTTTCTCCAACTCTACAATTTGCTTTTAGTGGTAATCTTGACAAGTATTCTCATTCCATATTTTCTCTATTACACTTCTGAATGTAGGCAGATCCTTCTTTTTATTGAAAAAAATATTATAGGCAAACAAATGTTAAGTGAAATAATTTTCACTTTGTGCAATAAAAATACAAAGGAAGTGCACAAAACTCTGGCCGCTACAAGCATTAGCAAGGCTAAACATACCAGATTGAAGGCTACCTCTTGCATTTGTTTTAACCTTTTGAAAGTCACGTCACAATAGTTGTTAAACTATCTCAAGAAAAACCAAAACAAATTACCTCAACATTAGTATAGGTTTATTGCTGTTGAAGACTAAATCTTGGATACGTTATTACATGTTTTGAACTATACCACCATAGTTTCATTTGTTCAAAAGAAAAATTTCCCCAATTAGGAAATTCTCATGAACTTTCCATAAATTAATAGCAAATACTTGACAAAAATTAAACTGATATAAATTACCACAACTCTATCAAACACAACATCCACTATTAGCAAAGTTCCATTGTAATATGAATCTAAAACCTTAAAAAACATGAACAATTAACAAAATTCAAAGGACCATCAACACAACAAATTCAAATAACCATTAAATAGAAAATTTCAAGCGAGACATATACCAAATAAATATTCATTTACTATTCAATAACCATTAAGAAGAATAGAATGAGAAATTTGTCTGTAACAAAGTATATCAGAGAATATTAAACTCCATAAGATAATAAAAATTGAGTAGCTTATCTCTTATAGAATTTTTTTTTTTTTAAGAGAGAGTCAAATGCAAGCTTCACCATATGTAGTGATGCATAAAGAAAATTGATGAGAATTATCAAATATTCATCTAATTCATAGACGAATTTGTTGTTAGGGTATAGTTAAATTAAAATTAATGGATAGTAACAAAAAGACAAAAATTATACCTTTCTTGGTTATTCTGAGGTTACAATACTGTACCAATCCCCTTCTGAATTGTCGTATTGTCTGGATTGTCCATTCTAATAGGTAGAACTGCTGATGTCTTTGAAAACTTTCAATGACGAAGAAAGCAGGTATTTAAAAAAATATACAAAATTTACATCACGGGAAAAGATGTACATCAATGCAGATTTTCATGGAAGATTCAAGGGTGTAGAGAAAGGCTTAATATTTCAAATACCCAATGAAAAAAATAACAAAAAAAAAAAAGAACAAGCCTTTCAAAAGATGAACCCCTAAAGCCATGGTTTTTGGGACAAGACCGAACCGGTTGGTCCGACTATGGACCGGGGCTGCTACCGGTCCGGTTTCAACTTTCCAGTCGATTTCTCTCAAAACTGTGGCCTTTTCATCAAGCCGTATTGGACCGATCGGTCCAACCGGTGGATTGGCTAGTCCAACATTGAACCGGTCGTGTTTTAAAAAAAAATGGGTCAAATTTTATAATTTTTAAGGATAAATTAAATTATATAATTCAATAAACTACATTAAATTTTGTTATGTGTTAGATTGTTAGTTATAACTAAGAATGACTACTTTTAATCATAGATTTGAATGTTTATGTCATTATGGACTTAAATTACACTATATTATTGATCATTTTTTAAAAAAATAATTATATTTTTAATTTTTAAATTATAATATTACCAATTTAATTACTATCTAATTATAATTGGACCATTAAACCGTGAACTAGTAAATTTTTCAGTTCGATGACTGGTCCGATTATGAAAACATTACCTAAAGCTAAGATCAAAGAAGAGTGAAATCCTACTATTAAGATATGGCATTTTTCACTCCTCTTAATGTTCAAAATGGGTGAAATAACGAAGAACAACAAAAAATTGTGTTAGATAGCTCAGGTCTATAATAATAACAATTTTGAACTAAAGAACTTTTGAATTGTTGTTGTTGCTGACTTTTGAATTGTCCTGATGTCTTTTACAACAAATTTTTCTGTAGAAATAACCATTGACGACGAATGACACAAAAAGAATAATATGAAGGAAAAAGGGTGTAAAAATTACATGTTAAATTTGTTAACTTTCCTTTTTCTTTGCCTCAAGTTGAAGCTCTCCTCTCTAGCTTTCTGCTTCAACTTCCTTCATCAATGTGCTCACTAATACAAACAACTACTGAAAAGACAATCAAGATTTTTGTTTACCCATTATTGGTGGGAAAGGGAATGGGAAAATACAATAAAATAATGTTGATAATTAAATTGAGAAAAATTTATATAGATGTACAGATGGCATCAAAACTATCTATCATGACATTTACAACTTTTCATTAAATTTAGATCATTGATTATATAAGTTAGAAAATTAAAAAAATAATAATATAAATTATTTAAATATTATATAAAAATAATTAAGTTAGAAAAGTAAAAATATATATATTTAAATAGTATATAAAGATAATTCACTCCCCTCTTCACTTTTAGTGTATTATATTTAGATAAGAGAAGTAAATAACGAATGTTTTCTTTTATTTTTTTATATTGAAAACTATAGGGAAAGATTATTTCTTGTGATAAATTTACTATTATATCTATTGTGTGTGTGTGTGTGTGTGTGTGTGTGTGTGTGTATTGAACACTGGCTAAAGATGTGTAAAATTAATGTACTTGAAATTAAAAAGTAATTTTAGTTTACCTGAGACACGGTGTAAGGTTGCAAAATCGAAGTAACTGGAGTGGTATTTATAGAAGTCTCTTGGGTCTCATCTCAACCCTCCACGTGTCCTGCCATCCGTTTAATATTACCGGATGACCGTCCGATTTGGAGTGACTAAATAATGGGCCCTACCTCAATTGGAGTGACTTTACTGTAGATAGTGGTGGGGTTTGATTTCAAATTCAAATTAAAGCTAAAAAGTTAATGAAAGATATGGCCCATGTTGTCTGACATGATTATAGGATTGGGCCCCATCTTAATTGGAGTATTGGTATTGTAGACAGATGTGGATTTTGAATATAAATTCAAGTTAAAGTTGAAAAGGTTAAGGGAAGATATGGCCCACGCTGTCTAAGGTGATTATAGGATTGGGCCCTACCTCAATTGGAGTGTTTGTATTGTAGACAGATGTGGAGTGGAAATTCAAATTCAAATTAAAGTTGAAAATGTTAAGGGAAGATATGGCCCATACTGCCTGTCGTGATATTGGACTAGGCCCTACGTATCAACTGATGTAGGGTCCCACGCGCACAACTAAATTCAAATTAAAGGTCACAGTGTAAAGGAAATATGGACATTGTGAAAATAATAGTAATTGTTTTGTTTTTTAATTGGCATATCCACTGTAAATGGCCCATTAAACTTCATTTAGAGCTTTATTAATAAGCATATCCTGATTTAAGGAGCACCAATTTGCACTTAGAATTACACTTAATGCATTGGGATACAGAAAGTATACAAGATGTTAAATGGGTTTGAATGTGCTTATTCAAAATGAAAATTACAGTGATATTCCAATCAGCTATTTTAAGGAGACATAGGACGTCAATATGCATTGTCAACTGAACTATAGAAGTATTTAATAAATATTGAAAGTTATTTCATATCTATTATTACACTCTATGTCATGGACCCAAGTCTGATCTGCTAGACTATCTACTACCATTACAACTGAATTAATTGAAATAACACCTACATTATCTAAGCAATTTAAAAGTATAGCTCTAATGTGCCGTATTATCAAGTTCGAATTCAATCCAATTAATGAAGTCTATATCCGATAGTTCAGGAAACATCTGTGCAGACCTAATACTTTCCTCAAGTTGTAGTTGAATCTTATCTGAAGATTGAATATTATTTGGAGATTCACATCCTCCAAGAGTAATGGTATGCTGATGTGTATTGGGTTCTTCAAATCCTCCTAGTACACGCCAGTATTGCATTAAAGTGGTGTAAGATCTTACCCCGTGCGAAAATTCATTGTACTTGCAGCAAGGAAATTCGTAAATAATGCGACCATATTGGAGGTTTATCCATTTATGTCTGTAAGCACCTCTCTTGGCTGCTTTGTGGATTATTTTCTATGATGTTTGAATTTTTGGAGAAGAATTCTTTGGAGATGGTGTAGAACTCTGCATTTCCTAATGTTCATTCTTTTAGAGCCTGATGCTTCGATTTATCTAGATAGGACATGTAGCTGGACCCCTCACCTGGATTGCACAAGAAGATTGTTGGGATTTCACCTTTAATTTGAACTGGCTTGCCGTATTTTGTACTTGACTGCTAGTCCTTCTAGGCCCCAAAGAATTCTTTCTAGTGCTTTAAATAATGTGGGTTAATGTCATCAATAACATTATAAAAAGCACCGTTGGAGAATACATTTGAATATAAATCTAGATGTCCACACAAATAATTATGTAGACCCAGAGATCGGGCTCATATAGTCTTACCTATGCACGCGAGATCCTCAATAACAATACTCTTAGGTCTATCTAGCTGCACAGTGGCATCTCTTACATTTTTCGATACCCAGTTAATTATATCTACATAAACATTATTAAAATTAAAATATCTATTAATATATAGTTTAGGTGGTTTTGCGAATATTTTATCAGTATTAGCAGAGATGTTATGAAATTGAAGGAAAAATGATTTGGGGTCTTTCTCCTTTATAATTTGAAGGGTTTGGGATTTGCCAGATGCATTCAGTGCTTCTACATATAACTTTACAATCTTTGGCTGGCATCCTTTAGCACTACATTCGTCTCTTTAGAATATACCAGATTCAATAAAATTGCCTCCCTTTGCGATGTATGTTTGTACATAAGATGAACTTCTAGCAGGTTGGATGTTTGGATGGAATTGTTTATTGGTTGAGGGGTGTATAAGGTTGAAGAATTGTCAATTCTTGGTTTGAAGCTTACCTTTGAATTGAAGAAGGACATGCAGGGGATTGCCAAATTTGGGAGTAACAAACATACAATAATGGAAAAGAAGTTTGGACAAACAAAAGAACCTAATAAAAAATTAAAAAATGACTCATAAGCAAATTATAATGCAAGTTTGAGATAGTTAAAAGTGTTTTCATCCGAATATCTCACCTAATTTCAAGAAAATTCACCAGTCATAATTGAGTAATTTTTACATAGATTGATAACCTATTAATTCGATGAAAAGAACAGTTTAGTCATGTCTGCATAATATATATAGTGTAACTAAAATCTATTACAAGAATTAAAACTCGTGCTAAGAGTTCCATGACACTAAGGCCAAGGCACAAACAAAATTTCACTCAGTAATATTATCCAAACCATAAGAAGAATAAAGAACTAGCAAAACCATAAATAAACATCATTAAATATACGAACCAAATATAATGTAAAACTTAACAATTGAGCAACTTTGCCAGGATTATGAAGTTTTTGAAGATCAAGTGATGAGTTATTGAAAAATCATCAACAAAGTGCTCTTATCTCTTGGTTAGTTAGAGTTTTATTAATCCTATTCATAATCTTAATTAGTTTTTTAAATCCTTGATTTTATTTTTAGTTAATTGTCTTTATAGTCTTTTTAATTCTATTATATTTTAAATGTTTAGATAGTTACTTACTTTATTTATTATTTGTTTTTTAGTTAATATTTTATTTTATTTTATTTAAATCATTATTATTTTGAGTAATTTGTAACAATATTGTTTTATTTTTAGCTAACATCTCTAATTAGTTAGTTTTTTTAAAGTATTATTTGTTAATTTTGTTTAGGCAATTAGTTGCTTTTATTTATTTTTATTTAAAGAATTGTTTTAATTTGAGCATGTCGAAATGCCTACTTTTGACTTTGATTTTGAACCTATGAATGATTTGTACACATATGTAGATTTAGCTAATGAAGTACGTAAGGAAGATCATTAGTGCTCAAAATATTCTCACTCCTAATTTTAATAATACTAATATGCCTAAATCTAGCATGGGTGCTAAATAGATTAAGAGGGAGAAAATATCTATGGTTTGAAAACTTATTGATAAAGATGACACTAGAAATACGGGAATCTATAAATTTTGTAAAGCAAAATATTATAAGGAAGGAAAGATAAGAACATTAGATAGACACATAAAGAATAAGCATAATGATTGGATGAAAAACTTACGTAGACAACAACAAATTCAAACTATAAAAGATTAGGATGTAGGTAATTCTCGTTATAACCATAGGATAGGTAGAGATAAGATGGCTAGATTCATTACTAATACTAGAATGGCCTTTGGCTTTACTGATAGCAAGTAATTTCACAAGTTATTGCATAGAGCTCTATAAGCTAATTACAGGAAGTCCCTAGAATGACAATAAAAAAAGATATAATTAAATTATATAGAAAGATGAGAAATTATCTTATTTCCTTGTTTGTTTGTCATATTTGGAATTTGGAATTTGCTTGTATTTGTGATAGTTGGAAAGTATGCACTGACAAATATTTTCTATACATACCTATCATTAGATTAATCCTAATTAGTTTATTCCCTCCCCCCCCCCCAAAAAAAAAAAGAGACAAAAGATACTAGTTACCTCTGAACTATACAAAATTTTGATTTTTATCCTCTAACTATAGAATTTATTAAATTTACCTTCAAACTATATAAACGTAGCAAATTAATCATTCCCTCATTTCAGCCATTAGAAGGATGACAGAATTATGATTTTAGGGGTATTTTGGTCAATAAAATATTTTAAAAAAAAATTTAAACAAAGTTTAACAAAATTGAAATAGGTCCATCATTTTTTAACGTTATTGTAATCTATTTTTAAATGGATAAATTATGGGTAATGTAATAATTTTTTTTCCTTCCTTCCTTTCTTTCTTTCTTTTTCATCTTCCATCAATAACCTATTGGTAGCCATCAATGGCCACCAACAAACTTGTCCATTTCTATCTTTACACCTTGTGGAATTTACCCAAATAGAATAAACATGAACTTAATCAAAGTGGCAAATTCTCAACAACTTTATATCACGCCAGAAACTATTTTATTCAGCCAATGATTTTGAATTATTAAGTAAGAAGAAAGTTAAAATTAATGGAGGTTTATACCTATATTGTTTATTGGGGAAAAGAGTAGCGTCAATGAGGGATGGAGAGAGTGTCAGTAATCATTGAAATAGAGAGGAGAAGAAGAAAGGGCGAAGGTCAATAGTGATTGAGTTATTTATAAGAAGTGTGGGATAGGGGAGCCTAATCTAGGTAATTCGGTGGTGGTTAACTTCATTTGTATCGTGGGTCCAACATTAGAAAAAAATGTTTGAAGATCTGAGAATTGGCCAAATTAGGTTCATGATTATTGACTCAAGTCGCGACCATCAAATTACCTATAGAGTCTGTGATGGTGATAAGGAAATTCGCACAGTAATTCTAAGTAGATTGTGTAATTATCTTTTTAGCCAAAAGATAAAGGAGGATTAAAGAAAGAAAAATGGGAAAAGAGAGAGAATAAAAAGGATTTTTTTTTTTCCTGGAGGGGGATAAATGTGTGGGATCCATTCTAATTTCATAAAGATTTTTTTAAAAATTAAAAAATGAAAAAGAATTTAAATAACCAAAATACCCTAAAACCTGAATTTTGCTAGCCTTGTGTAATATCTAAAATGGATAAAAGGGCACATTTTGATACTTTGATATACTTCAAGGACAAATTTAATAAGTTTTATAGTTAGAGCATAAAAATCAAAATTTTTTATTGTTTAGGAAAAGAATGATTAGATTTTAACAATTTGCATTTCTGTATTCAGCTAATAACATTGTAAATTCATTATTCAAACATATCATGATTTTAAGATTTTACATAAAATTATATGCATTTTGTTATAATATTATGAATAATGATACTTCTATTCCAATTATATGCATTGCTTTTGATAATATTATGCATAATTGATACTTCAATTCCTAATCTAAAGAATTCTATGATATCTATATTAGATGGTATTTTATTCTACAATATACATGCTTTTCATATTTTTAATTTGTATGTCAAGGATGGATCTATATTACATGATGTTTTATTCCATAATATATGTGCCTTTCATATTTTCATATTTTTAGTTTGTATATTAAGGATAAATATATAGTAATTCAAGATCTTCTAATTATAATTAAAAATATTGTTTTATTTATTAAATCTTTTCAATTAGACTATAATATTTTAAAATAGACTACGGTATTTTAAGACTTTATTATAATTATAAATATTATTTTATTTATTAAATCTTATCCAATTAGACTATAATATTTTAAATAGATTATGTATTATTACCAGTAAGTTTGGAGCACAATAGATAATTATTTAGCCACCATCCTTACTGAATTAAAATAAATATCTCAAATTATCAATGAATACTTGAGCCCATAGTCATATACTATTCATTGTTTCTACAAGTATCACATGTGGAATTATGATATCATATTCACCCCTTTAAGGCCAAAGTATTCTCATTGGACACAAATTGGCACATAAAGTTTAAGATAAGTCAAATAGGTAACATTCTAGAGGTAACTCTCATTACACACCGTGTAACACTTGTGCTTTGTTTGGTTCACAATGAAAAAAGAGGGGGGAAGGGGAGGGGAATGAGAAGGAAAATGGTACATTTACTTATACTAGGAGAAGTAAATTGATATACTTCCATCTTATTTAGTTGGGATGGAATAGTAGTAAATAAAAGATTCCTCATTGCATTAAATTTACTATTATATCTACTATGTTTATTACGTTAACTATTGAAAGGTGTAAAGTAAGAATGCATTTGTCTTTTACTATTATTTACTTCTCAATGCCTCCAAAATTGGAGGAGAAGATTTACTAACATACCCTCCCACATTTACCGACAACTAAATTTGAGTTTTTTTTTTTATTTACTTTCATATTTACTTCCCTTCATCAAATACTTTTACTTTTTACTCCAATCAAACATAGTGTTACTTCTCACACTTCTAGTTAGTTGTTTACTCTAATACCAACTGTCACACTATCAAGTCCAAGAACGCAACTTTTGGGCCAAGCAACACTTATGGGCAACTACTTAGCTACAGTTCTCATTGACCAAAAATAAATATTTCAAATTATCAATAAGGACTTAAACTATATTTATATACTAGTCAAGGCTATGGCAAGTGGGTAGGGCTAGTTCATCCTGATCCTGGACCAGCAGCTAGCCTGGCTATTGTAGCGCAGGTTGGCTTGCGACAGCCGTTGCTATTTCTGACCATTGGTGGCTCTCTTATATAGGCCGGCTCGCTGGTCCGTGAGCCTAGGCGGGCTAGCCACCGATGGCTAGAAATAGTTATTTGTGACTGGCAATTGACTATTTGGAGCCTTTACCCTAAGGTGTTCACTATTTGGTTTAAACTGAAAAATCGAATTGAATCGTATACAATTTCGATTTTAGTGAAATTTAATTTAGTTTGGTTTTGAATTTATATTAAAAATCAGTTTAGTTTTTAATTTTTCAAAGTAGAAAAACTAAAAAATTGAAATTATATTTTTAATTAAAATATTATTAATTAATTAATTAATCATTTATTTATGTATATAGACTATGGTTTTTTTATATTTTGATTCAATTTTGGTTATTTTAGTTCGGTTTGGTTAACATTTAGTTCAGTTTTAGAAAAATTTTGATTCGATTCGATTTAATCCAAAATTCATAAAATCGAATCGAAAATCGAAATTTTAAGCTAAAAACCAAACCAAAAACCAAATGAACATCCCTGCTTTACCCCTTAAAAATCTATAAATACCCCCAATTTATCCTAAAACTCTCCAAATACTCTTCAACTCTCTATTGTCACTCTCCTTACTTTTATAATCCTCAATTCTCTATATTTCCTCTTCAAAAAGTATTAAAATAGAATTTGTTAGGTATATATTTTTTGAATTTTTCAAGGAACTTCTTCAAAATTTAGAAGATCATTGAGTGTAGAATAGTGGATAGTTCAAATTTTAAAGAAGTAAAACTCAAAATGTTCTTTTTCTTGACTATCAATTTGTTGGTATTTCTTAATTTTATATTCTTATTTGTAGCTTTATTAATGGTTTACTTGTTTTAGTTATTTGCTTAATTTTAAGTTAATTTACAAGTTATTTCTATTCTTTTATATTTCATTATTGGTATATTCTTAGTTAATCTTTTATTTCATTTTTGTTTGAACTTTTATTTAAACTTTAATTGATTGTTCCTGTTTAGTTTACATAAATATTTAAAATATAAAATTACATCATTATCATTCTTCACAATCATCCTCACATTTTGACTTTGATTTTGGACGTATGGATGGTACAGATCTAACTTTGGATTTAGATAATGAATAATTGATGAAGGTGAAGGTACTAGTGCACAATAAAATATTGATATTTCTAATCTTAATAATCCTAAATCTAGTATGGGTATACCTACTAAATCTTCGAAAGCTATAAGGAGGGCAAAACATATATCGTTTGAAAACTTTTTGATAAGGAAGAAACTAATGATAGAGCAATATATAAAACTTGTAAGGGAGAGTATACCCATAAGAAGGGAGGAGGGACGAAAACGTTGGATAGACACATGAAGAAGGTACATAAAAATTGGTATGAAAACTTACTTAAACAATAACAAATTCAAACTACGAGAGGTCAAGTTGTAGGCAATTTTTAATATGACCACAATAGAACTAGAAATGAGGTGGCTAAATTTGTTGTTAAAAGTAGATTACTTTTTACTTTTGGTGAAAATCTACATCTTAAAAAGTTAATGTGCGTATCTATACAACTTACATATAAAAAATTTCTAGAACAATGCTAAAAAGTTTCTATAATAAAGTTATACAAATAGATGAGAGAGAATCTTATTACTATGCTTGATTCTTGTAATTAGAAGTTTGCTTTTACATGTGATAGTTGTACAACAGTCATTCAAGAAATTTATTTGTGCATTACAAGTAATTGGATTAATCATGATTGGCTTATATAAAAATTAACATAACTGTTTTTGTTTTATATTATTTTGAATTTCTGCATTCACATAATAATATTGCTAAAAAAATAACTCAAACAAGTTTTAATTATAAGATATTGAATAAAAAAATATTTCTATTTATTTAGATAATACTACGAATAATTATTCTGCCATGACAATTTTGAAGAATGTTATGAATTCTATGTTAGATGGTATTTTATTTCATATTAGGTGTATTTGTCATATACTTAATTTGTATGTTCAAGAAGGATATAAACAAGTTGATATTCTTATTAATATAATTAAAAATATTATTTTCTTTATTAAAACTTTTCCAATTAGAATTTAAAATTTTAAAACTTTATATTGAGAACAATGTCTTTTTTCCAAAAAATTAGATTAGATGTTAAAATTAGATGGAATTCAACTTTTGAAATGTTTGAAAGTGTTTTACCTTACCGAAGTCAACTTATTGAATTCTATAATAATAACAATTTTCAACCTGAACTCACTGATACTCATTTCGATAATTCTTTTGTGATTTTATCATTTTAAACTATTTTTAAAGAAATAACCGAACATTCATTGGGATCTTACTATTCAATTACTCAACATATCCTTCTTACACTTACTAAAATAGCATATATTTTTAGAGAGTATTATAAGAATGTAGAATATAGTTCTTTAATGCAAAGTATATTTTTAAAATATAAAAATATTATGAAGATCTTTTTATTTTATATTGGATGGCATTATATTTAGATCCTTAACTAAAAACTCCTAGATTTCAAGTATTATTAAAATCCAATAGTTAGACAATTTAAAATTAAAAATATTAAAGAAAAAAACAGTTAAAGTTCTGTTTGATTTGTATAATTTGTATGAGTTTAACTCTTCATCTTCTAATTCTAGCAAAATTAATACTGTAGGTAAAAAAGGTTTACCTAGCAGTCAACTACCATGAAGATCTACCTCTTCAACTTTGTCATCATTTTCTTTTAATCCATGAGACATTATGAAGTGTTAAAAAAGATTAACTATGAATTATAATGAGATGACAATTTACGAGATGTAACCTCCGATAAAAGATGAGAGTCAATACTTTAACATTTGTACTTGATGGAACGAGTATGTAAAGGAATATCCAATTTTATCATAAACAGTACATGATTTTTTTTGCCCCTCTTGTCTCCATAGTGCAGTCAAAAAACGGCTTTAGTTAGAGCAATCAAACAATTAACGAAAGATGAGTTCGATTAACTCCTCATACTTTGGAAATATTAATGTGTAACATAAGTTAGCTTGAAGTCGAGGAAAAGATAGTCAATTTGTGGATTGTTGATTGTTGATAAAGATTCAGATGAAGAATGAAGTAAGTTTAATAGTTAGTATTTCAAATATATTAAGATAATAATTTTTAGTTTTCATATGTAATTGTTTAATTTTATTAATATTTCAAGATATTATTATATTTAAATTTTAATCATTGTAATACTTCTTATGTAATATTTATTTTGTTAATTAATAAAATCAATATAGGGGTTCAAGCCGAACTCTCACCAATTCAAGGTGGTTTTTTTATATAATTATAAATAATTTTGTTATTTAAATTACAAAAAATTTGAAAAAATTAACTAATACTCCTTCCGTTCCAAATTATCTGCCACAGTTAACTATTTCACACAATTTAAGAAAAATTAGTTAGTCTCTTAAATTCATACAACTTTGTTTATATATTCCAAAAGTACCCTTAGTTATAATATTCTCCATAAGTATTTTCTTACTTTGTTTTCTCAACTCTCTCTTTAAAGTTATTATACTTTCATTTTTCAAAACTATTTAATACAAGGGTATAGCAGTAAAATTAATATTAATGACACCTAAATTTTTTTAATGTGACAGACAAAAAGGGACAATAAAATTTTTTAGTTGTGATAGATAAATAGGGACGAAGGGAGTATATTTTAAAAAATAAAGAAGATGGAATGGAAGAGTACTACAAACCAGCCTGCTAGGACTGCGGTCTTGCAGTCCTAATGGCCAGTCCATGTTGGTTCCACCGTTAGGTGACCTTGACTTTGGCCGGCCCGTTCTATCCTTAGGCTGGCCCACACAGCCTAGACAGCTCGTTAGCCGTAGCTAACTCGTCACACTTTCTACTATTATTTTTTGTGGGATTAAACTATTATAAGTAATTGTTCAGTCAAACTCACCCATTCTCATTTTTGTAATGTTGTTCTCATTTCATTTACATACTTTTAAGGAATGCACCAAGAATCTTATATCTTACTATTCATAATATCCTTTCTGCACTTACTAAAGTAGGACATATTTTTAAAAAAATTACAATCCTATTGATTATGGCACCATGATTCATAATATTATTTAAAAAATAAGAACTATTATGATGATATTCCTATTTTGTATTATATATGATTATATTTAGTGAAAGTTCTTGAATTCTATAGTATTATTGAGTATTTTTATAAAATGTTAAACCACCGTGAAACACAGTGAACTAGACATACTAGTGTATAACAGATTAAAGATTCAACTTCTAATACTATGACTCAAATATATAATTTATACAGGCATTTATCTTTCTCTGGTTATAGTCAAGTTATTATTACAGAAGAATGTTTTTCTAGTAACCATATGCAAAAGTCTACCTCTTCAACTTCATTTTTCTCTTCTTTTAGCCTGTGGGTATCATAAAGAGGCAAAGAACATCTTCAAACCATAATAATTAAATTGTACAAAATAGCAGATACAATGAAATATAAAAATTAATTAATTTTCCAACATTTATGTTTGGTGGAAGAAACATACACAGGATTATCCAATTTTATAAAAAATAGCATGTAATTTTTAACACTTTTAATCTCTACTGTGGCTCACAAGGTGTGATACGAATCTTGTGTGGCTTTTCTTGGTGATGTGGGTGTTTTGGTTGGCTATGTATTCAGCTCAACTCAAAGGGACCAAAACAGAGATTCTTGTGACAAAAGGGAGAAAACGAAATAACAACCTACACTCTATCAAACCTCGAAGAACTAAGCTTCAAAGACCTTCAAGAAAAGTAGAAAGTTCTACTATAATCTCATCGCAATATCGTTGAAGCAACAAAGGCATACAAGAACAATTAGAATAGAGAAAATAGGCACTCAAATATTGAAATTCAAACAAACCTTAGAAGAACAAAGTAACTAAGATCCATTCAAAAAAATAACATTGGATTATCCAAATGATTTATAGACTTAATCATAAGGAGAACTAACCTTTAAGTTTGGTCTTGAACAAGATGAACAAGGAGGCTAGGGCCTCTCAAGATTCTCTCTCAAATTTGAATTAAAAGTCTGTGAATTGTGTTGTCAAATCACTAAAGGTGCTATTTATACTACCCTAACCCTAGCTAAGGTAATCCCTGAGGTTCTATTACAGTTTAGGATTATAATAAGTCTTTACAAGTAATTAAAATTGAAAAAAATCAGAGAAAATATTAAAAACGCGAAACAGTTGTCGACTGCCTAGGGGGAAGCCGGCGCTAGCTAGGTCCCTTGAAGTCGGCGCCAGTTGTGCACTGCCTTTGGGTCGGTTCAAGTTGCTATTAATGGGTTGTAAAGCAGATTGGAGCCGACGCCGGTTTGGCTGCTTGGAGCCGGTGTCGGCTGTCCGCTGGAAAGCCTTCCTTGGTCAAGTTTCGTCCGCCTTTGCTGCTGGCTTGAGTTCTTGTTAGGGTTCTTCGTGGATGGTTATCAACATGAACTCTTGGCTAACTTCCTCAACCTTCCAATCTTCTTTCATCCTCAAGCATGGTTTGATGATCAATTGAAAATCATCTTAAAGTTTCTTGGACCTAACTCTTATCATCGGTCCTTGTCCGTGCATAGTCACACTTCCCCCTTCTTGATCTTGACCTCCATGATGAAGTGGAGTCCTTGGTCAAGTTTCGTCTGCCTTTGCTACCAGTTTGAGTTCTTGTTGGGGTCCTTCATGAATGGTCATCAACATAAACTCTTGGCTAGCTTCCTCAACCTTCCAATCCTCTTTCATCCTTAAGCATGGTTTGATGATCAATTAAAAATCATCTTGAAGCTTCTTGGACCTAGTTTTGGTCATCAGTCCTTGTCCGTGCATGGTCATACTTCCCCCTCCTTGATCTTGACCTCTATGATGAAGTGGAGTCTCATCATCTCTCCCTCCTTAAAAAAGATTCATCTTCGAATCATCGCCACCATCTACATCAAAGGGAGAGAGGTCACTAACATTAAAGGTGGCACTAACATGATACTCACCAGGTAAATCTATTTTGTAAGCGTTATCTCTAACTTTGGCAAAAACTTGAAATGGACCATCCCCCCTTAGATCTAGTTTGCTCCGTCGTTGCGTAGGGAATCTCTCATTGTGAAGGTGCACCCATACCCAATCTCCCGGCTCAAAGGACACCTTTTTCCTTCCTTGATTGCGCTTATGGGCGATCTCTTCGTTGCATTTTGCAATAGTTGCTTTCACCTTCTCATGAAGTGCCTTCACCATCTCTGCCTTCTTAACTCCATCGAGGTTCAACCGTTCCCCTATAGGCAAGTGAACCAAATCTAAAGGAGTTAGAGGATCAAAACTATATACAATTTCAAAAGGAGAATAAGAAGTGGTAGAGTGAATAGCCTTATTGTAAGCAAACTCAATGTGTGGCAAGCACTCCTCCCAATTTTTCAAGTTCTCTTTGGTTATGGTCCATAAGAGTTGGGTGAGTGTTCGATTGACCACCTCTATTTG
Source organism: Voacanga thouarsii (assembly GCA_026120185.1). Classification (NCBI taxonomy): domain Eukaryota; kingdom Viridiplantae; phylum Streptophyta; class Magnoliopsida; order Gentianales; family Apocynaceae; genus Voacanga; species Voacanga thouarsii. The sequence goes on from JANUWF010002272.1 coordinate 125,416, forward strand.
TCCGTCCATTTGGGGATGACACGCTGTGGAAAATAAGAGATTAGTACCAAGTTTGTTCCATAATAATCTCCAAAAGTGGCTAAGGAACTTAGTATCCCTATCCGAGACAATAGTCCTTGGAATCCCATGCATTCTCACCACTTCCTTAAAGAATAAATCTACAATATAAGACGCATCATTAGTCTTGAAACAAGCCACAAAATGAGCCATTTTAAAAAATCGATCAACAATCACAAATGTAGAATCTTTACCCCCTTGGATCTAAGCAATCCCAGGATGAAGTCCATTGAAATATCAACCCAAGATTCATTAGGTGTGGACAAAGGAGTATAAAGACCATGTGGAAGAGATCTAGACTTAGCTCGTCTACAAATAATGCATTGAGAACAATATCTCTCCACATCCTTTCTCATTTTTTGCCAAAAGAAATGTTCCTTAAGGATGCCTAAGGTCTTTGCAACACCAAAATGCCCCATTAGTCCCCCACTATAGGCATCCTTAACTAGCAACACCCTAATAGATCCCTTTGGCACACAAAGCCTTGCCTCCCTAAACAAAAAACCATCATGCCTATAATATTTAGCAAGTGCCTACATTCTATGGTAAGAGTGACCCGAAACATATTTCGAGTGGAAAAGTAAGATGGAGATCTTCCTAAAAAGTCATACCTATAGTCAGAAGTTAAATGTGAGGTTGGCTATCTTGGGATTTTCGGAGTATGCTTTAGCTTGGTGGGAGAAAGTTAATGCACAAATGAGATAAATGGGAATGAAAACCGTGGCTAGTTAGAATTTGTTAAAAGATATGATGAGGGCTAAATTTATACCACACCATTACTACAATGATCTTTACCAAAGGCTCCAATCACTCAAGCAAGGGAACAAGAGTGTGGAATATTACCATAAAGAGATGGAAGTAATGTTGATGAGAGCTCAAATTAATGAGGATCCTAGGGCAACAAGGGCAAGGTTCTTGGGAGGATTAAATAGGGAGGTTGCCAATTTAGTAGAATTGCACCCCTATGAACGATTGGAGGATATGATACATGCCGCTATGAAGATTGAGAGGCAATTAAAGAGGAGGGAATTTACTAGACCACCACTTCCAAACCCCAACACTTCTAGCAAGATGCCAATTAAGAATGATGAAGCCCCTAAGCCATTCCAAAGGGACTTCAACAAACCAAGGGAGGATTGGAAACCTAGAAATAATTGGAAACCTAGGGAAGGTTGGAACAAGGATAAGGGAAAAGCTATGGAGAGGCCACAAAGGAATAGGGATATCAAGTGTTTTAAGTGTCTTGGACATGGACATACTTCCTATGAGTGTCCAAGTAATAGAACGATGTATACTAATCCCTATGGTGAGGTTTCTACCGACGAAAAAGAAGAGGGAAAAAGGTACCAAGGTGACCAAGAGGGAAAAAGGAATGAGGAAAGTGATGAAGGAGAAGTTGTTGGTCAAGAATACTTTTTGGTGGGAGTCACAAGAAGATCATTAAATTCATAAGCTATTGAAGATCAAGATCACCAACAAAGAGAGAATATTTTCTACACTAGGTGTCTAATCAACAAGACCCATTGTAGTGTCATTGTGGATAGTGGGAGTTGCACTAACGTGATTAGTGCAAACTTAATTGAAGAATTGGACATAAAATGGATTAAACATCCTAAGCCCTATAAATTGCAATGGTTGAACGATAGCGCGGAATTGAGAGTAAACAAACAAGTTTTGGTGTTTTTTGAGATAAAAAAGTACAACGATGATGTGCCATGTGATGTGATGCCCATGCAAGCGGGTCACTTGCTCATAGGGAGACCTTGGCAATACGATAAGCATGTAAAGCATGATGGGAGAAAGAATACTTATTCCCTACTCAAGGAGGGAACTAAGTTTACCCTCACCCATATGGCCCCTAGTGAGGTGAACAAAGATCAAAGAATCATGAAGGAGAAAGAAAAGAAGAAGGGAACGCAAGATATCAAACAAAAACAAGAAATTGAGAGGAAAGAACAAGAGAGGAAAGAAAAAGAGTTGAGAAAGATGATGGATAAATAAGTACCTTTGACGATTAAGGATAGGAGTGAGTAAGGACAAGAGAGGGGAGGTAAAAAAAGAGTGAATTACTTTGCAAAAGAAAGCGAGGTCATAGAGGCTATAGAAGCTAAGGAACCGATTATTCTTCTTTTATGCAAAAGTTCTTATGTTTTTACTAATGATTCTACATTGTCTTTGCCTAATGAAATTGCAGTTATTCTTCAAGAATTTGAAGACGTTTTTCCAAAGGAGGTGCTTGGAAGACTCCCGCCCATAAGAGGGATTGAACATCAAATCGACTTTGTGCCCGGAGCCGTCATCCCCAACCGACCGGTATATAGAAGCAACTCGGAGGAGTCTAAGGAATTGCAAAAGCAAGTGGAGGCATTACTTGAGAAGGGACATGTGAGAGAGAGCCTATGCCCATGTGCGGTTCCGGTTCTCTTGGTACCCAAAAAGGATAGGACATGGCATATGTGCGTGGATTGTCGTACTATCAACAATATCACGGTAAAGTACCACTATTTGGTGCATGCATTTTCTCTAAGATGAGCTAGGCTAGATAACTTGCTAAATGAGCCATTTGGTGCATGCATTTTCTCTAAAATTGATTTAAAATTCGGTTACCACCAAATTAGAATAAGAGAAGGGGATGAATGGAAAACGGCTTTTAAAACCAAACAAGGGTTGTATAAGTGGCTTGTCATGCCATTTAGATTGTCTAATGCTCATTGTACTTTCATGCGATTAATGCATCATGTTTTGACGGAATTCATTAGAAAAATTGTTGTTGTATACTTTGATAATATATTAATCTATAGCAAATCATATGTGGATCATTTTAATCATGTTTAAAGTGTGCTTGTTGCCCTCCAAAGAGAGAGATTGTATGCTAATCTTGAGAAGTGCTCTTTTTGTTTAGAGAAGATTACATTCCTTGGGTATGTTATAAGTGCCAAAAGGATTGAGGTTGATGAGGGAAAAGTAAAAGATATCTAAGATTGGCCCACCTCTACCACCATTATCCAAGTTCATAGTTTCCAATGGGCTTGCTAGCTTTTATAGGAGGTTCATCCAAAATTTTAGCACCATAACGGCCCCTCTAACCGAAGTGGTAAAGAAAAAAGTGGGATTTAGATGGGAGGAAGCCCAACAACAAGCTTTTCAAATCCTCAAAGACAAATTGAGCCAAGCTCCAATTCTTATTCTTCCTAACTTTGAAAGGCATTTGAAATAGAGTGTGATGCAAGTGGGGTGGGAATAGGTGCGGTCTTGACCCAATATAGAAAACATATTGCATACTTTAGGAGAAATTGTCCGGGGCAGCCCTCAACTACTCTACATATGACAAAGAGCTTTTTGCTATGGTGAGGACCTTAAAATATTAGCAACACTACATTTTACCAAGAGAATTTGTCATTCATACCGATCATAAGACCCTTAAATACCTCAAAAGCCAACAAAATTTGAACAAGAGGCATGCAAGGTGGATGGAGTTTATTGGGACATTTCCTTATGTCATTCAATACAAGAAATGTAAGGAAAACGTGGTAGCGGATGCACTATCTCGAAGGTATGTACTACTAAACTTTTTGGATGCTAAACTTCTTGGTTTTGAATTTGTGAAGGAATTGTATGTTAATGATGAAGAGTTTGGGGATATTTTCCATGCTTGTGATAAATGTGCATTTGCTAAATATTATAGGCACAATGGTTTCTTGTTTAGGGAGGTAAGGCTTTGTGTGCCAAAGGGTTCTATTAAGGCATTGTTAGTTAAGGAGGCCTATAGTGGGAGACTAATGGGGCATTTTGGTATTGTAAAGACCTTAGGCATCCTTAAGGAACATTTCTTTTGGCAAAAAATGAGAAAGGATGTGGAAAAACATTGTTCTCAATACATTATTTGTAGGCGAGCTAAGTCTAGATCTCTTCCACATGATTTTTATACTCTTTTGCCGACTCCTAATGTGCCTTGGGTTGATATTTCAATGGACTTCATCTTAGGATTACCTAGGTCTAAGGGGGGTAAGAACTCCATATTTGTAATTGTTGATCGATTCTCCAAAATGGCTCATTTTGTGGCTTGTTCTAAGACTAATAATGCATCCTATATTATAGATTTATTCTTTAAGGAAGTGGTGAAAATGCACGGGATTTCAAGGACTATTATCTCAGAAAGGGATACTAAATTCCTTAGCCACTTTTGGAGAGTCTTTTGGAACAAACTTGGTACTAATCTCTTATTGTCCACAACTTGTCATCCTCAAACGGACGAATAAACGGAGGTGGTCAACCGAACACTCACCTAACTCTTGCAGACCATAATCAAGAAGAACTTGAAAATTTAGGAGGAATGCTTGCCACACATTAAGTTTGCTTACAATAGGGCTATTCACTCTATCACTTCTTATTCTCCTTTCGAAATTGTGTATGATTTTAATCCTCTAACTCCTTTAGATTTGGCTCCCTTGCCTATAGGTGAACGGATGAACCTCGATGGAGTTAAGAAGGCAAAAATGGTGAAGGCACTCCATGAGAAGGTGAAAGCAACTATTGCAAAACGAAATGAAGAGATCGCTCATAAGCGTAATCAAGGAAGGAAAAATGTGTCATTTGAACCGGGCGATTGCGTATGGGTGCACCTTCACAAGGAGAGATTTCCCACTCAACGACGGAGCAAACTAAATCCAAGGGGGGATGGTCCATTTCAAGTTCTCGCCAAAGTTGGAGATAATGCTTATAAGATAGATTTACTCGGTGAGTATCATGTTAGCGCCACTTTTAATGTTAGTGACCTCTCTCCCTTTGATGTAGATGATGGCAATGATTCGGAGACGAATCCTTTCTAAGGAGGGGGAGATGATGAAACTCCGCTTCATCATGGAGGTCAAGATCAAGGAGGGGGAGGTATGACTGTGCAAAGACAAGGACCGATGACAAAATCTAGGACCAAGAAGTTTCAAGATGATTTTCAATTGCTCATTAAACTATGCTTGAGGATGGAAGAGGATTGAAAGGTTGAAGAAGCTAGCCAACGGACGAAATTTGACCAAAAGGTGACCTTCCAGCGGACAGCCGACGCCAGCCCAAGCAGCCAAACTGGCGCCGGCTTCAACCTGCAACGACAACCCGAACAGCGCGTAACTGGTGCCGGCTTAAGAGCCCTAGCCGGCGCCGGCTCCAACCTGGGCAGCTGATTGCTGCCCTGCATTTTTAATATTTTCTCTGATTTTTCTCCATTTTAAATGTTTATAAAGACCTATTAAGGCCCTAAATTGTATTAGAACCTCAGGGATTACTTAATTAGGGTTAAGGTAGTATAAATATAACTTTTAGTGATTTGACAACACAATTCACACACTTTATTCAAATTTGAAGAGAGAGTCTTGAGAGGCCCTAGCCTCCTTGTTCATCTTGTTCAAGATCATGCTTAAGGCCTAGTCCTCCTTATGAGTGAGTCTATAAATCTTTTTGGATAATCTAATGTGGTTTCTTTCAATGGGTCTTAGTTGCTTTGCTCTTCTAAGGTTTATTTGAATTCCATTACTTGGGTGCCTATTTTCACTATTCTTTTTGTTCTTGTTTACCTTTGTTACTTCAAGGATATTAGGGTGAGATTATAGTAGAACTTTCTACTATTCTTGAGGGTTTTTGAAGCTTAATTCTTCAAGGGTTTGATAGAGAGTAGGTTGTTAGTTTAATTTCTCCTTTTTTGTTTCAAGAAATTCACTATTTTGGTTTCCTAAAATGAGCTGAACTCATAATCAACTAAACCACCCACAACACCAAGAAAAAGCCCACTCAAGATCATATCATCCCTTGAAAAGCGGAAACAATCCAGGAAGTCGTGGATCATTGGACTAGAAGCCTAAGGATAGTAGATGTCATTTAGAGAGGTGTTAGTACATTTCTTCATCTCAAATGCACGACAATGTGTAGAGGGGTATTTTAGTCATTTCACCTGTAGGTCGGAGACTTTGCTAACGCGGCATTATCCTTGGGATCAATATTTCCTTATGGTGATATTATGAAACATTTAAAATGCAAAATACAGCTATTTATATGACAAGGATATTTTGGTTATTTTAGTAGCCAAGGCGGTGTATTTTTTGGTCCCCAGTATAGGCCGTAAGTCCTAATTATATACAGGCTAAGAAATTAGTCTTAAATTAAATTAAATAGAATTTATTTTATTTAAGTAGCCTGATTTAATTATTGAGCTAAAATAAAATAAAGGTCCACATAGAGAAAGAATTAATTAAATTAGTTTGGTGGATTAATTAATTGTTCAGGACTTTGGCCCGGTTTGAATAATTAAAGATTGACCTAGGACTAAACTAATATAGTCTTGTTAATTGGACTAGTTTATTTGGGCAGAAAAATTAATTATTTACTGGGCAATTTATTTTATTCTGATTAGAATAATTAATTTGGTTTAAAAGGCTAAATTAAGAGTCCAATTGGCTAAATTAAAGTCTCAGAAATTCTTAAATATTAGCATGGGATAAGAGTCATGGATAAACTATGATGCTTTGAGGTTATTAGGTTTTTATGGGATTGGCAAATAAAATATATATATAAAAAAAAAAGGAAAATCGTGTGATATGTGCATAGAACAAAACGCACAATTTCTTCTAAAAAGGGACTCCTTTTCTCTTTGGAAAATCTTTTCTGTGTGCATCGTTGTTTTGCTAAACAGAGAATTGTTTTTTTCCATTCCTTAGTCTTGTGAGTCTTCACCAAACGTGGATTAGGCAGGCCATATATTGGAAGATCAAGAAGAAACTTGGCATTTATGTACATGCACAGACAGAATAGGAGACTTGCAGAAATCGAACCAGAGGTTTCCACCAGTGCACCTATCCCAGTTCCGTATATTCCAATGCAGCCAATCTTGAGAAGCAGAAGAGGTAATTTCTCACGCTTAAACCTCTGTTATTCAGTTTTTTTCTGTATATTTGCTGTGATTTATTTGCCATTTAATCTTCATAATACACCTAATATACAAAGGTATTGATCTCACAAAAGAAATCTTATCCAACATACATCAAAGTATAAAGCCCTAGCTTCGCCAGACCACTAACTCATATTCAAGTATGAAAGTATCCGTCCACACTGTAGCCGTAAGAGTCTGGTCTCTATAATTATAATATTTTAAGAGAGACCACTACTACTGGTCCAGTTCTACGTATTTGAAATACGCTTATGCCAATAATGTGAGTGAACTACTCACTGATTCAAGGTAAACCATTCCTCATTGAAAATCATGGCATAATAGTCTTACCTTGATAAAATTCCCAGTTCTATCAAATGACTAAGAACTCAATTTTACTTGTATGACAAGTACTCATGGTCTATACCTTACTATGAAGAACGAACCAACACATAAACCATTACTTGTCATACTTAGACCTTTAAATATTTAATAATATAAGTAACAAACTAAATTAATGAATAAATATTTTATTACAATACATTTACACAGAATATATAGTCTTTAAGGGCATACTTTCCAACAGGAAGAGTATGAACAAGGGTTACCACACGATACACAAGTGAATAAATTTCAAACTTTCTTGTCTTGACCATCCATTGACATAATTAAGATATAGTAGACAAAATTTCAAATTCAAAAATTTGTATTACATGATGAAAATACTCAAATTAAAATCTTAATTGTATCATCTCACATTCAATGAAGTATTTGGGATAAAACTTTTCAATCAACTTGCAAATATCATTATTCTAAATAATGCACGCATATCTATTGGACCTAAAACTGAACAACAAATTAGCAATTATACTATATGATTATTGAATTTGCTATTCAACTCTTACAATTGAGTATCGACAACAATATTGAAAATGTTAATTCTGTAGTGAGGCTCAACTATAACTGCGTCTTGTTGATAATGGGCTTTTCCTCTTTGTACAATATAATATGCATCTAAATTTGGAATAGGAATCTTAACTATTTCACAAAAAGATTTCATCTTCAAGATTAATCCATCCCATTCTTCATCTCTCAATTTTTGAATGAGAAACTTAGTAGACGAAACAAGTTGCATTGCATTTAAAATGTTTTGAGATCGAGACTGCAAAGCTTGGCAAAGCAAATTAGAAATCTTTAAGATTGTTCACATGAGATGCATTATGAAAACAAATTCAAATTAAGTTAATACCTCATAAGCTGCAGCTGCATCTACATCTCTACGCTGAGTTGGTGTAACCTCATCTTCAATGATGTTAAAGTAAAACTTCACAAGTTGCACTACACATATTTATTAAACTAACAATAAATTTCAAATGAGAACTCCAACGTGTATCTTCTTTCCCCTATAAACTGCCAATGTGATTAAGTCCTTTTCACTCTCAAGCTTATTATTAGCAAGTAAATATGCAATATTTGAAGCATGAGTAGCTTTTAGTTGATCATTACGCTTACATGAAGCACCAATAATGTTAATTATGCTGCTCAATTTGCCAAAAAAATGATCAATGGGAATAAGTTCTTTTGATACAGCACCTAAAGCCAATTGTAAACGATGTCTTAAATAATGAACATAGTAAGTATAAAGGCATTCATCTAAAATCAAAGCTTGTAACCTATTCCACTCCCTTCACATATTACTTACCCTATCATAACCTTGTCCTCGAATATTTTGAACATCAAGATTGTGACGAGAAAGGACAAATGATTGAATCTTTTAATATCAATGTAGCAGTGTCCTTTACATGACCAAGTCTTAAAAATGCTCTTGTACACAGCCATTTTTGTCAACAAATCTCAAGACAATAGTCATTTGCTCCTTTTTAGATTCATCTCGAGCTTCATCAACAATTATACAAAATTTTGTTTCACCAATTTCTTCACGAATAGCATTTTTCACCTTTATTCCCATGACTTATAAAATTTCCTTCTGTACTTTATGTGATGTGTATAAGGAATTTTGAGGAGAATTACTCAAAACTTCTACTACCTTATTATTATAAGATGATATGCAACTCAACAATTCAAGAAAGTTCCCTCTATTTTTTGGTGATTTCGTCTCATCATGACCTCGCACACTTTGAAATGTAAGCCATTTAATAACATCGATGGAAGTTTTCAAATGAAGCCAATTTTCTCCCTTTTGCTTGGTAGTAAATTTCATAAAAAAAATTTCAATGTGCCCATCTTGATTCATAATATCATCACATGCTTCTCAATCATTTTATGAGAATTTGGACTTTTCCCCATGTGTGCCAAAAGTGCACAATTTTCACCATTATTCACCTTCTTCCATGAACAAAAACCATTAATAGTGAATGAATCTAATCTAAAACATCCATCTTTTTATAAAATAGATAACAAGGAAGACAAAATGCATCATCTTTAATTACTAGGAGAATATTCTAACTATGAAAGAAATGACTTAAACCATGATGCTTGAAAGGTACGAGAATGTTTTCCTCCCGATTTTGGATGATTAGATGGCAAATACTAATATGGACCTGCCTTAATATAGGCTCTACAAACTTCATCACGATTATCAACAGGATATTCACATATTTGCAATTCTAACCCTGGATCATGTTCTAGAAAATTGATATCAAATCCTACCCGAACTACTTATGGAGTTTTGGTAAGACTACTTTCAGAATTTGTAGGGTCGAGAGCAATAGGATGTGACTCTTCATTAAATTTTGAATGTTCAAATTTTTCCTTTGAAGAATGCATCAATTATACATGGTCTTTTCATCTATGATTTAAAAATGAAAAAAAAATTACAATCTTATAGTGCATAATTTAGATATAATTAGCTAAAATGTCTATATAAATTTAAATATTAATGCCAAAAAAAAAATAAACAAACACACATTCATAGATACAAAACAATTAATAATAATACCAAAAAAAGTATATACACATAATAATAATAATAATAATAATAATAATAATAATAATAATAATAATAATAATAATAATAATAATAATAATACCAAAAAAAAAAGTATATACACATATATAGACCACCGCCCAGGTCTATTGAGAATCTCCTCCCAACCTCACTAGGAGCCACCACTCAGGTTCACTGGAATATATACCTGGAACATATTAATTTATTCAAATAAACCAAAGCAAATCTCATCACAGCACAATTTAAGTCCCACATCACTGTCACTATTACACCCTACACATATATTCACATAAAAGTCACAAAATTTACTAATTATATAAATTAAATATTTTTAAAAATATAAATTAAAATTTCAAATTGAATAAAATATTAAAAACTAAACACATAACTTACCTTAATAGAATTAGAAAAAATAAAACTTTTTTATGAGTAAAATTTGGAATCTTTTGACAGGGCCTAGAGGAGTTTTGCCTTATGTACTAGAGGAGTTTTGCCCTTTCATGAATCATTGTCTTTGAGTTTGAAGCTTCAGTGCAGTGGGGACCATGGGGTTTTCCGAAAACTGTGGGTGGGGTTTACAACTCACTGTGGAGTTTTGTGAAAGGAAATGTGGGGTGGGGTTTGATTGGTGGCTGTGGAGTTTTGTGAAAGAAAATATGGGAAATCGGCTGACTCAGAATGCTGTATAATTTGACACATGCACACATATATATAAATATATATATATATATATATATATATATATAATTTTTAAAACGTAGGGTGAGGTTTAACATACACACACACACACACACACACACACATATATATATATATATATATATATATTATTTTTAAAAACTTCTTCAGTAGGCCATATGGGTTGGGGTTTGACACACACACACACACACACACACACACACACATATATATATATATATATATATATATATTTAAATTCTTGAGTCTATTTTGTTTTATGGTGATGCTCCCTTGTTTTGTATATATTCTGTGGGTTTAATAAATGGTTCCGGTCGGAGTGTGGGTAGTGGATGTTTTAAATGGTTTGAGGAAATGAGTTGAGTGGTAATTTAACTATTTTTTGTTTTGGTAATGGATTTGGATGCTAGTTGCTCAGTGATGGTTATGGCATCACTTGCTGAATGTTAAATTACAAGAAAACATTTGCTCGAGTTTAATTATGATACAAATAGAAATTTTGTGAACTGTGTATAATTTCTGTATGCTATATGAGAAGGGTATATCACGTACTATATTATAGAACAACTTTAGTATATTCTTGTGGGATAACCTTACTATGTTGATAGCTAAAATCATTTATGTGATGTATTTTTTTTTTTTAATAGTTTTAACATTGGTGATTAGTTTATTACCAATATGTTTAATTGATGTAACATGATTATCAAATTATTTTTCTCCTAATATAATAATTTTGTATATGTTGTTATTGTTATCATATCCTTGATTAGTACATTAATGTCATTATTATAATTTTTTTATACAATATAATTAATACATGATATTATTTTTAATATTTATTATTCATAATGACTAATATTTATAGTATTAATGATGTAATTACTTATCATTTATTTATTTATATATTTATTTGTGTGATTATTTATTTATTTAGTTTTTTATCTATTATTATTATTAAAATTACTATTTACTATTTATTATTTATTAATATTATTACTAAATTATTATTTATTATTTATTAATATTATTTCTAAATTATAATTTATTATTTCATAACTATTATAAATATCACTATGACAGTCATTACTTGTTATTATTATTTAAAAATATTATTTATAAAATATTAATAAAAATATTATTTATTATTAACAACAACATTATTTATTATTATTATTATCATTTAATAATAATAATAATAATAATAATAATAATAATAATAATAATAATAATAATAATCTTCTTCTTCTTCTTCTTGCTTTTATTTCCTCCTTTCTATATATTAGTGCACAAACTATGTGAACTTTATCTTGGTGGACTTAACTTTATATGCCTAGGTAGAGTAAGAAGTTTGAACGTGAGTACTTTGTAGTGATGCTGATTAGAATGGAGATCGATCAAGTATTTTAATTTTTTGTGATAGAAAAGGAAGTTTCAAGGTTTAAGGACAACACAATAATCTTCAAATAAACCCCATAAGCTGAGAAGATAAGTCCTTGCATGCATGAAACTTATTTTGTGCATGTGTCTTGATGTATTATATTAGTTTTAAGAAAGACTTATAAGTCCCTGCATTAAATTCTTTTGCAAAGTGACACCAAGATTTTATAAATTGATATTCTATTGAAATGCTTTTGCACATGAAATAATTATGGAACCCTTTTCAATTGAATCTATAATGGAAAGAGCCACACATTTGCATTTTGCAGTTCTTCTATAATACTTAATTTATGAATCACTTTTTTTAAGCATAATCAAGGTTGTGAAAATCATGGCATAAGTTTTATACCTGCATCTCCTAATTGTAATCTATCATGAAAGGTTCTAATTATGAAATGTGTTTAAGCTATTAGTATAGGAATGCCTGTTTGAGATTTATCCCTAAATGGGGTGATGAAACATTGAGTACTCAATAACGATGGACTATGTGTACTAGCCTTTGAAAGTTTTAGCATGTCTCCCAGTAGGTGACCACCTTCGGAAGATGAATTCTTTCTGGATAAGGTGCTAATGCTAGTTAATTAAACCGGTCCGAACTATCAAGTACTCAGTCTAAAAGGACTGTTCCCAGAAATGTATAGTTGATAAGTTTGGATGAGAGATAAAGGAGAATCTCACCTAGTTGGGTGTCACCCACTGTATTGTGATATAGGGTTTCACAGTATTTGATCATGATGTAAGGCTTCATGGCCTTAGCTATGATGCAAGGTTTCATAATCTCTTTTCATGAGTGGTCTTACTTTTCTAAATATACTCCTTTGCTTTGTGGATAAAAGTTGCAAAATACCACTCTATGTCTTAAAAGTATATTAAGATGACTTGCAAACATTTCTTACTATTCATTTAAAAGTTGCATTTCATGAAATAGCTTTAAATGTTCAAGAGCACACACAAAACTTACTGGGAAGCAATTCTCATATTATTTATATTATGTTTTCAAGAAAATCCTACTTTGACAAGATTGAGCTTACCTAGAGATTGAAGACATTATTTTTTTATGTTGATGTATTTTATTTGTGGACTTTAACTAGATTCTTTATTTTGAGGCATGTATAAGTATTTAATTAGTTGTAATAAATTTAAATTGGGTTTATTTCTTTTGAGTTTCAATTTAGTTAGTTATAAAGACCATTGGTCCTAAAAATTGGGTGACATCCCTACCCTTTTTGGGATATGTAGGTAGTGGGGTGTTACATACTTCATTCAATGTATTAGGTTGAATTTGATTCGAATGACATTATAGAGCAAATATGCAGAAAAAGATGGAGACACCTTGAACTAGATGAAAAGAACACTACGAGTGGTATCCTATCAAAGAATAAGAGTCGACATATTCAATGGTGGCAAATTATATAAAAACTCATTAATATTCACAAAAAATTATAACTTAATAAACTCAAAAAAAGCTTTCAATGGTTTGACCTCAGGATTAAATTTGAAGACTCGATACACTTCATTAAGCATTATAAATCCACCAATTCCACAAGTGAGACAACTTAAAATCTGGTACCATTCATTTCAAATACTTGGCTTCAACTTTTTATAAATAAGTACAACTCCCTACAAGTATTTACAATAATCATTTTGTTTTGTGGTATTTAGTTTCCTGCATTTGGTATATCTCCATATTCTGTATCTGTGTCTCTATGTTACTGTGTATGCAATGTATGCTGCAATTTTGATCTATGTTTGTCATTGTATCTTCGTCTCCATAATTACTGTTTTGTTCATTATAAGGCATTAATGCATCTATATTTGTCATTGATACAAGGCCACAAAGAATGAATGAATTATTGCCAAAAAAATTGGCGAATGCTATATATACTTATTTAAATACAACACTTTTGTTCCATCCTAATGACAAGATCACTCCAATAGCAAAAATTCAACCAAAAGAGAAGGTAAAATCCGTCCTTCACTAAGTAACTTTATGAATATTTGAATTTTCTCTTTTCTTAATTTAACAAGGTTTAAACATATACATTTAGATTATTTAGATAAAGAGATATATAATGATACATAACCTACAACAAAAGTTCTGGTATATGGCTTGCAAGAACTGTTGTTCAAGCATTTCAGCAAGAATTGGAGAATCTTTTCCATGCATTAACTGCAAAGAAGATGTAGTTGCATAGCTATCGTAGCATATTCAGCATTACAAAATAATGTTATTATCTTCAAATGTATTATACTCATTTACTAATTCATTTCTATTGTATAGATGTGCTTTCAAAATTGAGATGCTAGATGATTCTGGACTATTGCCTATAACTACATTTGGTAAATGTCCTGAGAACATCTTATTAATTACTATTGTGGAATCAATGAAACTTTCTAAGCAGTTAGACAATATTTAAAACAAAAACGTCAATAAACAAAAAAAAGGGGGGGGGCTAATCTACACAATTTATGTGTAGGATATTCCTCTTCCTTTGGATTATGCAATTTCAAAGATAAAGGATAAAATTTACATTGCATAGATTTGTCAAGCAAGATCTCGACCAGAAACGAAGTGTAATCTCCACTACTTGTTTGAGGAAGACTGACTTAATCGGATTTCACCAATGCTAATAACTAAACAAAAGAAAAGAAGTTCTATTGTAGGTAACTATTAGCCAACTATTTTTCTACCAATAGTTCATTATAAAACTAAATAATTTCCAACTTTATGTATTAAACTAAATCCAAAATAGTTGGAGAAGCATCAAGGACGATAAAAAGATCACTTCATGATAAGTTTGACGAGACAGGATAGGAAGACATTGACACAGGGACTACATCAAGCTATGCAAGTATTGTGAAAAAGTCCAAAGAGTGATCAAGAAGAAGTGCCTCTAAAGCTATCTTTTACATATTTGTTGTAATAATTTCACCTAAACTCAACTAAGTTTAGTATTTTGTTTGTGAATTTCTCTACCCTAATGAATGGTTTTTTTTTTTGGGCACTAATACTTTTCTGCATGGCTTCTGTTAATTTACTAATAATTTGTGATACTATGCATTTGGCTTTATTTTATGCTGTTATGATCACTTTCTAAAGGTGCTTTTAAAATCTAAGTGAAGGTGGTGTTTTGCTTGCCTAACAATACTTCTTCTTTTTTTGGGTGTAATAATACTTTTTAAAAAGTGCTTGTGCTATGTTACTTTATTCCTTATCCTTCTCTTGAATTTCAGGTTGATGATTTTTATTTTGGCTATTTTTTGTTCTTCTTAATGCAAACTGCAATCAGAGTACTTGAGATTTAAAAATGGTCATTTCATTTATTTTAACATGAACCAGAATCAGTTAAAAAAAGCAGAGCAAACAAGAAAAAGTACAAGAAAAATCAAAACAAAAAATTTTTGGTTCAGAGTATTTATTGTCCGAAGGGAAAAGAAACAATAAGGAAAATATTTATTTTGGACAATTTCTTTGGATTATTTTTTCATTCTTCTTTTTTTCTAATTTGCTACTCATTCATTTGGCTTCTTCTAAAATTTTATTGCTCAAGTTACATGCGCTTGAGATAGCCCAAGGCGTTTTTGTGAACTTTAAAAAATTTATGCGTTTTCTAATCTTATATCAAAAGAGAGCAAAATATTGAATCATGTGTGGAAAAAGATACAATAATTGTACATTTTAAAGATAAAAATCTTGGTGAAAAACATAATTTTTCAAAAGAAAAAAAAGACTAACTAAACTCAAATACAAAAAAAAAAAAAAAAAACTTTTTTCCAATCAATAGTATATATCTATATATATATATATATATATATATATATATATAAAAGTCCATTTTTATTACATAACGGCAAAACCTCTGTGCTTACAAAATATTAAAATAAATATAATAAAAAATAACCACTTATTGATGCGGAAAAATTCTATTTTATCTCCCTGTACCCATTGTGGTAGGTGTGCATATTACATCTCTAATACAAAATTCTATTCTTTAATAAAATTTATAGATAAATATTAATTATACAAAATTTAAAACATTTTATCATGAGAAGATTTATTCTTATTATTTGAACCAAATTCTTTTATATTTACATACATACATACATACATACATACATACATACATACATACATACATACATACATACATACATACATACATACATACATACATACATACATACATACATACATACATACATACATACATACATACATACATACATACATACATACATACATACATACATACATACATACATACATACATTTTTTTCAAAAGAAAATTGAGAAAGTTACATAATGCTGCTAATGTAGTTGGTTTCTTATTTGATTTTGTGAACTAAACTCCATGAAATCATCAAGCAAAATTTGAAGAGTCATAAAACTCATATCTAAGCTTATACTTCATTTATTTTCAATGTTTCACAACACAATTGGCCATTATTCCATTGAAGTAATATCAAGAATCGCCAAAATATATCCAAATTGTTGTTAATAGTACGTACATGAAAGTATAATTTTAATATATTCAAATTTTTGTTAATGTATCTAGAATTTTTTCAAAGTCAAAATTTTATTACAGGATGAGCAAAATTTTCACGTATAATGTGAGAACTTGAATTAATAACTTAAATTTATTTAGAATCAAGTTAATACCAACTTCAAATTGTATTTACATACAAAATAGCATCAATTTAGTATTCACATATCAACCCCCCTCCCCCGCCAACACCTCTAACCAATAAAAATGCTTGCACATCTCAAAACCCTACATATAGTCTTGACCCTTCCACAGGATAGGACCATTAATTTGTAGTGGAAAATGAATGAACAAAAAAAGTCTATCATTTCATGCATGAAGAGAACATGCAAATGAAGACAACTGTGTTTGTTTTTTTTTTTTTTTATTAACATGGGGTGTCCAAGTCTTCTGCCTGAATAATCCTCATGGACTTAGAGGACCGCCATGTAAATTCTCCAGGATATCCGCAATGGAAATTGAACCGAGGCCATCCTCATTTGAGACACCAACCTTTGTCAGTCGCCGGAGTCCTACGGACGCTGTTTTTGTCTTTCACTGTGCAAAGGTTTGTGTGATTTGATGCAAAGCAACAATGGTAAAAGACAAAGTCATAGAAATGCTGTAATCAACTTATGCTCATGAGAACTCCATTGGCCCAATTCAACAAATTGATCATCTTAATTATTGTTCATCATTACCAGAAAAGTGAAAATAAAAGATAGTGAAAAAGTGATCAAGAGGTGATTTAGCATTCATGCAACATCAAATAGGTCTGTAAACATGTTATATTAACAGCAATTATTTGTCTCCCCATGTTGTAAAAACAATCTTTTATTGTCATTTTCAATATGTCTCCTTAAGTTGTTTGATTTAAATGAGTAATAGAGAATTATAGTCAATTAATTTTGGCTCAAATTGATTGATATTTCTTCTTCTTCTTCTTCCTCTTTTTTATTCCCCCCTCCCTCCCCCTCTCCGTAGTATATTAACTTGGAATCGAACACTGATCTTCTTTAGAATTATATGTATACTATTTTATAAAAGAGTCAATCTATTAATATTCTTAAAAAAAAAAAAATTGGGGAAAAGGCAAAAAGCTTTAATAAAAGAGATCAAACTTTTCCCCACTAGAAAGGACAAAAGTCATATATAAACAGTTGTGGAATTTAATTAAAATTTTTGTTTATTTTCTTATTGAATTATCAGTTTTCAATCAATCTTAGAAGATGAGTAGGCATGTCAAAAGACAATTATTTTCATATGCAAAACTTCCTTGATGCTATCGTCGAAACCGGAATCAAATGGTCAGAAAAAGATAACCATAGAAATATAACAACAAAAAAATAAGCGGCTGATATGGGAGCCGTATCTAGAAACAGAAATGTTTTAGAAGAATGCGACAGCGCGCGTGTGTGGTTTTTTTTTTTTTTTTAATAGTTAAAACGGTATTAAATTGTTTTAAAAAATAATTAGAGAAATAATTAATTGAAAATTGGAAATCATTTTCTTTTTAAGAAAAATATGTATTTCTTGAGGAGATTTATTTTAAAAAGCATGTCTAGCATTGACTCAACAAAAAACTTTTACTAAAACAGTCCCCCCCCCCCCCAAAAAAAAAAAAAGAAAGTAGACGCACGAATTTGCAAACGGGGAACTATGTGGGCCTCTACCAATTAGCCACATGAACTTTAGGTTTGTATGGATGAGGATTGCTTTGCTCCCATACTATTCCTTCCAACTTCATTTATTTGTCACATTTGCAATTTTTTTTCCTTCAAATTACACGTTATGTTTAAAATTTAATGAGACATTAATTATATTATTTTTCTTATTCTACCCTTGTTATTAGATTCACTAAATCTTAACATTAATTGTTTTATATATTACTAGTTTGATTCCCGATACATTATACGAGTTTGTGTAATATATTAATTTAAATCTAAAAGCGTCACTAAGTTTAAGAGATAATATTTAAAATACAAATAGAGAGAATTTTTTCTCAAATATCAATTGTAATTTTTTTTTATTTTAATAATTAGAAGTAAGTGTAAATTTACAATATTACCGCAACCATTTTTAGTTTTTTCCTACAAAAAACGGTTCCTGTTATCTTAAACTATGGAAAGAAAAATTAGATAAAAAAGCATGCCTAAAGGCGGAAGCTTTACCGGTACGCTAAATTTGCTCCCAAATAGTGATCCAAAATCTTTGTCTTTGACGGAATTCTTGACTAGTGCCATCACTTGGTGAAATAAGCCCAACCACTAACTGATTTTTTCAGATCTGTAGCCTTGCAGGGATTATTTAATATGAAGAGTAATGTAAAGAGATGCATGACTTTAATTGAAGATAAATTTATTAGATACGGTGCACTCGAAAATAATGCACAGAATGATAAACTGTGGTCTGTTCAGATGTATTATTTAATAGGGAGTGAAATTTGAAGAAATTATAAATTTGAGTTGGAGATAGGTTGTTATCAATTAATGTATAGTGTATTTGGAGTTCATATATTTTCAAAGTGTCACATGGCAACGCATAACAATGTCAAGTAGCTTTCTCACAGCCTTCTACAATTACTTATATATATATATAAGAATCTAGAAGATTAGTTTAGTGATCTTCTTTAAAAGTCCTTAAAATTCAACGTTTTCTTAATTTTTATATTTTTTTAAATGTGAAAAATAAATTAAGTAATATTTTTTCAATTTCTAATAACTTAGTCTTCGTATTTTCATTCTGGCTCGTAACAACTAGAATTTAATTAGAGTTCAAACTTGATATTGTTGTTTATTTTAATTTTTAGATTATTAATGAAAAAATATAAAAAACTTAAAAATTTAAAAAATAGTGCAACTCAATTAAATTTGATTTTTTAGCCCAATGCATTGAAATTAAAATCAAGCAAAAAAAAAATGTATTTCTTGCAAGTTTCTCGATGGTACGGATTTGATTTGTTTACCCTTTTTTGCGCACCTTAAAAAAAAAGTTAAGAGTTTTCATCAACTATTGGGAGAAAAAAAGAGAGCTTAAGTTTTAAGATTTGCAAGGGCAAAAGCAAACATACATTGAGAAACTAGTCTTGGACTAATCGAAAGTGGCTGGCAACAAATTAGATGGGGTGCACATGCTCTGGTCCATGGGTGCGTTCACATTCACTAGACGTCACACATACTACTCCTTCCCCCCGCCCCGCCCTTTTTTTTGGTTGTAAAGAGAGCAAACGTACCAGACCAAAATTCCCATAAGAAATCGCCTTATTCTTCCTCTTGGGGGCTGTGTCACAAGCGCATAAAAATGAGTTCTCATTTTCCTAAAGATAAGAACTCACAATCACAATCACAATCACAATATATATATATCACACAATAAATTAAGTCAGTTAAACTTTATTGTTTCTAAATTGTATTTTAATGATTTAAATTCTAAAAATACTTTATAGTTATTTATTCATTTTTCAAATAATATTCAAAAAGGGAAAAATACTCAGGGGAGTTCAAGACCTAATATGTAAGTGGTTTGCTCTCTATTTGTTTTAGCACGTATACTTTGAAAAAAGTCATAAAATATTATATTTTTTTATTAATAAAAGAATTTTTAAATTTAAAACGTCTGTAAATTTTTAATACTAATATTTTGACTAATTTAAAGTAAAAAAAAATATTATTCTAATAATGGACTTAGTTAAGTATGCATATTCTAATTACATCGATTCGGAAAGGATAAATATTGAATAAAACTCAACAATCCTTTATCGCTTATTTAAAAAAAAAAAAAAATCTGTATTTTGCATTATTATTTTCTCATGGCCTGGAAACTTCAATTCACTTGGTGCTATCACGGAAATGGTCTTCTTCTTAATTCACGTGTAGTGTATAAGGAAGACGACAACTGTGGTGGGGGCAGCAATCACGTGTTCAGAAAATAACCGTTGGGGCAACAATTCGTATACAAATCACTACCAATGTCGTGGATATCGCAATCAAATCAGGAGAAATATTGCAGTACACATTTATAACTTATTTTAATAAAAAATATAAATTAGTTAGCAGTGGCAAATATTTTATTAATAAAATTTATAGATTTTCTGTTTTTTATATTTTATTTTACTTTGGATATGTTCCTTTTGATGGTTATATAATTTGATGCCATCTTCTTTTAATATGTCTGCAAATTGTGAGAATTAACCGCACGGTGATTACTGTAATATTACCTCCGTTTAAAATTTGTTTCGACTTGTTTGGTGCATGAATATATATAATTTAATAAATACAAATGATGAAAATATAAATTTATCATCTTAATAAATTAAATTATTATTTTATATAAACAATAATTTTAGAAACTAAATAATTTGACACCAACGTGGAAAATGATTTTGAAACACATATAAAGAATGAGAATTTTGTTACAAAATTTATTTTTACTGCAAAATTTATATATAATAATTATTAAATTACACAATTGTTTATGCATTGTGCTTGAGCCCGAATAAACTCATTATTCACTATATATCAAAAGGCTAATTTAAAACTATTATGCTAGCTTGAAAATATAAATTTATATGTGACACATTATTAATCAATTGACTTATTACTTTATTTTATAAATTAATTTTGTTACAAAACTTTGAAATTAACTTTGAAAAACATCAAGAATGAGACTTTGGTTACAAAATCTATTTTTATTACAATATATATATATATATATATATATATATATATACACTAAAATATATAATTATTTATGCATTATACTTGAGCTCGAATAAGATCATTATTTACCATATATCAAAAGGCTAAATTGCAATTATTATGCTTTATTCCTCTTTTCTTTTTTTCTTGGGGTTGGGGGTGGGGGGGGGGGTCATTAAAATTTTTTCCTTCCATATAAGCATATTTCTTTTGAGATAAAGGAGAATTGAAAATAATTTGCATTTTCCAACCCTTTTTAGTTTTTAATAGTGAGAAAACTTGCTCCATTCGCACTACTTTATTATGTAATCATTGTATTGCTAAAAAAAAGAAAAAAAAAACCCAGAAAACAGCTGTAAGACAGCAAATTCATGAAAAAGTAATTCTTTAGGAAATGAATGGTTGAATATTTGTAGTCAAAGAGCAGGGAATAATTATGACTTTAGAACAAAAACATCCAACAAGAATGCCCAAATATAAATCTTTATTCTCCAACCATGTTTCCAATGCATCTAATTTTAATCAATGTTTTCAGAATCGAATCAGTCATTGAATTGAAAATTTTATTGATTTACGATTTAATGATCCAATTGTAGTTATATTCTAATTGAATCGTAATTAAACTGATAATATTATAATTTAAAATTTAAAAACATAATTATTTTTTTAAAAAATTAATCAATAATATAGTGTAATTTAAATCCATAAAGATATATAAATAAAAATAGTCATTTTTAGTTTATAACTACTAATATAACACATCAAAGTAGCTTATTGAATTATATAATTTAATATACCCCAAAATTATCAAATTTGACTCAATTTTTTTTTTTTATAAACTGACCAGTTCAATTTCGATTGGACCGACCGGTCCAACACGATTTGAAGAAAATAGTACGATTTTAGAAAAAATCGACTGAAAAATTAGGATTGAATCGACAGAAGTACTGATCTACGATCGATCGATTGGATTGAGCAGTCCAATCCGGTCCCAAAAACCATGGTTTTAATGTGTACATGCATATTTGCTATAGAGAAAGTGGACATTTTTTCCAAAGAGACCACCTCTTTATGATCAATAAATAAAACTAGTTTCAATCAATCAAAATAGTGATTGATTATCTTAGCAACTAAGTATCTGGTTTAGTCAATTGATTAATTAATTAATAAATATATGTGTTATTATTTAAAGAGTTCTAGTGCGTTTCATCATGATATGTACTATATTACATTTGAGATCATATATTCTAAAAATTATTTATTTTGAATCGATAATTTAATATAAAATTTATAAAATAAAAATTTATTTTATATAAAAAACAATAATATACTTTCAAAAATTAAGACTGTTTATATATAAATATAAAATAATAATACATATTTTCAATTTTATAACATCATTATAATATTCACCAACTATACTCGTGAAAATTATATATAATACGAAATCAATAGTACAGAACTTGTTCCTTCAATTGGATCTCATCGCAAGACAACAATGACATTATATGGAACCACAAGGGCAAATTTGTAAATATGACAGCCGCGAGAATGTTAATGACTCCCCAGTTAACAGCTGACAACTCTTTATACTCCACTGCAGGGGAAATAGTGGACCCGATTCACTGTGGACTACTGCATCAAGTATTATACAATATGCATTGAAAGTTGTACACTTCTAGAAAGGTACAACACATTAATAAGTTAGTCCACGATAGATCAGGTCCACCTAAGAATTTCTCCATTGCAGAGATTGGAATCTTGTTGCAACTACCGTACACGGATGTTTTTAATTTTTAATTTTATTTTTTATTCTTCCTTTTCTTGAGAAATCTATATAAAAGTTAAAGATGAAGTATGTGGTGTTGCCATCTGTACAAAAAAATAGATTGAGAGCATGACACGTGGCAAGCTTTTGGGGAGGCGAAGTTCTCCTTTACTGCCGTTTTGGCTCCTCGATTTTTTGTCTACGACTCATCATAATTCTTCATCTATTGGTCTCAACCTTGGGCAACCCAAACAGCCTTCCCATCTTCTCCTCCACGGAAGTCTCAAACCCTTTTATTTTCTCAATCTGAGCTACACATTAATGGCCATTTGCCTCCCTAAATGGAGTTGAAGCCCTTACACCCGCTCCACCAAATCGCCGAGACCCCAACTCACAAGCTTCTCTTAAAGCAATGGCTCAAAGAAGAAGAGTTGATCCTCAATAGAATTGCTCTCAAGGAGACCCAAATCGACTCTGCCCGCAAAGAAATCACCCAACTTTACTGCTTCTTCTTTAACGTTTCATGAAATGGAATTGGCTTCAATTTGAGGTAAAGTTTCCACCTTTGCACATATATTTACAATTTTATATGAGTTTATAAATTGCCGTTTTGCAATAGCGAAAGCATAACCACTGTGTTTAATGGAGGCACTGAGATTGTTATGATTTGATGAAATTCCTTTTAATGAATTTAGCTTCCTTGCTTATTATACTTAAATTTGACATAATTTATGTAGATGTATGTCTCTGTGTGTGTGAATTAGGTTAATTTGTTCATTGCTAGCAAAATTTTTGAGCTTTTGCAAGATTACCAAGTTGGTACATATATGATTCTGTTACCATTCTTAAAATTCATATGCATTTCTGTACCCATTTTACATTTTGTCTTGGAGAATGGTTTCATGTTATATTAAACAGAGATCAAATTAAATAATCAGACTAATGTAAAAAGATCTTTAAGTATATTGACTAATGGTTCCCTTAAGTATATTGATCTGCGTGGAAAAAACGTTCAAGAAACAGAATTGGCTTCAATTTGAGGTAAAGTTTTCAGCTTTGCACACACACACACACACACACACACACACACAATTTGAAATGGGTTTGCGAATTGCCGTTTCGATCAATAGAGAAAGCAGCAATGTCCTTGCCGGGTAGGAATGACATGATCATCCATTTAGAATAGAATTGCCAAATATACAGACATAAGCTAGAGAAAACTTAGAGAAACTTGGATAGAAAGGACAAAAAAAGGGAAGAGGAAAGAGATAGTATGCAATGAAAAGTCAAATGCAAGAGAGGAGAAGAAAAGCACAGGTGAATACATCATTCAAAAAATGTCTTCGACAATTATTTGACTTAAACAACTTTCTGCACCGTGCATAACAAGAAGATAAGTTAGGAGCAGTTCATAGCATCAAAAGCTAATATGTGAATTGCAATTAAAAGCAGAAATCATGAAATCATAATAGGGCAACATCATTCACAGTAAAAACCTAAAATTTCTGTGAAAATAAGAGACAAATAGCAAAGTATGACCAATGACATCTTATTAGTGCAAATTCCAGGATGAGGGAGCAAAGAATCTATCATATAAAGAAAAGAGCATATGCAAGAAGAAGTTATCAATTTGACTTTGTACACAACTTTGTTAAAATTTATTTCATTTTCTTGATAACAACAGTTTTGTTTCCCAGGTACGCTTAACTTCTCCTGCATTAAAGCTCCCTCCCCTGTTGTAGCAAAAGAGGAGAAATAATGATCCATGCTTTGACCGTAATTGAAGCTGCCATTGCTTTTCCCACCTACATTAATTAACTGATAAAACTCTTATCACAATGTTTTTTTTAACCCACTATTTGGTTCTATTTTAGCTTGCCACTGGGCTGATTGCTTGAATGTAATGAGGGCTACTACAATCTACTCAATGTCACTGCTTTCCCCTGCTTCAAAGAATGTAAGAATGCAAAGCTACTGGAACTTAGAAAATCTCAAAAGTAAACACTAAATAAATGCATATGTTTTAGTGGAAAAGGAATAAAAGTATGTTTTGACATAGGATGCTGCCAAATCTATATGAATATTCATAATTTTTATCTTTTTTTAGACAAATTTCTCTGAATCTTTATACACATGTTTGTAGGTGCACTTGGAATCAAGTCCTCATCCAATTTTATCTTCAAACTGAGGGTGATAAGAAAGAAGTCTCTCTACCACAAGTCTCTCATCTTCTACAGAAGAGATTTCAAGTGATTATGGTGAAACTCTTTAAGGTGCCTAAAAAATCAAAGCTGAATAACTCATATCCTCTCATCATCACATTCGTTTATTTATCCTATCTTTACTTTTTTCCCCCTTTTCATATCCTTCTTTTTATTGTTTGTTTCGAAAATTTTGTGGTTTTTTTTAATGATCAATTCTTTTTGGTTTGATTTTGCGGTTTAAGTTCAATTTTCATGTTTGCATATGTTTTCTGCATTTCTGGTATGAAATGATACCGATGAAAGTTTTTAGAGAAATAGATGAAAAGATGCAAATTTGTGTGCGTTGATTAAACTATCATAGCTTTAATAGTTTCTTTTGTAAATTGAATTGCTACATTTTATAATCTATCGTTGTAGTTTATGTTGAAATACGAATTTGCAGGAAGAATATTTTGAGATCACAATTTTATTATCATTCAAACATGATTGGGATTCCTTCCTCATGGCAATGTTTTGCCCTTTGAGTATTGAGATAAGGGGTTGCTGGGGATAGACCAGAATGACAAGGTTGTGAGTGTCAAATTGGAGAAGAAACATAAAGGTGTGTATTCCCCTGAAGGATCTAAGGGGAAGAAGAATCCGCTCCACGAGAATGTGGATATGCAAGGAAGTAGGAGTAATAAGCAGTCAGCTGTTTATATCGAGTCAATTGTGAGATCAGAGATGTTTGATAAGGTGCTGCTATGTAGTGGGGGTAAAAATGAGTCTGATCTTCGTAAAGCCTTGTAGAATGGAGCAAGTAAAAGCATTTCGCGGGATAGTCAATTGAAGG
The DNA here is from genome assembly GCA_026120185.1 of Voacanga thouarsii. Taxonomy (NCBI): domain Eukaryota; kingdom Viridiplantae; phylum Streptophyta; class Magnoliopsida; order Gentianales; family Apocynaceae; genus Voacanga; species Voacanga thouarsii. The sequence continues at coordinate 151,514 of JANUWF010002272.1, forward strand.
GATCTAATGGTGGGAAATCATGTGGTAAGAAACAAGGGCGGAAAAGAAATGTGGTAGATTTGAGAACCCTCTTAACTCTCTGTGCACAAGCTGTTGCTGCTGATGATCGAAGAACTGCGAATGAGTTTCTAAAGCAGATAAGACAACATTCTTCTCCAGCAGGGGATGGGACACAAAGGCTAGCCTATTATTTTGCAGATGGTCTTGAAGCGCATATAGCTAGATCGGGTACTGAGATTTACAAAGCCGTACTTAGCCTGCCTACATCTGCTGCTGATATCTTGCAAACTTACCAGCTATATCTTGATGCCTGTCCATTTAGGAAGATTTCTATTTTCTTCTCAAATAAGACAATTTGCCACGCAGCAGAGAAAGCCTCAAGAGTTCATATTATCGATTTTGGTATTTTGTATGGGTTTCAGTGGCCATCCCTCATTCAATGTCTCTCATCTAGACCTAATGACGAAACTATATCTATTGTTGGCAGTTAAGTTTGATTTTCTTTCAGTGTTTATATGTTTTTTAATTGTGATTTACAGGCTTTGCATGATGGGAAGGATATGTACTTCTTATTGCAAGTGGATGGGGATTATGTATATTCCAAAGGGTGAGTTTTCTTTTGATCAATTCAAGTTTGAAATTTTCTTTTATCCTACCATTTTTCTTTTATCTTTTTCCCCTTTAATCTGCAAGTTATTCTATATAATATCACATACAATTCGATTTGTGTAAAATTGCTGGAAGTACACATTCAAGTCATTTTTGATATATTTGTAGCTGCAATTTTCTGTTTGTTTAACAAATTTAGCATTTTTAGATTTAGTTGGTGTAGATGTGGTGCAATAATTTGCTTGTTCCATTTTTGTGGGGAATTTATCACTATTGACTTTGCTAAATGTGAGTAGGCAAAAAGGGCATGAGAAGAAAAATTGATTTCAGCAGGCAGAAAGTGGCTTACAAGAGGTTAACATTGAAAATTGGGCACTGAAAAGAAAGAGTGAAGAAGAGGATTAAAAAAAAAATCATGAATTTTAGTCTTGTGAAAAGATTTTTATTTGAGTATCTGTCATTTAGGCCATTTGAAGGATCAATTAATGGAAAGTGACATAAAAAAACTCCATGAAAAGAAATTCAAGCTTTATGGCATTTTGGCAATGTATGGTTACTATGGTATGTGGCCCTTTATTTATTGTTTTGCTGTGAAGCCAACAAATTAGGCTCGGGTCCTTTAAGTTCCAATAGACCTTAAATGTAGTCATTTCCAATTAGAAAAGTGCATAACTTATGATATGACAATCTATCTGGTAAGACTCTTGAACAATAAAATTGGGTAGCTCTGTTGTTCTAAGATGAGCACCTTTGATTCTTGGTCTTTTTTTTTCCTCTTAGAAGTAGTAGTTTGGAAATTTTTTTATTAAAGTCTATTGTCAACTGGATAGAATAGTTGGTTGAAACTGCATGGACAAGATATTTTGAATTACCTCATCAATGTGAGTTTGGGTGGACTGTACTTCTCTATTCGGTATAGAATTAATAATGGCAAGTGCTTTTAGATGCAATTTAGTCATGCATTGATTAAGTATGCATAAAGAAATACATTCAGTGAACTGATGTTAAGCTGGCTAGCTTCTGTTTTCTTTACCAAAGCCATAAACAGTAAATGATGAATCTGTATGTAGTCAATACTGTGTACGGTGAAGCTACATCCTTGCTATTACTTTTGTTATAAGCAAGTTCTCCTCGACTATGAGTCCATGGAGATCAAGAACAGTTCCATTAACTTACAAAGATTGACTTCCCTTTCTGTTCAAATGCTCTGGTACACCATATTAAAAAAAATCTCAAATTACCATACAAGGACTTTTGTACTTTCTATGTTTATGATATTGTACACAGTCAAATCTATTATCCTATAACAGAATTGTGCTGTAACTGACTGTAGGTTATGTCTCAATACAACAAATTTAGGATGAAGTTCGCGAAAGTGACGATCTTAGTTTTCCATTATGCTTTGTCGAGGTCTTAAATTTGGTGTATAAATGATGAATTTTGTTATTTTTAGGTCATTACCTCCTCTTCCCAATCTGGAGGTTTCTGATGAATTTGTGATCAAGGTTGCTGATGTACTACGAGCATGTATCAATGATATACTATTGATTACACATGACATTGCCATTGGTAGAAATCTGAAACTATTTGTTCAGATGTAATATTGATTTTATATCCTCCTTTATTTTGTCTTCATCTAGGTAAATGTATTCTAAATCATGTAATGTGGGATGACTTTTGTTAGGTTGCTTTGAGCTTGTGGGTGGATTCGTACCTTGGTAGTTTCTTCAACTTTCTTACTTTGCTATACAACGGTAAGTACTTTTGCTATTACATGTTTTTAGTTAGAAGCTAACCTATCTTCCTATCATATTTGTCTATTGAAACTAATATAATAGTTTTTTAGGAAAATAATCAGGATCCACATTCTCATGCTATCCTTTTCATTTGAATTGTTGCTTTGTAATACACAGTATCCAAGTTGAGCTTGGTTTTTTAGGAAGATTGAATTTTAGATTACACTGACAATGATGCTACACAAGGTTCATTGGCGATGCCTTCCCATAGAAGTGCAACCCTGTATCCATGTACGTATAGGTAATAATTCCCGGCTATTCATTCTATAGCAAAAAGATTTATGTTTAAGTATTGGATTGCCCTATAACTTTGTCAACTTTTTCTTTATTTGTCAGTTTGGATAAGATTTTGACATAGGAGAAGAAAAGGAGTATGCAAAATAAGATTTCTTCAAATCTTCCAAAAACATCAAAATCATCTTAGGCTTTGCAACATATTTTTTTGTCTTAGAGAATCACTATGCCTTTAAAGGTGTATTATGTCTAGGCATCTTTTAAGCAAATGTTTATGGTTCTTAGTTTGATCTTCTTGGACTTTTGCAATGCTTTTAATTCATACACAGTGAAAAAAAAATTGCTTTTTGCAACATTTAGTGAATAAATACTTTTAGAAAAATACATTTCCTGCCCATGTTCTTAGTATTGTCTTACATTAATTGATTTTTGGCATTTAGAAGCACGTTCAAGAACCAACTATTGGGTTGTAGTTCATTAAATGCTAATAGAAGTCATTGGGAATGTTGATTTTGTAAAATGTAAAATGCCCCATGTGAGAAAGATAACTGCGGTACTTGAAAACAAATGACAAGTGGAACTATGAAGATAAAATGTTTCCAAATACAAAAGATGCGTGGAGAAATTGCTGGGACAAGTGAGCAACTGGAGCATCCAACTGTTGATAAATCTGATTTATCCCTGAAAAAGATAGATGAATTCCATTCTCATCTACTAGAACTTCCACCAAAAAAAAAAAAAAAAGGCAGTCTATTTAATCTTTCAATCCATGGCTAAGTGTTACTGAAGGTATTCCTAACTAGCTATTGTTGCTTGATATTGCAGAGTGAGAGATTGTAGAAAGTCCTTGAATTTGTTAGTACTATACATGATCTCTGGGCTGTCCTTGGAATGGACTTCTACAATGCAGTGATAGAAGTACACCCGAGCTTGAATGATTCTACTGGTGTAAAATCTAAACGCATAGGCAATGACTCACACTTAAGCTTTGGGTAAAGTTACCTCATGTTGAGCTAGCCATTTCACGTACTCTAACAAAAGAGACTCTCTGGGCATGTATAATGGTTGTACTTTACTCATTGTTTTTCTTAGTAGCCATTTGATAATTGTTCTTAGTAGCCACTTCATGGTTTTATTTTGAGAGGGTGTGAGTAGATTTATGAACTATTGGATTTAACATATACAAAAAATTTATGAACTATTGGCTATTTGTTCACAAATTATTGAATATGTGATCAAATTTTCCGGACAGTTGAAATGTTTTGTAATTTTCAATACAAATGCCCATGTTATTTGTTGTAGGTACATATTATAGAAGATATTGAATCAGTAATTGTACCATGTGGATATTATGATATTCTTGACTGATATATGTCGAGAATTACAATATAATGAATAAATTATTGATCAGTATATAGAAAAGAATTGTGAGTAAACTTGAGTTATAACAATAGGGTTGGATGAATATATTTGAATATATTGGCGTAAATTTTTTTAAAATATATGTTATTATACCTAACATAATTTAAATTATAAAAAATAAAAATCACTTATCTCGAGTAACGTTCGGGTGTTATACCTAACACAAAAGAAAAAGCAAAGGCAGAACTTCTTCTACGACATTGAGAAAAGAGAGCGTGAAATTGGTCACTTTTTTAAAGGGAAAAAATAGATTACTAATGCCTAGAAAAGTCAAACTAAATACAAAAAATTATAAAATTAAGAAAATTGATAAATTATCATAAAAAATTTACTGATCCCGAGCAATGCTCGGGTCTCCTACCTAGTAGAATAGAAAAAGATAAAATATTTGCATTCCCCCTTACTTGATTGAGAATGCTTATCGCCATCGTTAACAATATTAGGCTGTTGATCGTGCGTTGCACGGTTGCATAAATAGATATAAAATTAAACGTATCAAATATATAATTTTTATTTATAATTTTATGATTTTTTTAAAATTTATTAAATACTTATAAATCTTAATAATATATTTATTATTATTTTCATTTAAATTCATAGCTAATGGGTTAAGAATGGACACTATCACATATCACTAAGGGAGCATTCCACAACCTATAAATATATATATATATATATATATATATATATATTGTATATTTATTTAATTTTTTATATTTATAAAAGTATAAAATTTAAAATTTATAAATATATATTTTTATTAATCTTTTGATTCGTTTGTTTTAAATATAAGAGTTATAATAGTATTTTCAATCCATTAATTATAATTATAATGTTCATAATGAATTTAGATAAGATGACCATTCACATTTTTTTTTATAAAAATATTTATTTGAATTCAAAGCACTAAGTGTTAACGAAAAACGCTGCCACGTATCGTAACGAGAGTCTTGCGCAGTTGCTATTATATATATATATATATATATATATATATATATATATATATATATATATATATATATATATGAAGTGATTTAACTGCATCTTGAAAAACTTTTAGCTCCTTCCATTTATAACCATACAAAATTTTTTGATATACTATTTATTTTTGTTTCTTAATTTTATTTCGAAAATTTCACCTTCTCTAGTAAAAATAAAATTTTGGTTTATATAAATACGTAAAATAATATTTCTTTTACAATATTAAACACTCACTTATAAAAATAATATAAGAGATAATATAAATTAACACTTTAATTCATTTAAATATTTTAATAAAAATAATTTGTATATCTATTATGCTATATATACATATTAATTTATGAAATAAGAATATTTTTATTTTTATCTTCGATTTGCTTCTTTATTTTTATCACGTGATTGATTGTTTACTAATTACAGAATATATATATATATATATGTATATAAAGATTTTTTTAATATGTAAATGTGTTTTTCATTTATATGTTTTGAAAAATAACATTTTTTAAATATTTTGATAGATGAGCAAAAAGAATTTCTTAATTTCTTTTGAAAAAGAAAATAAAAAGCACTCACTCTGTTTTATATTATTTGACATTTTAGTTTTTGTATTTTGTTTGATAATATTTGGCTCTTTATATATTCTTATACATAAATGATTAATATTTTTCAATATTATTTTTAAATTTAGTCAAATTATATTTAATAAAAAATAAAAACTTCATAAATGATTACTCAATTTTGTATTTATTATGGATAAATTTAAAAATATAAAAAATATTTATTAATTTTAATATTTTTTATATATATATATAAATAATTAAAAGATCAAATAATATGAAACGAAGGAGTAGTATAGTAAAAAGAAAGCCATGAAGCTAATGCAATTTTTAGCTTTGGAGTAATGATTTCATTAAGAAGACTCCTCCATCTTCGGCCCCTTGTCCGGCGCGTCATTAAAGGGCTCTCACTCAAAGGAGGGGGAAATGAAGGGGGAAAAAAAAAAAAAACAAAAACAAAAACAAAAAATCAACCCTAACCACCTTCACTCCACTCCACTTTCTCTCTCTTGAGCACACAAGACTTCACACTCTATGCTCAAAGTCTCACTCCAACTTCTCAGCTCCTCTTTGATTCCATTTTCATGTGATGTGAAGAACTCACTGCTGGAGAAACAGTTAAAAAGTTTTTCCATTGCTAATGCCAATCTATAGTGGCATCGTAGCTGTGCTGTGTGCTTGATTCTTTCCGTGGATCAATGTGAGTGTGAAGATCTTCGCTTTTCCTTTTATGGAGATATCCCTTTTGAGTTTTTCACTTTTCTTTTTGCTTGAGATTCTTTTTTTCTGATTGTGTTTTTTGGATTCTTTGCTTGCTATTCAATTTATACTGGAACAAAGGAGGCAGTATGTGCGTGTTTTTGGAGTATGTATTTGAATGTGCTGCATTTTGATTGTGTAGTAATTTTTCTTTTTTACTGCATTCAGCGGAGTATATTTTTACTTCTGTAAACTTACTTTTTGTGGGTAGGCGTGTTCTTTATTTTTGTCTCTGTTTGCATCACCTGAAGATTCTGTTTTAGTTATTTGTATTTGGTATGCTCTTTGTCTCTGTGTCCTTTTTTGCAAATGTTTGATAGATAAACTTACTTGTTTGTGATTTTTGTTTATTATCGTTATTGTTTTGATGATTGTTATTCTTGATTAAGATGTTGAATGATTTTGATGGCTGTGTGTTCTGTGTTGTGCAGATTAGTTTGTTAATTTTTCCTGGTGTTGGCGTTGGGAGAGGATCAGTGAACTGAGGAAGATGGAGATTGGTATTATTGTTGCAATAATAATTTTGGCATTTTCAATTAGTAATGGGTATGCGGAAGTTTACATAGTAACGATGGAAGATGAGCCCGTAATAAGTTACAAAGGTGGTGTCAATGGCTTCGAAGCTACTGCTGTGGAGTCTGATGAGAAAATTGATGTCACCAGGTACTCAAATTTCTTTGCTAGATTTGACTGTGGGGTCACTGTTGATGCTCTGACATTTTTTTTTTTGTTTTTGTTTTTGTGTGTGCGTGCTTCTGGGCATCTTCTTATCCTTCAGGATTTGATGAATATAGAATATTGATGCTTGGATAACATTTAGATGATTCAAGTATTTGGTTGGAAAATTATGCCTTACAGTTCGGTCAAAATTGATGCATAAATTATAAGAGAAGTGGGTTGATGTAACTCGCATAGCTTATTAGATATTCGTTGAGAACATTAAGGGTGTCAAATTGTGATTGCTTATGTGCTGTCTTCATCTGCTATTTGTTTTTCTTCTTAATTTTAGTTTTAGTTTGACTGTTTTACTTAACACGGAGTGTTTGACAGCACTTATATTTGCAGTGGGAAAGTGAACTATGTGAAAAGGAACTATTCATATCTCTATGTCTATGTACAAGGTTCGGTGCAGGCAATATGTAGTTGGTTCACTAGATTTGCTTCTTTTGGTTGGCTAAACTGATTCTAAGGCAAGTTGTGGGTGCTGTCCACTTTCAATTTTAAATTTCAGGACTCTAAGCAGTTTGATGATCGGTTTGATAGTGTGGATTTTCATTTAGTCTTTAGTTTACTCTTAAATACTATTTTTAAATAGCTTTGTTAAGTGAAATTTACACAAGCACCAAAAATGTAACTATCTATACATTTTTTTTAAAACTCTTTCTTTTTTTGAATTTACGGAATAAGGTGTCTTTTTGCATAAAGTTTTTCTTTCATTTAACTTTATCGGACAGGCTAGAGTTTTCATTTTACTCCGTAGTGGCAGGCCAACCATACAGTTGAACTTGGATGTAAACTGTTTCTGTCTGCACAATAACTACAATAAGTGAATCTGTAACATTTTCTGCCCTTCATAAGATAGTTTGTTGATGAATCATCTGTATATGGATCAGTCATCCACTAAACAAGTCAGTCATGTGCAATTGAGGGTAATGGTACATATTACTAATGATTGTCCTATGTGTGAAGACGCTCACTGTTGATTTTCTGGTGCATGAGAGAGGAGGTCCTTGGAGCAGCAGAGGTTCTTCAAGGACCTAAGAATCTTTCTGGACAACTCAGAGAATGGAGTAAGATATTAAGTATAAACACCTTTTTAATAACATATGATGTCAAAGTCATGGATGTAAATCCTCTGTTCATCAATATTTTCTGTCGTAGGGAAGAAATAGTTCTTCGATAGAATTCTATGTCACATGGTGCATATTATATCATCTATTATGTTTCTTGCCTTTACAAGTCTAAAGTAAATTAGTCTTATAGCCTTCTAGTGCCAGAATACTGGAGAATAGAAATTGCGCTTTCTACCACTTCTACATATATTATGTGCGATTTGAATGGAGCATTGTCAAGATTGAAGAATCAGACAATGGTTTATTTTTCTGTAGATTGCTGGTGATTATTTCCTCTGATTAGTTCTATTGCTGTTACAGTCATATGTTGAGCATCTAAACAGATAGTTCCCCTTCTATTTACCATAATGAATCTACATATTTGCCTAGAATATCATTATAATTAATGTTGATGAAAATGTAACCATTTGTTCCTACCAAAACATGATAAATTGATTAAATAAAAGACTCAGAGTACCCATTGTTCTTCAAACGATAAGAATTTCTGAGAAATGATAAGACAATGCTTCGATTCAGTCTTAAGTTAGCTGATACCTGCTGCAAGCATGCTTCTCTTCACACTTACCTTAAGTCTTGACTTCCTTCCAGTGAAGTAGTTACATCATATGCCCGTCACCTGGAGAAGAAGCATGATATGATTCTAGGTCTGCTGTTTGAGCGGGATACCTACCAGAAAATCTACAGCTATCGCCATCTTATTAATGGCTTTGCAGCTCATATCTTGCCAGAGCAGGTGACATTCTACCCTTTTGAATCCTTTTCCTTTACTCTGGAACCATTTTGTCCAACTAATCATGAAGTGAAAAGAAGGCCATGCCTACTTTGTGCTATTTGATATTCAATAATCTCCCTTTTGTGTTTCCTTACACCATTACAATATTAGTAGGCAGAAATTCTTAGACAAGCCCCTGGTGTAAAATCTGTTGAGAGAGACTGGAAGGTCAGAAGACTTACAACTCATACCCCACAGTTTTTGGGGCTTCCTACTGGAGTATGGCCTACAGGTGGTGGCTTTGACCGAGCAGGAGAGGACATTGTAATAGGCTTTGTGGACTCTGGAATCTATCCACATCATCCAAGCTTTTCAACCCAAAACACAGAACCCTATGGGCCTCTCCCAAAGTATAGAGGGAAATGTGAAGTTGATCCTGACACTAAGAGAGCCTTTTGTAATGGAAAGATTATTGGAGCTCAGCATTTTGCTGAAGCTGCTAAAGCTGCTGGTGCATTTAATGCTGATATCGATTTTGATTCTCCCCTTGATGGCGATGGACATGGAAGGTTTGGCTTGCAGAGCTTTTCTATCTCATGTTTATTTGTTTTCGTCTCATATTAATTAACTCATAAAATGACTGAGTAGGTGCCAGAGTTCCACCCTTTTATTTGGTGACAATTAATAAAGCAAGCTATATGCTACATGTCTAAATGAATTGTTGTATTTAACTTTGGCCATGTGACATGATGGGCCAATCATGAATTTTAGATTTATTGGTTTCTTAAGTTCCATATAATGTTTTTGTATCAATAAGTAGCTAATGACTATCTGAATATTTCTATATAGTTTTGCTATATGGCAAGACTACGTACTTTTGCCAAATGTGTCCATGTAACAATTGTTCTTTACTCTTAAAATATTCCTGGCACTCTTCCTGTAATGCATTTTTGTAATGATTTTGTCACATTAGCTAGTGTGTGCTTCACTGCTGAAAGAAAACATCCAATTGAAGCCTCTGTGAAGTGAATCTGTTGATCCTGATGCATATACATGCTTATTTTCATGTTGTGTGTGGGATAGTTTCTTGTAGTTTCATGGATGACTAGATATTGTTCTAGATAAGTTTAAGTGTTGACGAAGACTAGAAAGCTTTATGCTGGTCAACTTTTCTTGTAGATAGTATGAACTGCTGCATATACATGCCTATTTTCATGTTGTGTGAGGGATAGTTTCTTGTAGTTTCATGGATAACTAGATATTGTTCTAGATAAGTTTAAATGTGTTGAAGAAGACTAGAAAGCTTTATGCTGGTCAACTTTATCTATGGAATGGCTGAAGGGGGTTCAAATTAACTTTTATAAAAATTTGGAAAGAAATTGTGCAGTATGGATGACCTAATGCTTAAAGCAGATTTTAAATTCGTAGAAGTCATTTGTCCATCAGTGTCAGATCTTTAACCATTATTTTTAATTTTTTTTTGGTTCTCTTTTTCCATCATATCTCAATGTTTTCCCTACTTGTTCACTGTAGTATTTATTGTTTTAATTCTGGTATTTATTTATGAAACATAGTTAAATTACCATAGAGATTTACATTATCATTTAGTAGCACAGTGTCTTTACTCATTGAAGAAAAGGAGAATTACATGAACTAAATTGGAAAGGACTGTCTGTACATCCAAGATTGTTTCCAGCTGTTACAGTTTAAGTTCATTTTTTAATCATTATTCATCAGCCTAATTGGTTTTTGTTCTTATCTGCTTTCTTTACCTGGTGCAGTATGCCTCTTATTTATGAAGGAAGTCCATGTGTGTAGGCCTAATTGGTTTTAGTTTTCTTTTGCATCCTCATCCTTTGACTAACTTTGGCTTGTGCTGGATAATGGTGTTACCAGTCACACAGCAGCCATTGCAGCTGGACATAATGGTATTCCTGTACGAATGCATGGATTTGAATTTGGAAGAGCGAGTGGCATGGCTCCACGTGCAAGGTGAGACTACAGCATTTCAATACAAAGTTGATACACATTATTACCATTGATTTCCTCAATTATTGTCATTATCAGCCATTGATGTGGTCATCTTTTTATAGGATTGCTGTGTACAAGGCACTCTATAGGCTATTTGGTGGATTCATTGCAGATGTAGTTGCTGCTATTGATCAGGTGTTTCATATGCTACATAACTGTATTGGATGAGAAAAACGAAAGAAAAAAAAGTCATGGACATGTTTTGTCTTAGACATACTTGGGGAAATTTTATCTTATTTCTGTCTGACTGTTTCTCAATTGTGCCTAGTGAAAAATTTTGCCTTCAATTTCACTAGGCTAAGCATTTGATCCATATCCATAACGATGTAAATCTCTATTCTTTTGAAGCTGCATGATCGTCAAAATTGTAGAGCACCTTGATGGAATTTTATTTTATTTTTCAAGCTGCTCTAACAGTCAGGATGCATCAAATCAAAATTCCTATTTACATATCTTGGCAATGGGTCATAGATTGACCTTAAGCCAACAAGACTTCAGCAATGTACAAAAGGGCACTTTATACTGGAGATGGATAGCAGGTCTAAGAACAGGCCTGCTTTTATACCAGGAAAGGAAGTCTGAATTGCTTGGCTTTTTAAAGTTTCCATTAGAAGAGTAATGTACATAAATCTGAGTAGCATAAGAATGTTTTAAATTCTTGAAATAAAGCTGAATAGAAAGATTTTCCAGCCATGTTGTTGGCTTTACACATGGGACTGAGTGAAATAGATTTCTTGAAGTGGCATTTGTTGCTTTTTTGAGATAAATGCTCAGGCAGTTTCTGTTCTAGCATGATAAATTTGTCAGGAGTTTTTACCATTTGATGGGCACTCTCCATGTATGGTTGACATGCTTTCATGATTGAGTTATTTGATGTTGACACAAATTAGCATCTTTTGACAGGCAGTACATGATGGCGTTGACATTCTTAATCTCTCGGTGGGGCCAAACAGTCCTCCAGCTACTACAAAGACCACATTTTTAAACCCTTTTGATGCCACGCTCCTTCAAGCTGTGAAAGCTGGAGTGTTTGTTGTACAAGCTGCAGGAAATGGAGGTCCTTTTCCAAAAACTCTGTTGTCTTACAGCCCATGGATAGCTTCTGTTGCAGCAGCAGTTGATGATCGGAGATACAAGAACCACTTAACTTTGGGAAATGGAAAAATCTTACCTGGAATTGGATTATCCCGTAAGTGTGATGTACATATAATATCTTTACACATCTAAAAGGTTCTTATTCCAAATTTTTTTCCATTTGATTGGAAAATGGTAATTTTGTTGAACTTCTGGGATTTTGCTTTTGGTATTGGACTCTTATTTTATCCTATAGAACCCAACTTATGTGTTCACTTCTTAGAGGTTTTGACATATATCTTGCAATATAACGACATAGTGGCTTTAATAGCCTACCAATGTTACTGAAAACTAAAGTAGAAATTTCAATCTCAGGAGGGACTTTAAAAGTTAAACAAGTCATTGGTGTTTCTGTTTCCTTCATTTATTTCCTTTTCCTTGTGGTTTGTCATTAATAGTTTTGGACTAAAGCTGTTTCTTTCTTTATGACTGAAATATCTCTCTATAACATTACCAGTGATCAATAGAAGGTTTACAATTCATTAAATCTTAATCATGTAACATATTATTGATATAACTTCTGAAATTCTAAAGCCAGGTGGATCACTTTTATAAGGTTAATTCAATGTTTATGCATGTAGAACAATCTTTTGAAGAAAAGGAATCTCATAGTAACTCTACTTACATATGGTTTAATAGTTGTCTGCATATTTTATTGACCACTTTTATGAAGGACCTTTCAATTCTCCATCTATTCCACTCGACCATGGAACTGTGATCCTCAGTGTTCAATTCTGTGTCAAATTGGTCCTTTTCCCTTCTTATTTCCTGAATGGTTAGTTCTGTTTGAAATCTAATTACACAAGGCTCTGTATGAATTGTGTTCTTTTGCTAGAGCAATTTCAATGAGCTTATGAAGGTGTAAATTAATAGCTAAGATCATCAGAGTTGGCGTTTAAGATTCAAATGAAAATTTAATCCTCTAATAAAGGATGTTTTGAGGCCATGAATTTGTGGTCCTTTTTTGTGTACTCAGACTAGTAGGATAAACTTTATCCATATTATGAATCAAGAAGATATAACATCCATCAGTTGCATGTAAATCTGTTGGCTACTATTTAATCTGCAGTTTTCTAAAACTCGAGTGATTCCACCTAGGACTGTAGTGTTTAAGATTGTATATACCAATGATTATAAAATACTTGGTGTAGATTAGTCAGCTTTGTAGATATAAGGAGGAGAACATGATATGAAGAATTCATCTCATATTCTTCCCTTAGATGCTTTTAAATTCTTGCGTCTCAGATTGGATTTCTCATCTTCCTTAGAGTCATCTCCAATCGAAGCATTTGGAAAGTGCAGGTCCCAATATTATATAGTAGAATTGCTAATAGCTTTAAAAAAATAAGTTGTGTGTATAGTTATTTCTTCTTTATAGAGGAAAGGACACCTAGTGGTGAGGGGTTTGGGCCGTTTGGCACTGTTTTAGTAATTACAAATAAATTACAGGAGTGAGGGGCATGGTGCCTTATCTTTGAAGAGTAGAAATCCCCTAGTACAGTGACATGAATAAGAAGTATCAATCTTGTCCAAGTAATGGGGACCTCTACAAGAAGTCAGAGAAAATAATGCAAGGAGGAATGTAGTTCTTATCTTCTGATAACTCTAAGACAAAAGGGGCCTAACATATTCTGACGAGGTTTTGTTAATCATGTTTATATACTTGCCCACAAATATTTTTGGAATAAAATTATAAATAAAATAAAATAAAAGAAGTCAAATAGTTTTCATTAATCATGTATGTGCTTGGTCTTAATGAAATAGAAAAGCCAACAAGAAAAGAAATGCAGGAACCAAACAACTTTGTTTTTTAGTTTTTGATTGAGACCTCCTTTTCCATCTTCGGTTTGACCTATTCAATCCTTCAATCTAGCTAAATACAGTGACCTGGAAGAACACTTTCATGGCTACCATCATGTGATTCAATGACAATCTCAAGCCACTGTCTTGTTGAATTGACTATAACCTTTGCTTCCATTTCTTTTTCTTTCCCATGTTTTGACATTCAAGAGTTGAGATTTTGCAGAGCTTCCAGTATTGCTCTCAGCTTCTCTTTTGGTTTGTTTCTCAGCTTTTCACCTCTCTTTGCACGAAAGCTGATAGCTCTATTTTTTAATATTTTTTTATTTATATAGTTTTAGGGGACTTGTTCTCCATATTCTTTACTTCAAAGAGATTTTATCTGTTAATTTCAGATATCTCATTTATCAAGAATATATGTAAGTGAAAAGGTTTATCACTTTATTTGCATAATTTTCTGACCGTGTTGAGCCTAAATAATAAATGCATATACACATTAAAACAATTTAATGCATATATCTTGATAACATTTCAGCTCCACATTTACCTTAAAGATTCTGTCCGCATCCTAATGCCACTTCTGCATAAATAAAAACATTGCAGAGTGTGTGGAAGATGTACACACTATTTATTACTTAAATTAAAGTTACCATTCATCAGACATCACACTTGTTCCTTACAAATAAACTTTTATAGTGTAATAAGCAACACCTGGAAAACAGTCAACAGATAAATTTCAAGATTCAAGCGTATTGGCTTAAAACACAACAGTAATTGTCTTGTGGAACTTCTCATTTGAAGATTCCTAGAGTTGAAGAATTGAGTTTTACTTTTTGTTGTGTAGGGTACAGGATTGGTAGATTGGGTCCGTTGAGTGTTTCTATTTTTGCATTGTAGTAGTTTCTTGCCATTTCTTGAGGGCCTTCCGACTTAGCTGCTTGAATTTTTAGCTAGACTTTTAACTAGAATGTTTACTTTCATAAGCTGATGCATAACTTCATGGCTCTTTGCAGCTGCTACACATGCAAATTGGACATTTACGATGGTTGCAGCTAATGATGTGCTTTTGGATTCCTCCGTTGTGAAGTACAGTCCATCAGATTGCCAGAGGCCTGAAGTTTTGAACAAAAATTTGGTGGAAGGAAACATTCTTCTTTGTGGCTATTCTTTCAATTTTGTACTTGGTACCGCTTCAATTAAAAAAGTCTCACAAACGGCTAAGAGTCTTGGTGCTATTGGCTTTGTCCTGGCTGTGGAAAATGTTTCTCCAGGAACAAAATTTGATCCTGTTCCCGTTGGTATTCCTGGGATTCTCATAACAGATGTTAGCAAGTCAATGGTAAGTATGTAGTTCTCACACAGTTCGCTATTATGACAGCCCAGAAGCTAGTTGGAAGAGAACACTCTTGGTCTTCTTCAACCAAAATGGATGGCTGTGATTATCTGAATTTTTATTCATCTTCATGTCTCACTCCTGCAGTCTGGATTTAAATGCCCCTTTTTGAATTGGATTTGAATAGAAATGTGGACTTTCAAATCCCGACAGGAGTATTATTTTATGAATGGTGGTATTTTAGTACTAGAATTTACTTGCTGCAATTATACACTGTCATACAGTTAGATTTTTCATCATTTTTTTTTTTCGTTTCAACAGTTTCATTCGGACTAAAAAGGAGGAAGAGTGGTTTGTCTTTTCTCTTCCTTTCATGAATTTATGTATGTGAGTCCCTTTTTGGTTTGTCTTTTCACATAGGACAATACCTACCCGCATTGTGATCTTGTATCATGCGTTTGTCCATCACATAGTTGACACCCTGTATTATTAAATTTTTCATATTTTCTGTCGAGTTCTAACTTTGATGTTTCTATAATCTCTCATCTTTTGAATTGTTTGGCACCCTTTCCAGGAGCTTATAGACTATTACAATATCTCTACATCAAGAGATTGGACTGGACGTGTGAAGAGCTTCAAAGCTATAGGGTATATAGGGGATGGTTTGAGACCTATACTCCACAAATCTGCACCACAAGTAGCACTGTTCTCAGCTCGAGGACCTAATATCAAAGATTACAGTTTTCAAGATGCAGATCTTCTCAAACCAGATATTCTGGCTCCTGGTTCTCTAATTTGGGCTGCCTGGGCTCCTAATGGAACAGATGAAGCAAATTACGTGGGTAAATATTTCAGCTTATAAATTTTCATCTGCTCTTATTATATTTTGTTCATGGGGCTTTGTGCCAAATTTCACCATGCTTCATTTCCTCTTATTCTTAATGGTTCAAAGGGCTTCATATCTTGTTCAACGAGGGGAGAAATAAAGAAGGAAATACTTGGAAATGCAGCTCAGATCCCACTTTCTAATTGTAAACTGCATTTGCCTGTTTGAAAATAACTTGATGTGACAAATTGATGCTCTGCTAACTCCTAACCTTGATTGCTGTTATTTTGGAGAAAAAATAGAAGGAAACTGATATATATACTGTTTTTGGGTTTTCGGTTTCACATCTGCATGACAAGAATGTGAAATAAATCGAGTCTTCCAAATTGAGAAGCTAAAGGAATACGAAAACCTCACATCATGCAAGAGTATGAAAAGTTAATAGTAAATCGATATGAAAATGAACATATTGCTAATAAGAGGCCTGGAAGCTGGAAAAATAAAAATCATTCGCCAGCTTAAGAGTTCTTTGTTTACTGGAGCAGGTGAGGGATTTGCTATGATATCTGGGACTAGCATGGCTGCTCCCCACATTGCTGGAATAGCTGCTCTTGTGAAGCAAAAGCACCCTCATTGGAGCCCTGCTGCAATTAAATCGGCCTTGATGACAACATCAACAACTCTTGACCGTGCAGAGAGACCGCTTCAAGCTCAACAATATTCTGGGTCTGAAACAATGACACTTGTCCCAGCAACACCTTTTGATTATGGAAGTGGTCATGTCAATCCAAGAGCTGCTCTTGACCCTGGACTTGTCTTTGATGCAGGTAGTTTTCGTATTCTTAGTTCATGATCTTTAATACTAATGGCATGCATCTTAATGCCTAGTTAAGATGACATTGCAGCCATGCAATGTGGGAAGCAGCCACACTTGTCATGCATCTTAGCACAACCCCTGCCGCTTCCATCTCCCAAACACACAGACAACCCAGAAGAAAAGCTGATATTTTGAGTTTTTTTTCAATTTAACTTGCAACATTTTTCTCCTGCCAGTTCAATCTTAAGATTGATAAATTTATAGATTTATAAAATGCTGATATTAGACTTATCAAAACCAAAGCTGATATTATAAAATTTATAACCTGACCCTGTGTTGCTCTTTTAGGTACCTAGATATCCAATTTTAGACTTACCAATTTGACTAAATTCTATAGGTTACAGTGACTACTTGGGGTTCTTATGCACTGTACCTGGTATTGATGCTCATGAGATAAAGAATTTCACTAATTCTCCCTGCAACTATACTCTCGGTCACCCATCAAATCTCAATGTCCCTTCCATCACAATATCACATCTTGTGGGCACTCAGACAGTTACCCGCACTGTGACAAATGTTGCTGAGGAAGAAACATATGTGATTACAGCAAGAATGGCACCAGAAATAGCCATTGAAACGAATCCTCCAGCCATGACTCTAAGACCAGGTGCGTCAAGGCAATTCACTGTTACTCTCACTGTAAGATCTGTAACAGGAGCTTATAGCTTTGGAGAGGTTTTGCTGAAGGGAAGCAGAAGGCATAAGGTCAGGATCCCGGTCGTGGCCATGGGATACGACCGATAGATTGGCCTTGTTAAGTTAAAAACTGTGGGCGTGATATTCTTTGGATCTATGGGGAATAAGAAAATGCATAAGAGTTAGTTGTATTTTGTCCAAAAATATATATATGAGAATATGTAAAGGTAATTAGTACGACGGAGAGACTCCCAGTTTCTTCAGGACATGTAAGTTTTGCTAATTTGTTTTGTTATATGGTGGAATGCCCTGTATTCCCCTCTATTGTTGTAAGAAGTAGCCTTGGTTTTTAGATCTCTATGTTAGGATAAAAATTCAACCCTTTCTTTGCTGTATTTTTGAATCCTCACTGTGTAATAACCATTCCATGTTTGCCTGATCCAGTGTATTTTAGGCTCCTCTACTCAATGATAATTGAAATCAAGTAGTGTTATATGCCACTAGTTTCATGTCACATTTTCTTCACTAGTGATAGTAATGGGTGGATAAATATATATTTTTCATTCTATTTCTTTGAGGCAAAGAGAATAGGATTTCATTAAGAAAGATCAACCTATATGGCTGAGAAACAGTTGCATGACAAACCTCATCTAAGTTAGTGTATTCTCATATATGAGAAATAGCTTTGCTACCGGATGAACAGGTTAATTACAAGATCCGTGTACATAATAGGAAAACAAAAATTTTTACAAAAATATTTTTGCACAAGTAACATTGTCATGCACGTAATAGGGTTAGTGCCACTCTTAGGAAGAAGTTAGTGTTATTTGGAATTTCTGACTATTTGCATAACTAGAACATAAAAATTATGAATTAATTTCACCTCCCAAAACGACCAACATTTTTACTAATATTCCATTCTAACATGATTTTGTTGCCCGACCAAATATTTCACCAGAAACACTCAAAACCATGTAAACATAAAAGTTTGAATTACCAAATATATACAAAGCAATAGTAGGATGTCAATTAAAATCATAGTTTCCAAATAGAGTTGTATTCGAATACGAGCGAACCGAACATCATATTTTCGAGTTCGAGTTTGAATATAATCGAATACTGTTCGAGTTCGCTCGTTTATTATTCGAGTTCGTGTTTGAGTTCGTTCAATTGTTATTTGATAATATTCAAATTCGTTTAAGTTCGAATTCGAAAAACTCGATTAATGTTCGAGTTCGAATTATTCGAGTTTGTTTATTTTATATTTTTTATTTAAAATTTATAAAAATAATAATTCAAATTTTAATTAAAATAATTGAATATTATAATATTAAATAAATATATAATAATATAATTAATTATAATATTAATATTATAATTATAATATAAGATTTATTAAGAATAAATCTTAATATTATAAAATATAAATAAAATAATTAATATAATTAATTAATTTGTAAATATATATAATATATTCGCGAACGTTCGAATATATTCATAATCATGTTTGAGTTCGTTCGTTTATTATTTGAGTTTGAATTCTTCGAGTTCGTAAACGAACGAACCTTAATACAATTAGATTTTTGAGAATACAATTAGATTTTTGAGAAATCATAAATAAGAAGAATGCGTCCATAAGATGAGAAAGTCAAAAGAAATTTGTAAATCTGTGCTACTTGGTAGTGTGCGTATTTGCCTTTGTCATCGTGCTCTTCATTTCTAAATTGAGCGCAAATTAACTTGGGAAACGTAATAAGAACCAATAGTATCATCCATGATACGGACTAGAAATTTTTTAGCGTGAGCTCGAGCGTGACCTCAAGCATACCTGGATACAGCTTATATCGAGACAAACTTCTTGTCGGCCCAACTAAATCTGGTATGGCAATTTACCGAAGGCACTATCCCTATATCAAACGAATTCAAGCTATATTAATGTCAAACTATGATAAAAACATTAATTATTAACATATATTCATATCATTGCTATATTTATTAACAGATATTCTTATTATTATATTTTATCATTATCTGCATAAGAAGATCATATATAATGATGTCTCTAGAATAGTTATGACATTATTTTGTAAAGTATTGTTAGTTAAACATTATTATAGGTTAGGACAACATTAATGTATTAAAACAAGTATGTGTTATTTTTTATGATTAGAGATGTCATAAATACATGATATCAATCAACACATAGGTACATAATTAAAGAATTAATGTACTGGAGCAATTTGCCATGAGAACACTATATGAATCATTATATGAGTGTCATTTGTGATTCTCATAATAATCATGGTATATATGATCTTTTAACTTGAGATCACATAAGATTTTCTACATGACAAGTAATATATTTTGAAGGTGCCAAATGCTATCCATAATAGGATGGGTAATAAATATACTAATTGGGAATGTTACAGACTGTGGGAAATGATGTGTGATTAAGGTAGGATTTGTTTCTCTTATATAACAAGAGTGATATCTTGTGCCCCTTGATTGAGTGAGATTAATTTATATGGCCATGAACATGTGGATTGATATTGGGATACCGATTTCATTTCAGTTAGTTTACTTGGGAATAAAGAAATATATAGATTGACCAATAAAAGTGAAGTACATTCCATGACTTGTGTTCAATCTAGATATTCAGGACAAAGGGATCAATTACTCGATCATTATTGTGATTATATCGAATCACCATTTACTTGTAATTTGAAAATAATGATACATTGTTAGACGCTGCTCCTTATTTGTAACAAAAAATTGTCATAACTAACATTACAAGTACATAATTTTTTAGATTGGGCTTTGAAGAGTGTTTCGACTTGGTCTAGGTATTATGATTAATTAGGTCAAATTAGTTTAGGCAGTCTTATGAATTAAATTCGGTTTAGAACCAAATTAAGATAAATAAAAGAGAGTTTTCGAAGTTAGTATAGGATTCCAATTTGGTTGAAATCTTGATTCAGAAATAGAATCCAAATCTGATTTCAAATAAGATAAAATCTAAAATTTTATCAAACATATCAGGGATAAGTCTTTAGAAGACTTTAAAAACAGATATTAGAAGCCATCCAAATATTGAGGATTCTTCTCTCTCCTTTTCATTGCAAAAGGAAAAAACCTAGACCGAAGCTAAATATCTTTTTTTGTGAAAGAAACTTCGAAAATCCATTTAGTAATAGAATTCGAGATATTAATTTGAATTGGTTCGAGTGGATACCCTAGAAGCAGGGTTCGTGAACTCCTACTTGTGATTTGGCTCGAAAGCTCGACAAGAATGATAAGAAAAAATGAACAATAAGGTACAATCTTTAACCAAATCAGCTGGGGTTCGCGAAGTCTTGCTTGTGATTCGGCTCAAAAGTTCAACAAGAATAGCCAGCAAAAACGAATAATAAGGTACAATCTTTAACCAAATCAATTGGTTCTAACTTGTTAGGATCATTAGTAGAGTTAGATCCATTTTATTTCCGATGTTATTTTGTGTGTTTGTATTTAGTTTTCCTCTAACATTAATTATAAAAAAAATATAAGTTACCAAATATTCTTAGTAGATGAGGTCCCTTGATACCTAGAAGATTATTGATGAGTTTCCAATTAACAAGTATATGCAATCTTGATGCTTCATAATACAAGAGGATTGAAATGAAAGTTGATTTGTGTATAGTAAACCCACCATAATATACAATGCCCAATCACTCTATATGGTTACGTAGGACTATTTATAATCTGTCCAATCTATGTTAACTCTACCTCATCAATCAACCTTATGAAGATTAATATTCATGTCAAATCATGTTGGTATATATACCTTGTAACATCTTGAATTATCTAAGTACATGATTGGAAAGATGATACTCGAAAAAGCATAGTAGTCATACAAGCTTATTAAAATTATGAATGGATGCTCTACACAGAACGATATTGAAACTATATAGGGGATTCCCATAGATGGCAAGTTGATTACTAATTAGGAAAATTATTTCACAGCAATTAGGTGGATGAACAGTACCATAAGCTTATGGGTTTTGGACCGGATCTAAATAGATTCAATCTGAAAAATAGGATGTATTGTTGATTGATTATCATCACATCCTCTGACAGCTGAGTCTGCTAATCATCAGACTGAGTATCATGTGGGTATTTATATAATACAATTGATTAGTATTGTCATATATGTAACTGGTCTAACACAAAAATGAAGCTCATTAACCTATCTCTATTGCATGACCTTAACAAGATTGATTTAGCTGGGGTTCTGCGGTACTTGCAACTCTTTATAAAGTTTTGTGTTGAAAATTCTGTGAAATGGGGTAATTTTTTTTAAAAGTAATTTCCAAAGTGGGATTGCTCTAGGAAAATTTCCTAATCTAGGGAAGCCTTATTATAAAATGCAACCTTTCAAAAATAGGCCATATTTTTGTTGTGAGTTCTTTAGGCTTTATTATTTTTTACATAGCAACAAAAGGTCTAAGAAATGGGGGGGGGGGGTTGGAGGGCAAAGAAAGTTTGCATTAAAAAATGTGAACCCAATTAGAATATACATTTTAAAACCATTATAACTATCAATTAGAATGCACAATTTTATATAAACATGAACCATTAGTTTATAGCACGAAATGTTACACATTTGATTATTAGTGATATTTGAGTATTATTTTGCTAAGATTCATAAGCTACAAAAGTTATATTGTTCTTACAAGAAAGCTTGAGAAGTACAAAAGTATCCATAAAACTTATATATGATGATTGACTTTCTACATGGACCACCCTTTCAAAGCACATGATTGTGTTACATGATTCCAATCCTGATACTGTTACTAAATAGAAAAACCGTTGAACGAATATGGAGGATATAAAGGTTTTTTATTTTCTTTTCTGGGCATCTAAGCAATCAATCGTTGAGTTTGAGTGCTGGTGCTCAATAATGTCAATTGATCCATGTAAGAGGACTTTATCTATGAAAGTTGATGGCATTCACGTGAGATGCCAACAACTACCTGTTTC
Source organism: Voacanga thouarsii (assembly GCA_026120185.1). Lineage (NCBI taxonomy): Eukaryota > Viridiplantae > Streptophyta > Magnoliopsida > Gentianales > Apocynaceae > Voacanga > Voacanga thouarsii. The sequence goes on from JANUWF010002272.1 coordinate 174,096, forward strand.
TACTTGCATTTGTCATTGTAAATGAGAAGTTAATAGAGAGTTGGAGCTACTTCTTAAAACTTCTATGACACATACATTATCTTTGAAAGATGAGCATCTAAATATTGTATATAGACATAAGGGTATACCCAAATTTGTATCAACTAAATGAGTGGCAAAAACCTTTAATTGTTCATTAATTTCATCTCAAGCACATCAAGGCAAATTTTTGCCCCAAATTTGAGAATATTAATTTAACAAATTTGATGCATGTTGTATGTCTAGAGTAAATATAACCAAATATCAATCATATTGGGATAAAATCAATATCCTAAAGGAAGATGCATTTAAATATTTGGTGAAAATTGGTTTTAAAAAAATAGGCTCTATTATATGACGGAGAACATGGATAAAATTCCATGACTACTAGTGTTTGAGTGCATAAATAATATAGTCAAGAAAGCAAGATCTCTCCTATTAGAAGTTTAGTTGAATTATTGCTAAAAAATTTGGTTATATACTTTAGCAAAAATAGAGGAGATATCCAATTTGGGACATGCTTTACTATTTGAAGTATGGAAGGTGTATTTTGAGGAAAAATGTAGCTAATATATTGTAATTGAATTCAATACATAGACCATATATTTAGAATCAAGTCATCAACACAAAGGGGTAAATATCCCAATATTTACAATGTAAACTTGAAGGAGAGATCATGCTATAGTAAAAAATGTAGCCATATATTGTACCTTGTTAAGACACATTAGCATATGGTATTATAGAAGTTAGAACTCCATCAACTTTGTGCTGAAGTTATACACTCAAAAAACTAGTATATGAGGGGTAGTTTTCTTTTGAAACAACTGAAGAATTTTGGAGGTCATTGCCTTTATTGCACCTTTAGAAAAAACTAAGAGAAATGAAGTTCTTGGTCATATGTGAAATTCAAGGATATCTTAAGACATGGATTATCATGACATGTTGTTGTAGAGTTTGGAACTCCATTAACTGTATTTAAATTTCTACTCTTGAAAGTGAAAGTACTAATTGGGTATGTTACGGATTATAGTAGAGGATGAGTGTGATCAAGATAGAATTTATCCTTCTTATGTAATATAAGTGATATCTTGGGCCATTTGATTGAGTGAGACTAATTTATATGGCCATGAGCAAATGAATTGATATATGGTATCGATGTTATTTTAATTAGTCCACTAGAGAATCAAGAAATATATATAGATTGAACAATGCAAGTCTAACATGCATGTTCCCACAACTTTTTCTCAATCTAGACATCAAGGATAAAAGGATCAATTACTCGATTATTATAGTGATTATGTCGAATCATCATATTTGTGACAAAGAGTTGTTACGATCAATATTACAAGTAGCCATTCGGTTGCATTCTAAGATCAATTTAAATTGAGTTTTGAAGAGAGTTTTCAGCTTCATCTAGGCATTTTAATTAATTAGGCCAAATTAGTTTAGACCATCCAATTAATTAAATTTGATTCAGAACCGAATTAGGATGAATACAAGTTAGAGTAGGATTCCAATTTGGTTGAATTCCTGATTCAGAAACAGAATCAAACTCTGATTTGAAATTTGATTTTAAATAAGATAATATCTAGGATTTTGTCCAAGATATCAAGAATAAGTCTTTAGAAGTCTTTAAAAAGATATTATAAGACGTCCCATATTTTTGAGAATTGCTCTCTCTCTCTTAGTTCAAAAGAAAAACTAGACTAAAAAATAAACTCTCTTTCTGAGCCAGAAATTTCGAAGTTTAGCCAACACTACAGTTTGAGGCATCAATCTGAATTGATTCAAGTGGATATCATAGATGCAGGGTTCATAAGGTCCTACTTATGATTTGACTCAAAGTCTCAATCAGAACAATTATCAAAATGTAACAAGAAAATGTACAATCTTTAACTAAATCGATTGGTTCCAACTCGTTAAGATCCTTGATAGAGCAGACCCATTTTGCTTCCACTACTATTTCAAGTGTTTGATTCTAATTTTCTTCTAATAGTGATATCAGAGCCACTAATGAGTCCCAATCGGTTCTATATGTTATTTGTACCTTACATTTCTACTTGATTGTATATTATTTGATATCATATTTTGGAATGTTTATTCAAATTGCATGTTTTATATGATATGTGTTCGTTAATTATAATGCATTTCTTTAATAAAATCTGTAAAACTATTTTACAACTAGGATTAGTTAAGACTTATGGAACTAGAAAATGTTAAACTTTTCATGAGGACTTTTGAAATCGTTTCAAAATTCCACATTTTGAAAATTGTTTCAAAACCTATTTTCAATGTATGAGCGATTAGTTTTCCTTGAAAATTTCTAAACCAGTTTTCAAAAATCTATTTTCAAAACTATTTTTCAAAACTTGTTTAGGGAAAGGGGTTGGTGTTCATGCATGGTGTTCATATGAAACTTGTAAGCAAAATCTCATTAAAAAGAACTAAATTATAAAATATCTTGATTTTATGTGTTCTTGCATATAGCATGATTGTCATGTTGCTTGAACATGGTGCATAGTAATAGCCTTTAACCTAGTAATTTATTATATTTTTTAAATACGGCTTACATGTCGTGCCTTTCTCTATTATTTTGATTATACTTTCTTTTCTCATTCCATTCCCTTCGAATGTAATTTGAAGATTTTACTACATCATGTAATTATACTATAGGAAGGCTGTAACACCCCACATATCTGTGTCGTAGTGGGTCTTGACTTCGTGGGATGTCACCCCGTCTGATCTCCCAGACAAGGGATTTTTATAACGAATCAACAACTTGGTTAGCAGCGGAATATCATTATAACCTCAAAACTAGAATTTATTCATGGGAAAATTTCTTAGTACATGGTCTTCAATTTTTTCATACAATATTCTATAAATATTACACCTTAGATCATTTTCCTTATTTCTACTCCATTATGCTTTTGTTGTGCACTCTAGTCACCAATCTGTATTAGGGCTAGAAACGAATCAAACTTCTCAGGAGCAGCTCGCGAGCTACTCGATCAAAGCTCGGCTCAAACTCGACATTGACCAATCTTGAGCCGAGCTTGAGTCGAGCTTTGAATTAAACGAGTCGAGCTCGAGCTTAGCAAAGTTTGACTCGAAACTCGTTTAAAATTTGGCTCGAATGTTCGATTCGTGAACTTGAATTCGAGTTCCAATAAATAAATGTATAAATAATATTAATATATATATATATATATATATATATATATATATTAATATATCTTGTTATAATATATGAAAGCATATTTATGAATTTTATTACACAAAAATATTCTATATCTCTATGAATATGTGTTTTATTATAATTTTATCTAAAATTAATTATAAAACTGATAATAAAAATTATTGTACATTACAATCTTTTTTTGGCTATATATATATATATATTAATATATCTTGTTATAATATATGAAAGCATATTTATAAAATTTATTACTCAAATATATTCTATATTTATATAAATATGTATTTTATTATAATTTTACTAAAAAGTAATTATATAGATAATAAAAATTAGTGATAATCTATTTAATCTGATCATCTATTTTGGATTTGTATTATAATATTTCATAAAATTAAAATTGAAAGGATTAAAAATTCAATTGTGTTAAACTTTTAGTAACTGCTAAATGGATTATTTTAATTAAAAATATCAAATTTAATATATAATTCGAGCACGAGTTAGCTTGAATAGTATTCGAGCATACCCGAGTCGAGTTCGAGTAATCCTAAAAGTGAATTGAGCCAAGCTCGAGTATAAAATTTTTTGTTCAAACGAGCTTGAGCCTTACAAATTTCATATTAGCTCAATCTCGATAAGTCATAACTTGACTCGACTCGGCTCATTTGCAGCCTTAGTCTGTACATTTCAGCCTCAAACATGTAGAAAAATGTGTGCATTCAAAAACACTTATTGAATCTCATGTGAGCTCATGATTTTAAGATAAAATAGTCTAACGGTATTTTTCAGCAAGACATGTTGTCAACAACACATGAGATCTCAAACTTGACACATAACAAATATTTTCTTCACATGGAGATTAATAGTCCCACTATCTCTCAAATTCACATCGCAATCACATTCGGAAGCAATATTAGTACAACCGCCATTAATACCATTGGAACATTAGTCATATGAACGTAAATGTAACATATTTCACAATGAGAATGAATCTAGTAGGACACACGATATCCATATTCATAAAATACTCATTTTCACATATTTCAGAAAATCACTTGCCAAAAACGGTTTTCATAAAATAAATGGGACTCACCTTGCTTTATTTGCTAATTTCCTCAAGTCAAGCTTATTCACATCAATGAGTAAAATCAATCTCTTAATATTTCTACTTCTTCATCTGTATTCCTTTTTCTTCTTTCTTTCTCTCTCTTCCTCTTTATTTCTTCTCGGTTTCCCTCTCTTTTTTCCTTTCTCTTTCTTGTCTTCTTCTTTCTCTCATTTCTTCTTTTTCTCTTTTCTTTCTTCATTTTCGCCACTCACTCTCACTTTTCCCTCTTGATTTTGGTTCTTCCCCTTGTCCTCTATTTATAGGAGTTGGAAGAAGCTTATGTGAGAAGCAAAGTAATTTGGCTACGACACATGGAAGGTGACTTGGCAATTTTCTAGAAATGTGTATAATATTTTGAAAGATGAGTCACCATCTTTAGAACATATTAGAAGCTAATGGAATGTTTTAGAAATATTTAGAAACTCCTAGAAATTTATGGAAATCTTTAGAATATCATAGTATAATATAGAACATTATAAAATAATATGGAATATAAAAATTTGTAGAAAGTTATATAATATAATATAATACTATAATAAATAGTGTAATAATATAGTATAAGATAATAAGATATAACCTATATTATGATTGCAATAATATAATAGAATATATTAGAATATACCATATATTAATGTAATAATATAATATAAGACTACTAATAATACTATCATATATTACGATAATATATAATATAATAATATAGTAATGAAAAGTAGAAACGTTTCCATAGGATAAAAATATAATACAATTTGTAATAATATCACATAATAATATAAATTTATAAAATAATGTTTTAGAGAGTTATAGACGATTATGGAAGAATTTGAAAGACTTCAGAATAATATGGAAAATTTTAGATTATTTTAAAATAATGAAATTAATAATATAATAAATGTAGTAAATATTTAAACTTTAATAAAGGTTGTGAGTCCCACTTAACACCTATGCTTACTTTATTAAAAGTGTGGGCCCCACCCAATTAATGAAAAATTTAGATATTCAAATTAGATTTTGGTTCTTATAATAATAATAATAATAATAATAATAATAATAATAATAATAATAATAATAATAATAATAATAATAATAATAATAATAATAATAATAATAATAATAATAATAATAAGTTTTCAATAATAGTTGTGATTATAAATATTCTTATGAAATAATATTAATATATATATATATATATATATATATATATATATATACACACATATACATATAATATAATATAGTATATGAAGTATATATTTTTAATATACTTTGCATAAAATATTTATTTCACGAATAAAGACTTTGAAATAAATTGGCTTTATAAAATTCAAGCATAAGATCACAAAATAGTAAAAAATCTCATATTTTGGGATGGCTGAGAGCGGGGTGTTATAAAGACAACCATACAAGACAATCCAAGGAGGTGCTTGAAGATTTTTTTTTTTTTATTTTATAATATTTTCTTCACCCTACACTAACCTTTGATTCTTTTAGTGGCTTATAAGAATCAGCATAGGATAGGCTATTAATACATCATGTTTTATGTTTCATGTATGAAATGCATATTTATTGATTTGATTAAAATAAATAAAAATCATTAATACAAAATAATTGTAGTGAGATCATTTTATAAAAGTCACTCAAACTAAATATTATGTCAAATAAAATCCTTCCAACTTTAGTCTTCATCAAGGCCCGGATTAATTATGTGTACATTTGCCAAAATATAATGCAAAATATATCTGAATGAGGTGCAATAGGATAAATGTGATATCCAAATGGCTAAATGTTGAGTTTGACTTAACTAAGTCATCTTAATAGGATTGAGGACCTAGAGATAAAGTGTTGAGAAATTCATAATGATGAACTAGAACAATTATTATTCATTTAACTATCTAAGAGTTGTATAAAGAAACAATTGGCATGGTGTTGCATACCTGAATAACCAAGTCTTAATATATTAGCTAAAAGCTACTTAGGATGAGGTGAAATATAGATCTTGGCCCACTATAAAGTTTATGGATTTCTGAATTAATATTGAGGGCCATTAATTCAAAGAATATAATGGATTGTTATTTAATAAAGTCCTAATTAAAAGATTTCAAACATATGATACTTTGCAAATTTTGTTGTAGAACCACATGGCAACTAATAAGACAAACCCACCAACACTGCGAACCATCCTCGAGAAGGACAAGTTGATTGGAGTCAACTTCCTTGACTGGTACAAGAATTTGAAGATTGTTCTCAAGCATGAAAAGAAGCTGTATGTCCTTGAGTAGCTTGTTCTTGAATAACTTATGATCACTATAAGAATCACTCATGACACTCATAAAATAATCCATGTAGTGTTCTTATAGTGGGTTGACCCAGTACATTGATTCTCTGATTATATACCCATGTGTTGATTTGATATCATGCATCCATGACAACTTAGTCATCAAAAGTAACACATATTAGTCTTAGCATATTATTATTGTCCCAATCCATAAAAGTACTTGATTAGAGATACTGATAGGGCCTAAATTTATATATGTTTTCCTAGTTATTTGAGGATATTTTGTGATACTTTTAATATAATAACAAGTCATATTCTTTCTATTTAATATTTCACTTATAGAAATGCTTTTTGGTGATTTTACGCGAAAATAGGTGAATTTAGAATTAATTGGAGAAGTTTCAGAGAACACCCTGCACCAGACCAAGAAGACTAACCCAGCGTCGGGCCAAGTCTTGAGAAGGACATCAAACAGAGGTGAATTGGCTAAAGAAAAGTAGAGGAAACCAAAATTTAGACAAAAAACAAGTGCAATCCTTGGGAGGCTGCATGGCATCCGCGGGAGGCTTCAACAAATTAAAGCCACGGCTTGGCTACTGCGACTCGGCAAAAAGAGAAGAGAAAGAATGGGTGGCTCGGCAGCTCATGGGCACTGAACAAAAAAACAAAAGGAAGGAAAGAAGAGAAAGTAGCCTTGGGAGGATGTGTTACATCTATGGGAGGATGCAACAAGAAAGGAGCCACAGCTCGGCTAGCTACGACTTGCTAGGAAGAAGAAAGGAAATTGGCTCGGCGGCTCAGCTAGTGGCTCACAGAAGAAAGAAAGGAGAAATGGCTCATTAGTGAATTGGCTTAGGTAGCTGGCTAAGTAAAAAAAAGGGGGCTCAGTGGTTTCAAGTCGGCTCGGCAAGGAAAAAAAAAAAGTAGCTCTCGCAGCTTAGCTTCGCTTCACAGCCTGGGTGAGCCGACTTCAAGAGAAAAGAAAGAATTAGGCTCAAGTTTTGGCTCAATCAAAGGAATAAAAGGAAAGGAAGATATGGCTTGGGTTTCAGTAGCTTAGCTTTGTGGCTTTAGTCAAAAGAATGGCTTAACGACTTGCGATGACTCAAAATTAGCTCACATATCAGTTTAAGGTGGTGGACTTCAGTAGGATTTATACAAGAGTTTCAGAAGCTATTTTAGATTAGGAAATTACTTCTTCTTTGTGTAGGATTTTTATGAAGTTCTTGTAGCTATAAATAATTCTCAGTCACGTATGTAAAAGGTGTGTACACATGGAGGCTTAGAAAAATATTTAGAGTGCACCACCATTAATAATTTCTCTAGAGAAATCATCCAGTGAGTATTGATTTAGGAGGAGTTTTCATTGGAAGTTGAAGGACTTGTCTATGAGTACTTATCTCTTTCCTTTATTTTTTTTTCTTGAACAATGATGAGTTTAATTCTTTAATGGTATTTTGGATGTTATTCTTGGATTTATGGTTTCGAGTTAATTTAGTTCTTTGATCAATTGATTATTTTCTTAGTATTTGATTACTTATTTTTACTACGGAATTGATTGATTGATTCTTATTGTTAACTTGTTTGAAAAAAGGGTTGATAATAGTTTCAATTTAATTAACTTTATATTTGTTATCTCTTAACTTGCTTGAAAAAGAAGTTAATTGCCTAGAACTTAGGTAATCAAAAATTAGTTGATGATTGCTAGAATGTAGATTCATTGGCTAATTTCATACTTTAAATCACCTAGAATATAGGGATTTATGTGAGGATTAATTTAATGTATCTTTTAGGTAAATTGGTTGAAACAGAATATGTTTGCTAATTTAACTAAGAGATAGTGATTTCATAGATTGCAAACGAAATGGGTCTATTTTAAATCATTCATGATACCAAGATAATAATTAATTATGATATTTGCTATGTAATTCATTGTCATGTCTTCAAGGATATTTGTCTAAATTGCATATTCGTTCATCATTAGGTTGTATATATTTTTATTTTTTATTTTTCTTTTTATTCTCTTATTACTTTATTAGGTCAGTTAAACAATGAATGAATGGTAATTAATGGTAGTTGTTCCTTGAGGATTGATACTCGTTAATTTCCTGTACTATGCTTGCGATGAGTATACTTGTTCATATGTGTAATTTGGGGGTTGGTGCTTTAATAAAAACTTGACTAGGGATGGATTTAAATTTGAATAATTTTTATACACCCAAACCATACACATTAAGTTTTTGGCGCTGTTGCCGGGGAACAATATCATAAAAGTTTGAAATTCATTGATTTAGCCATGTAAATATGTAAATATTTTTTCTTTGGCACCATGTAAATAATTTTCTTATTGTATTATATATATATTTATTTATTTTGCATTAAAAAATATTATTTGTTGTGAATAAACTAGATCTTGTTCTAATGCTTGATGTTGTATTTTTCTTAGTGGCTAAATATTTTATATTGCTAATACTGACACTAATAATATATATATACATATATATATATATTTGTATTTTGTAATTAGACTATATTGTTGTATTTATATTCCTAGTGTTATTGTTTTATGATTGTGATTATTTAATTATTACTTGTAACAATAAAAATATTAGTAATTGTAATAATAACTAGTTGTAATATATTGTTGTAACACAAGTTGTTGTAATCTATATTTATTTTTATTGCCATTACATTTTCTTATTTCTATATAAAAAAAAATCTAGATTTTCCACAAGCTAAAATTGGCTTGGCTTGGCTAACAATAGCTTCGGTCAACACCCCAATTGAGCCCACCACACTTTCAAACCTTCAGGTTTCTCTTTTACACAAGAAAACAACCAACTTCACATGTTTTTTTAGCTTTTTGTCTTCACAACCAAACAAAACCAATAGATTCCTCCTTGGTAATCAGTTTTTCCACACTCAGATAACTAGAGCCAACTCCTGTTCCACTCTTTTTTCTTGGCCTTTTCTTTTTGTTTTTCTTTTCCTTTTCCTTTTCATAATCTCATACCTCTTTTTCATTCCACCATATTTCCGTTACTTTGCTCCCAATTTCTCCAGAGACTGTTGCCTCTTCTTTTTCCACATTCTTCACACTACCTGCCTTTCTCTTGCAAGTCATTGAATATCAAAAGCTGGAAGAACACAGTTGTGCTCAAACTCCTTCAAGTAACATAAATACTTTCTTCTTGAATTTTCTTGACATTATTGGTATTGAATTTTGAGAAAATGTTTACTTTACTTGGAAATATTCTTGTTGAGCTTATTTGGAGCTGAAACTATGCATGACATAATTGAGTTGTGATTTTTGTGCTACTAATGTTGTTTTTATACTTTCATGGAATTCTTAACTTTGCCAATATTGTAGGTACATTTTGAGCATAAATGTGATATTCTCCTTGGGGACCTTGTTGAGATTACAGTTTGATAGTACACTTGATTGACATTGTGGTTTGATATTGTACTTTGGCTATTTGAAGTGGATATTGTCATTGGTATTTTGAGCATTGTTTTTCTTGAAAATCAAGAATTGTGGAAAAAGTTTTTAACTACGAAGAAAACATTTTTTTGCAAAGTGTGTTTGTTTTTGTTTGAGCTAAAATGCCAAAAACCAAACAATTTTTCAAACCTTACAAACGCACTAAACCAAGACTTACTTGAATGATGACAACCTTGAGGACGTTCCAAGAGAACCCTCTCGCTAGGAAGGCTTGATCTGTCCAGGGAGAAGAAGAAAAATGGCCATGGTGGGAGTAATCATTCGGCCGAGAGAGAGAGAGAGAAAGTCTATTAGTGTGTGTATATATATATATATATATATATATATATATATATATATATATATATATATTTTCATTAAGAGTTGAAGATGAATAAAGATGGAGATAATCATTCATGCTTACCTTGAAGGTGTTCTTGAGCCTTCAAGAAAATTCTAGTTTTTGATCCAAAAGTAAGACTTTGATTCCAGTGTTTGATGTTAAAAATTGCAGGAATGGATTCACGAGAATGAGTAGGTATAATCTAGAGTTTTTGGAGAAGATTGAAGTGGTTTTGAGTGGCCTTAGGCGTGAGAATGGTAGTAGGTGTTCTTGGAGGTTTGGAGAGAATGGAGAGAATGGATGAAGCTGGCCGAAATTCTGTTGGGAAAGAGTGGCCGACTGGTTTGGATATTTTTGGTAATTGGATTTTCAGATTTGGGAGGAAAAGGAAAGCTGGTTGTTTGAAATTAAAAAAGAATGATTTAGGGAATATTTTGTGGTTGCAAGTATGGTAAGTAGATCTTTGTTGTTGGAGGTCTTTTGGAAGCTTCAATGGCTGACTGAATTGTTGGAATTTCTGCTGAGTTGAATGTTGTTTGAATCAGCTTTAAGGTAGCTGAAATATGGTGTACAATGGTGAGGGAATTTTCTGGATGTTCGAGGCTTAATTCATGGAAGGTTGCTGGAATTTTGGACTCCAATTAATAGCTTGATTGTAGTGATTGATGGAGAGATTTTAGGAGCAGCTATGGAGCTCCTTTTGTGCAGAACACTGGTGAGGATAATGAAGTACAGTTCATGGTTGATCAAGGTGAGTTTGTACAGCAAAATGGGTTGAGTTTCGGACAAGGGTGAAGAAGGAACAAACCTGGAAATTCTGATCAACCTTTCGCAAGCTTGCTGGAAATTTCTGGGCAAATTTTTCTACCATGATTCATCCGATTTGCTGTAGGTTTGAAGGGATATTGGGCGGTCCTTTAAGGCTGGTTTTTAGCCTTCTTTATGGAGGAAAAATAATGTTGAATTGCTGGTTGAAAAGGTGGAAGAAATAGCTTGGTTTTTGGCTTACCAAGCTGTGAAACTGTCCAGGAATTTTCCTGGTTTGCACAGCTTTTGTGCAGCTCGGATTTGGCTGGAATTTTCAGTCTTCAAGCTGAGTGAATTGGTCATTTTTCTGGTAGTATTTGGGAGGGAAAGATGGCTGAAATTTTCGACAATTTGATCAAGAAGCTGGAAAAATTTCCAGATTATCATATGAAGAAGATGAACACGTATAGGACAACACTCATACTTTTCCCTAAGGCATGCAAGGGCCGAAATATAGCCTACCTAACAAAAATAAAATTTAATCATGCTAAAACTCAAATGATGGAATTTGAACTCAAGACCTCAAGTATAAATTCCAAAGCTCCATCCACTAAACCACAACAACTCTTGTTCTTATTTTCTCTCACAAATATTTTTCCTATTTAATACTCAAGCTATCTTCCTATTTCCACCTCAAGCAAAATTATCATTTTGCCATTCTTACTCAATAAGCAAAATTAAGTCATCTAAACCACAAATCACATATCCAAAGCACATAAAATCATATAAAAATATATTTATGCGTGCAAAAAAATATGATATGCATCCTGACACCCTTACACTAAGGTTGGTTTTAGCTGGGGTTTCACATTATTGGGTAAAATTGTGTATTAAGTTGAATATGTTAGGTCTTGGCTATTTAAGTTAATCTTGGTTATATTTTAGTATTTGAATTTTATTTTACTCTTCATGTTTGGATTTGGATTACGTGATAAAATATGGAAAAAGTTGTTGATTAATTCTTAATTCATGGTTTTCTAAATTTATTTAGCTTGAAGTTGTGAATAAGGAATGTTAGAAATAGAGAGAGAGAGAGAGAGAAAAAAAAAGAATTGAGTGAAAAAACAAAATCATTGTTTTGAGATATTGTTGAGATAATGAAAAATAATGAAGGGAAAAATGCCCTTATTTTAATTTGGAAGACCTTTTGTTGAAAATGGGGTTAACATGGAGGTAAGTAGCAAGTATTGTTCAATGCATTCTCTTGAAGCTATCCCGAAGGCAAGAAAAGAAGGAAAAAAAATGATGAAAAAAATATTGATGACAAAAAGGGGCCCAATATGGTTAGTGAAGAGAAATCCACTTTCTTGAGGCTAAATTCCCTAATTCATCTTGAAAAAATGAGTGTGATTTTTTGTTTTGTTTTTGGAGTGTCTCTTTATTCACTACTTAGAATTGCGTAAATTGGTTTCTATGAATCTTGAATTGGTTAGACGGCTTGACTTTTATGATTTGTGTTATCTATGTCTTGGCTTGAAAGGTGAAATAATTTTCTTAGACTAAAATATAAGCTTGTTTAACGTAGTTCTAAGGGTCTTGACATGTTTGATTTAATGCATGAGTTTACAAAAGCTTTTAAAAGGTTAAATGAATGACAATTTTATATCTAATGTTGGAAAAGAAATTATAACGTTGTTATAGATGAATTTGAGAAGAGATAATTTGTTTTGTGTGATTTGTCTTAAGTACATTGCTTAGGGACAAACAAAGAGTCAAGTGTGGGGGAATGTGATGGGGCCTAAATTTACATATATTTTTTAAATTATTTGAGGATATTTTGTGATAATTTTGATATAATAACTCGTCATATTCCTTCCTATTTGATAGTTCACTCATAGAAATGCTTTTCGGTGATTTTACGCAAAAAAAGGTGAATTTGAAGTAATTGGAGAAATTTTAGAGAACACTTGACACCAGGCCAAGAAGACTAACCCAGTGCTGGGCCATGTTTGGAGAAGGATATCAAACAAAGGTGAATTGGCTAAAGAAAAGCAGAGGAAACCGAAATTTAGACAAAAAACAAGTGCAATCCTACGGGAGGCTTCAACAAATTAAAGCCACGGCTCGACAAAAAGAGAAGAGAAAGAATGGGTGGCTCGGTAGCTCATGGTCATTGAAAAAAAAAAAATGTAAAAGGAAGGAAAGAAGAGAAAGCAACCTTGGGAGGATGTGTTACATCCTTGGGAGTATGCAACAAGAAAGGAGCCGCAACTCGGCTAGTTGCGACTCGGTAGGAAGAAGAAAGGTAATCGGCTCGGTGGCTCAGCTAGCGGCTCGCAAAAGAAATAAAGGAGAAATGGCTTATTAGTGAATTGGCTTAGGTATCTGGCTAAGCAAAAAGAAGGAGGCTCGATGGTTTCAAGTTAGCTCGGCAAGGAAAAAAAGAAGTAGTTCTCATGGCTCAGCTTGGCTTTGCGGCACAAGTGAGCCGACTTCAAGAGAAAAGAAAGAATTGGGCTTGGGTTTTGGCTTGATCAAAGGAATAAAAGGAAAACAAGATATGGTTTTGGTTTCGGTGGCTTTAATCAAAGGAATGGCTTAATGACTTGCGATGGCTCAAAATTAGCTCGCGTATCAGTTTAAGGCAGTGGACTTCAGTAGGGTTTATACAAGAATTTCAGAAGCTATTTTAGACTAGGAAATTACTTCTTCTTTGTGTAGGATTTTTAGGAAGTTCTTGTAGCTATAAATAATTCTCAGTCATGTATGTAAAAGGTGTGGATACATGGAGGCTTAGAAAAATATTTAGAGTGCACCACCATTAATATTTTCTCTAGAGAAATCTTTCAAGAAGTATTGATTTAGGAGGAGTTTTCATTGGAAGTTGAAGGACTTGTCTATGAGTACATATCTTTTTCCTTTGTATTCTTTTTTCTTGAATAATGATGAGTTTAATTCTTTAATTGTATTTTGGATGTGATTCTTGGATTTATAGTTTCGAGTTAATTTAGTTCTTTGATCAATTGATTATTTTTCTTAGTATTTGATTACTAATTTTTACTACGAAATTGATTGATTGATTCTTATTGTTAACTTTCTTGAAAAAAAGGTTGATAATGGTTTCAATTTAATTAACTTCATATTTGTTGTCTCTTAACTTTGCTTGAAAAAGAGGTTAATTGCCAAGAACTTGGGTAACCAAAGATTAGTTGCTGATTGTTAGAATATAGATTCATTGGCTAATTTCATGCTTTAAATCACCTAGAATATAGGGATTTATGTGAGGATTAATTTTAATGTATCTTTTGGGTAAATTGGTTGAGACAGAATATGTTCACTAATTTAACTAAGAGATAGTGATTCCATTGGTTGCAAACGAAGTGGGTCTATTTTATATCTTTCATGATACCAAGATAATAATTGATTGTGATATTTTCTAAATTCATTACCATATCTTCAAGAATATTTGGCTAAATTTAATATTCTTTCATTATTGGGTTGTATATCTATATTTTTTTTCTTTATTATCCTTTTTATTCTCTTATCACTTTATTGGGTCAGTTAAGCAATGAATGAACTGTAACTAATGGTAGTTGTTCCTAGAGGATCGATACTCATTAATCCCCTATACTATGCTTGCAATGAGTATACTTGCTCTTATGTGTAATTTGGGAATTGATGTTTTAATTAAAACTTGACTAGTGATGGATTTAAATTTGAATAATTTTTATACACCCAATTCATATGCATCAAATACTTTAAGAATAGTGTTATAACCATTTTACGAACATTATTGTGCATATTTTTGTTATGCATATAAAGATAAAACATAATAATGAAAATGCCTTTTGTTGAATATAACAATGATACAAGTATATTCCAATATCCTCCTACTTGTATTAAGACCATTACCATCTAATGATTGGTCTTTAGGGCATACATCAATATTCCCTCAGTGATATCCCATATATCTAATTCCTAGTGAGTTAGTTTGACTATCATGCTTCTGCTATATTAGAGGCTTTGTAAGTAGGTAGGCGATATTATCACCTGTTGGTACTTTACATATCTTTATATGTCTTCTATCAATGATCTTGCGAATGAGATAGAAACACCAAATTATATGTCTGGATCGTTCGTGAGATATAGGTTCCTTAGTCTGTGCAATGGCTCTATTATTGTCACAATAGAGCTCTATTGGGTTCACAATGCTAGGAACTACTCCAAGTTCAACAATGAACTTCTTGATTCAAACTGCCTCTTTTACTGCTTCATCATTGGTAGTTATATACTCGGCCTCTGTTATGGAATTATCTACTGTTGCTTGTTTTGGACTCTTCAAACTCACAACATCTTCATTTAGGCATAACACAAATCTACTATCACTGTGCAAGAAGGACAAGTTGATTGGAATCAACTTCCTTGACTGGTATAGGAATTTGAGGATTGTCTATTGTATGTCCTCGCGCAGCCCTTTCCTAAACCACCCCCAGCTAATGCTCCTAGATATGATAAAGATGCTTACAAGAAGCATCTAGATAATGGTTTGGATGTGTCTTGTCTTATGCTTGCCACCATGAACTCTGGGCTTTAAAAGTAACATAAGAAGGTGTGAAACCCCAGTCAAAACCAACCTTAGAGTAAGAGGGTTGGGATGCATATCATGCTTTATTTCATGATTAAATACATTTTCATATGATTTCTATGTGCTTTGGATTTGATTTTTATTGTCTTGAAGTTTTGTTGGTGAGTATTGTGTGAGAGGGGCAAAATGGTAATTTTTGCCCGAGGTGAAAATAGGGAGATAGCTTGTGGAAGGAATAGGAATTAATTTTCTAGTAAAAATAGCAACAAGAGTTGTTGTGGTTTAGTGGTTAGAGCCTTAGAATTAATTCTTGAGGTCTTGGGTTCGAATTCCATCATAGAAGCTTTAGTTTGATTAAAATTTTATTTTTGTTTAGGGAGGATTAGTTTCGCCCTTAAGGGCCTAGAGTAAGGTGGTGATAATGACCTAGGAGAGACATGTTAGGAGAATTCTCATTTCACTCCTTTGCTCTACTCGAAATTCTTAAAGGGAATTCATTCTCCCTTGATCTTTAGTTTTTCTTAATTTTCAACTCCTTAGTTTGATCAATATGTTCTAGCCTTTTTCTTTCCAGAAAATTCAGTAAAGTGTTGAGGTCTTTTAGGACCCAAGTGTCTTGGCAAAAGACTTCCTATAGTCTGTAAATTATGGAAGAGTTGTGGGAAATTCCAAGAGGAAGAATCCCTCTAGTGAGCTTGCTGAAATTTCATCCTAAACTAGTTCACCTTCCTTCTTGGAATGAGCTGAAATTTTCCAACTTGTGTACCTTCAAAATGTCGAACTTCTTAGCTAACATTTCCTTCCAAATGCTGCCAGAAAAATGGCCTTAAGATCAGCTTGAAACATGAATTATTTCTGCCATTTTCAGACTGCTCAAGAGCTGACCAAACCAGTGAAAAATTCTGGGCAAATCGCTACCTTGGAGGCTTAAAACCAAGCTGTTTTCTTCCAGATTTTGTATAGCACCTTAGCCATGTTTTTCCTCCATGAAGAAGGATGGAAACCAGCCTTTAATACCCCTGAAACCCCCCTTCAAACTCGCTGCATCTCAGCTGGAAGTGGTAGACGAAATTCTGCCAGAAAAATTCCTGTGCAGCGAAATTGTTGTGCAGGAAATTTTCTAGCTTGCTTCCTATTTCTCCTCCAGCCGAAAATGCCAACCTACTTCTGTCAAAACTTCCCTTAAACCACCATTAACAGAGTTCCATTGTTTCCCTCAAACTTCTGGACGAAAGGCAGCAATGGCTGTCCGAAAATCTCTCCAACAAATCCCTGCAATTTAGCTTGATTACTTTTCAAAATTCCAGCCATCTTATTTAGCAACCTTCCATGATATCTTGCTCAATTGACCAGACTTCTTCTTATCATTGTACCCCTTAGTTTCGGCCATCATAAGCCTTATAGAACTAGCTTTAATTCCTCAGAAAATCCACACAACCAGTCGGCCATAGGAGACTTCAAAGCTGTCCAGACAATCAAGATACTCTAAGAATATTTAGTTTCCAAATTCACTTCCCAAAAATATTCTTCAAGGATTGTAACAACTAACATTTCCTTTTCCCTCTCAAATCAGAGAAAACATTCTCCTAAACCCTACAGAATTTTGGCAGCCCTAATTCCACAGAAAATCGGCAGCTGCTTCCAACCTCTCTCTCTCTCGATTTTCTCTAGACACCGAGAACACACACACTACACCAAGAACACCTACTACCTTCTTTCACCTAATACACCTTCAAACCCTCACGAAAATCTCCAGATTTGATCTGCTCTTTGCTGTGAATCCAGCAACACCATTATTAACATCAAACTCCACAAATCATCTTGCTACTTTGGATCAAAATCAGAAATTTTTGTGAAGGTCAAGAACATCTTCAAGGTAAACTTATTCTATCAACTTCATCTTCTTCAAACTTGATCTCCAATGAGAACTTATGTGAATGAGCATACTAATAATCTCTCTCTCTCTCTCTCTCTCTCTCTCATGGCCCGAAATTCCCTCTCTTGGCCGAATGGTCTCTTTTTCCATGACCATGCTTTCGCCACCTCTCTTGGACAAGATTAGCCATCTAGGAGTTGAGATCTATTTTAAACTCTTTCAAAGCATTCATCAACCAAGTAAGTACCTTCAATCCTTCTTTTACACTCTAGAATCATGTCTCTCGGATGTCGTTGTTAAAAGGTGGATGGTGGTAGGATTTGAGTATATAGAGATTTATTGTTGAAATTGAAGCATGAGAAATTGTATGATTATGAAGAAGATGGGGTTTATGCATGAAAGGTTTATCTTGGTTGATTGTATGCTGATTTGAGGTTTGATGCATGTCATAGGTAGT
Source organism: Voacanga thouarsii (assembly GCA_026120185.1). NCBI lineage: Eukaryota > Viridiplantae > Streptophyta > Magnoliopsida > Gentianales > Apocynaceae > Voacanga > Voacanga thouarsii. Next base: position 192,179 of record JANUWF010002272.1, read on the forward strand.
ATTTGTGATAAAGTATGCTAGAGATTATGCCACTGTGGGTGAATAGGATTTTTATTCATATGGGATTGTTTAAGCTATGTTCATATTTATGCTAGTAGAGGTTAAAGCATGTCTTAATAAATTTAGATCTATGCCTATATGCAAGATTTGGATGATTTAATGAATTGAAGAATTGTGTATGTTCTTGATTGAGGATGGCCATAGAAATTTGATCATGATCTAGTTGTCCCTAAAACTAATTTTCACTTCATGTATAAAATACTCAATAAAATATTATTGCTAGTATTTTCGAAAAACTCTAGGAAGGATAGATTTGGAATTATTATATATAAAGGATATTTTAGTCAAATAAATAATAATTTTGCTAGAAAATAAAATAAATAAATATTATTGAAAATAAAGAGATCAATTAAAGCTTTATGAGAATGATTCATAATTAGTAAAATATTTACTAAATCAAAACCCTTAAGGATTTACTTATTATTTTCCAAGAAAGGCTTACTAAATTTAATCTCAACTAGTTTTGGCTATCAATTATTTTCTAACAACTAAACTATCATTAAATCACTATTTTATCTAGTACCATCTATGACTCTTGATCAAATAAACTCTAAATTTTTCCTAACAAGGTTTAAACTTTTAACTTATTAGAATTTATTTCCCAAACCATTAATTATTTTAAATAACAAATTAAGCTTAGCTTATAAACCTATCTAGTTATTATTTTATCTTAAAGCTTGGGACATTAGGATCATGGTAGTAGTGAATTGAATTGACTTAAAATTGAGAAAGTGGTTTGTGACTTGAAATTGATTAAGATTTGTATTTACCCATGTGGGGTTAGGTCAGCTGTTCGAGACCTTGTTGTTGTGAGCAAGAATCAGGTAAGCTCCTGCATAAAACCTATCAATGTGAAAATGTTTTCCTTATGGCAAGCTAAATGTGGAGTGTATGGACATTCATTTATCTGAAGGCAATTGAGGGTTGAATTTGTTCTTATTTCCAACACTTAAATTATTTAAAAGTTACTGAGCAGATTTTCCAAACTTAAAACTCTCTCTAAAACTGATTGTTCCCAAAACTTTGGAAACCCTCAAATTACTATTTTCATGAAGAGCAATGCTTTGTTCATTTTATCCCAAGTGGGAAACGTCATTGAGTACTCAATAAGGGTAGACTACTAGGACTAGTCTTTGAAGGGTTAGAGTAAGTCTCTCAGTAGGTGGCCACCTCTGAGGGGTGAGTCCTTCCCGGATAAGATGTCAGTCCAGTGAGTCGTGCTGGTTCGAGCTAGCAATTTGTTTTCAGTCAAGTGACTGTATTTTGCCGGAATGGGCACCCGGTTGTTGTTTGGGTATAGAGAAGGAGGAGTATCTTACCCAGTAGGCCGATCACCTACTTTTGTCAGTCTGCACAAAGTGTCGGCATTCTGACCGGTTATGGGGCCCAACGTGTGGTAACCCATATCCCTTTCTTTCGAGTGGTTGATTTCATTACTTGTGTACGGCTAGATAAGCCAAAACGCCACTCTTGCTTTTGACTAATGCTTGATGCTTGCCAATGTTTCTCTTATAAAAGTTTCACATTTTGCATCCACAAACTGTTTTCACTAAACACCCAAAGCACACACAGACTTATTGAGATTTCTGTATCATCACCTTTTAATCATGATTTCAGGATGATCCTGCTGTGGGGATGAGTAGCTAGTAGTATCTACCTTGGAAGAGATTGTTGTCATTTAATTCTATGTATTGCTTTGGGGAGACAAGAGTGGATAATTTTATTTATGGTTTTGTTTTGGAATTCATGGATTTATTCTTGAAATTTTCTTTGGGTTGTAATAACTTTTAAGTTAAATATTATTTTTATTCCGCAATTTGTTTGTGTGACCTAGTTATAAAGACCCCTTGTCCTTTAGACGGGACGACATCCCCGGCCCTGGCGGGCCTAGGCTTCGGGGTGTTACAGGAGGTGGCTGTATTTTACATGATCAAACATCTCAAGCAACTCTATCAGGGGCAAGACTGATAAGAAGTTTTAATATCTCTAATTCTTTGTTTCAATACAAAATGGTAGAAAGGGACTCTAGTAATGACACGTGTCCTTAAAATGATAGGTTATATTGATAACCTTGGAAAACTAGGTTTCCTATTGAGCCAAGAGTTAGCTAGAGATTTGATTCTACAATTGTTGTTAAAAAATTATAGTCCATTTGTTCTAAACTACAATATGAGTGAAATTGACAAACATCTACCACAGTTGCAAAATATACTTAGGACTGTTGGGAAAGAAATTAGCAATCTAAACCTAGCACCATTTTAATGTTCTAGAGGGGTAAGAGCACGGGAAAATGCAAAGTTAAAGTTAAGCCAAAAGGTAAAACTAAAGTTCAAACAGAAAAGTTTTGAATTAAAGTCCAAAAGTGGGGTGACTATGAAGGATTGTGGGAAATAAAAAATGTAGCAGAATTAGGCTTTGAAAAATATTTTTTTGGCTAAAATCTAGAAGATACTTAGTTTTACCTAGAAAAGGGTAAACTACTAGCAGCAGAGCCAGGTTTGATGAAACCTCCTTAGGTGAAACACTTGAACTTAGTACTTGGTTTGTAACAAAACTTGCTATGTAGGAATTCTAGGCAGATATCTGTTTATTTGCATTAAACATGCACTAAAATTACCATATTTTGATCTCCCAGAGTATTTTACACCTGCTGTGGACTATCTATTGGTGAAAATAGAAACTAGAATGAAAAATAAAGAAAGAACATGGAAGAGCTATGAGAGAGAAATGAGGCGGCACAGGAGGAAGGTGTTTTTCTTCATTACATGAAAAGTTGCACTATTGTGTTACTAACCAAAACCATGAGCCTCTTTTTCTTTTTATTGGTCAGCTACTTAGGGTTCGAAGAACCTAGTGGCCGTCCCTCTCACTCCTTAGTAGGCTAGGGTTTTGACCCAACCTACTAATTAGTCCAAGACTAATGTTTAGCTCTTTTATTAATTAATTATTTCTCTTGAACCCAATATAAAATTATCCAAGATAATTAATTAATATTCTAATTTAATAAATTGGTCCATTATCTTATTCTAACCCAAATAAAATATTATTAGATTTTTAGAAGAATTCTTCCAATATTTATCTCATTTAGTAAGCCTACATAGTAAATAAATTACTAAAGTAACTTGGGTTACAGTAGGGACCAAAAAACATATTACTCTTGGTTACTAAAATGACTAAAATACTTCTGCTAACAAATAGATGTATTGTACATTTTTAATATTCTTTTTATCACCATATGAAAGTAGTGACACCATGAACAACATTACAAATGCAGTGGCTTTGACCTATAGGAGTAATAATAAAATTACCCTCTACGTAACACCCATTATTGAGATAAGACAATTTTACTAACACATTTTCTCAATGACATCTACTATTCTTAGATATCTAGCCTGATAATCCATGACTTCAAGTATATACCTGCTTATCTCTAGGAGCTACCCAAAAGCATATAGCACTAAGTCACAATACTAGGGTCTTAGATTATTTAGATTATCATGAACAATCATAAGAGAGTGATTTATCTCCACTAAGTGAAGTATAGAAACTCCATTATATAAGTCCGTCTTAATTAACTAAAATTAAACACCCAACATAGAAGTTTATTGATCTCATACAAAGACCTCACCCATCATATATCAAAGTGCATAAGTTCAGTTTTACCAGGCCACCAATTTATACTCATGCTTTACGGTACTCATCCATGTTGTAGTAGTAATAGTCTAGTTTTTTTAAATATAGTACTTTACTAGAAACCACTACTACAGATTCAGTTTTACATATTCCAAGTAAGCTTATGCTAATGGTGCGGGAAAACTACTCACTGGTTAAAGATAAACCATTTCTCATTTAGAAACCAAAGTATAATGATCTTACCTTGATGAAATGTTCAGTTTCATAAAAAAGTCAAGAATAATATTTTTCTTGTATGTTAAATGTCCATGACCTATACCTTAGTGTGAAGAATGACCCAACATATAGGTCATTTATTTTTTATTCTTAAGTCTTGATATGTAAATATATATGAACAAACAATCATTAATAAATGAAATATTTAATTTTGATTCGTAATATAGAAATACATAGTCTATTTTTATGTATACATTTTAATAATCTCTTACTTGCACTAAAAAAACTATGAAAGTCCATATGTGCCTACCCCTGTAATGTCTAGGTGTCTTCAAAATACTTTCTCTATTAGAGGCTTGGTAAAGGGATCTGCCAGATTATTTGTAGAGAAAATCTGATCAACTAACATATTTTGTTTTTGGATGAACTTCCGCATTAGGTAATACTTCCTCTTGATGTGTTTGCCCTTCTTATGATTCCTTAGTTCCTTATATTGTGAGATAATTCTAAGATCACAATATATGATGATGGGCTTATCCATTTGTGGCACCATTCCAAGTTTCGTTAAGAACTTCTAGAGCCAAATTACTTTTTTAGAAGTTTCTGAAACTATCACATACTCAGCTTTTATAGTAGAATTAGCAATGCAAGATTGGTTGCCACTTTTTCTTGAAATAGTTCCTCCAGACAAAGTGAATATATATCCACTAGTGGATTTTCTTTCATCTTTATCTATCTAGAAGTCTAAGCTAGTATAACTGGTAAGAACTAAATCATCAGCTTTGTTGACTAGTATATAATCCCTCGTCCTTTTTAGATATTTAAATATATACTTTACAGCTTGCCAATTTGCTTCTTCTAGGTTTGATTGATATTTACTAATCATGCCCCTGACAAAACAGATATCTGGCCTAGTACAAAGCGTGGCATATAAGAGACTTTCTATAGCTAAAACATAGGGAATCCTACTTATTCTATTCTTTTCTTTTTGTGTCTGAGGATATTGCTTGGAAGATAATGTCAAACCATGCCTAAAGGGTATAATTGCCCCTTTGCATTGATCCGTGCTAACTGAGCTAATATCTTATCAATATAAGGAGATTGGGATAAGCTTAACATTTTTTACTTTCTATCTTTAAGAAGTTTTATCCCAAGAATATTGCTAGCTTTTCTTAGATATTTATACTAAATTGACTTGATAGCGAAACTTTTATAGATGACAATGTCTCTACTTTAATTTCAATGAATAGAATGTCATCTTCATAAAATATAAAAAAGGACGCATTGTTCCCATCTACTTTCCTAAACACATGTGATTTATCCACATTTTGTATAAAACTATAAAATTCTACAATTTTATCAAAACATATGTTCTATACTCGTGATGCTTGCTTAAATCCATAAATGGACTTGTTAAACTTGTAGACTATATATTTTTAACCTTTAGCAATAAAGCCTTCAGGATAGGACAAATAGATATTTTCACTAAGATAGCCATTCAGAAAGGCTATATTGACATACATTTGCCATATCTAGTAGTCATAGTGACATGCGATGCTGGCGAGTTTGCGAATAGACTTAAGCATGACTATTGGTGAAAAGGTCTCCTTATAATCAATTTCTTCTTTTTGAGTATTACCTTTTGCTACTGACCTTACTTTCTAAGTTTTCAATTTTCTATCTACACATTTCTTTCTTTCTTTTGTACACCTATTTACACCCTATGGGTTTAATTCCTTTAGGTGTAGTTACAAGATCCTAGATATGACAGATATACATAGACTCAATCTCAACACCCATTGCCATTTGCCATTTGTTTGCATCAGCATCATCGCCTTCTCATATCTAGTGGGATCTTTTTCTGATGGTTGAAGATTATATTAAAAGCCTCTCTAATCCATTTTTCTGGAACTTTAGATATCTTCCCACTCTGACATGACTTGGTTTGTATAGGAACATCTGGTTGTGCCTTTTTAGATTCTTCGATTGGGGTATCTGAAGTTAAAATACTAGGCAACTTTTCTTCCAGTTCCACTTTAATTGAAACCTTAGTAGAAACACTCTATTTATCTTCGAAGTATCTAGCATGAATACTAATAATTACTTTATGCTCTTGGAGATGATACAAGTATCTACCTCTTGTTCCTTTTGGATACCTACAAAGTAGTATAATTCTAGTCTTAACTCGAGTTTACTTTTCTTAGTCAGTACAAAAGTTGGACAACTCTATACTTTGAGATGGTTTAGACTGGGCTTACGTTCAATCCAAATTTCATAAGGTGTTCTAGGTACATACTTAGAAAGCACTAAGTTTAGAATATATGTAACATCCTTTTCTGAACAGTCATGGGAAAGAATGTATTTTATTACCTTTAAAAATTTTGGATAAATTGAAGAGTAAGTTTGGATAACAAAAGGGAGAATAAGGTGTTAGTATTGTGCTCTAGAGGCAATCACTTGTACATTGTATATGACATATTTTATTTTAATAAAAGACATTATTTATCTTATAGTTTCTTTTGTTTACTTTAAGTAATATAACTATTTGATAAAGTCCCTAGTATAATACTGTGTTAAGGAAATCATGATAGAGATCATGATATGAGATTCCTACTACACTGTATAGTGTTAGTACTTAAATAATCCCTAGTCATAGTATTAATGAGACAGGACATCATTAATACGTTAAGACTAGCATGTGTTAGACTTTCTGATTTGATCAGGCGGTGGTTCTCATATCCGTGAGTATTGAGATACTCAAAGTTAACACATGGATGCTTGTTAATGGAACAAGTTCATTGGATGACCTAGCTTTGAGATAATCACATGGATAACAATTTAGTGCCAGTCATATAATCTCAATATAGCAAACGTGCAAGTATCCTTTGTAACACCCCCGAAGCCTAGGCCCGCCAGGGCCGGGGATGTCGCTTCGTCCAAAGGACAAGGGGTCTTTATAACTAGGTCACACATGCGGAATAAAAATAATATATACTTAAAAAGTTATTACAACCCAGAGAAAACTTCAAGAACAAATCCATGAATTCCAAAACAAAACCATAAATAAAATTATTCACTCTCGCCTCCCCAAAGCAATACATAAAATCAAAAGACACATTCTCTTCCCAACTAGATATTACTAGCCACTCAACTCCACAGTAGGATCATCCTGAAATCATGATAGAAAGGTGATGAGATAGAAATCTCAGTAAGTCCGTGTGTGCTTTGGGTGTTTAGTGAAATCAGTTCATGGATGCAGAGTGTGAAACTTTTATAAGAGAAACATTGGCAAGCATCAAACATTAGTCAAAAGTAAGAGTGGCATTTTGGCTTATCTAGCCGCACATAAGTAATGAAATCAACCACTCGAAAGAAAGGGATATGGGTTACCACACGTTGGGCCCCATAACCGGTCAGAATGCCGACACTTTGTGCAGACTGACAAAAGTAGGTGATCGACCTACTGGGCAAGATACTCCTTCTTCTCTATACCCAAACAACAACCGGGTGTCCATTCCGGCAAAACACAGTCACTTGACTGAAAACAAACTGCTAGCTCGGACCGGCACGACTCACTGGACTGACATCTTATCCGAGAAGGACTCACCCCTCAGAGGTGGCCACCTGCTGAGAGACTTACCCTAACCCTTCAAAGACTAGTCCTAGCAGTCCATCCTTATTGAGTACTCAACGACGTTTCCCACTTGGGATAAAATGAACAAAGCATTGCTCTTCACGAAAATAGTAATTTGAGGGTTTCCAAAGTTTTGGGAACAATCAGTTTTAGAAAGAGTTTTAAGTTTAGAAAATTTGCTCAGTAACTTTTAAAACAATTTAAGTGTCGGAAATAAGAACAAATTCAACCCTCAATTGCCTTCAAATAAACGAGTGTCCATACACTCCATATTTAGCTTGCCATAAGGAAAACATTTCACATTGATAGGTTTTATGCAGGAGCTTGCCTGATTCTTGCTCACAACAACAAGGTCTTGAACAGCTGACCTAACTCCATATGGGTAAATACAAATCTTAATCAGATTCAAGCTACAATCCACTTTCTCAATTTTAAATCAACTCATTTCACTACTACCATGATCCTAGTGTCCCAAGCTTTAAGGCAAAATAATAAATAAGTAAGTTTATAAGCTAAGTTTAATTTGTTATTTAAAATAATTAATGGTTTGGGAAATAAATTCTAATAAGTTGAAAGTTTAAATCTTGTTAAGAAAAATTTAGAGTTTATTTGATCAAGAGTCATAGGTGGTAAGAGGTAAAATAGTGATTTAATGATAGTCTAGTTGTTAGAAAATAGTTGATAGCTAGAACTAGTGAAGATTAAATTTAATGAGTCTTGTTTGGAAAATAATAAGTAAATCATTAAGGGGTTTTGATTTAATAATTATTTTACTAATTAAAAATCTTTTTCATAAAGTCTTAAATTGATTTCTTTATTTTTAATAATATTGATTTATTTTTCTTTCTAGCAAAAATAATTATTTATTTGGCTAAAATATCATTTATATGTACAATAATTCCAAATCTACCCTTCCTAGGGTTTTTCAAAATTTACTAGCAAAAATAGTATTGAATACTTTATTCATGAACTAAAATTAGCTTAGGAACAACTAGATCACAATTAAGATTCTATGGCGAACCACAATCAATAACATACACAATCCTTCGATTCATCAAATCATCCAAATCTTGCATCTAGGCATAGATCCAAATTTATTAAGACATGATTTAACCATTACTAGCATAAACATGATCATGGCTTCAATAATATAATCATGCATAAACTCCTATTCACCAAAGGTGACATAATCTCTAGCATGCTTCTTCACAAATACTACCTATGACATGCATCAACCCTCAAATCATCATACAATCATCTAAGATGAACCTTTCATGCATAAATCCCATCTCCTTCACAATCCTACAATTGCTCATGCTTCAATCTCAACAATAAATATATATACTCAAATCCTATCACCATCCACCTACTAATAACATCATCCTAGAGACATGATTCTAGAGTTTACAAGGAAGATTGAAGGTACTTACTTGATTGATGAATGTCTTGAAGGAGTTTGGAATAGATCTCAACTCCTAGATAGCTAATCTTGTCCAAGAGAGGTGGCGAAAGCATGGTCATGGAAAAAGAGACCATTCGGCCAAGGGAGGGAATTTTGGCCATGAGAGAGAGAGAGAGAGAGAGAGAGAGAGAGAGAGAGAAGAAGAAGAAGAAGAAGGAGGAGGAGGAGGAGGAGGAGGAGGAGGAGGAGGAGAAGAAGAAGAAGAAGAAGAAGAAGAAGAAGAAGAAGAAGAGATCATTAGTATGCTTATTCATATAGGTTTTCATTAGAGATCAAGTTTGGAGAAGATGAAGTTGTTAGAATAAGTTTACCTTGAAGATGTTCTTGTCCTTCACAATTTTTTTTGTTTTTGATCCAAAGTAGCAAGATGATTTGTGGAGTTTGATGTTAAAAAGGGTGTTGATGGATTCACAGCAAGGAGTAGATCAAATCTGGAGATTTTTGTGAGGGTTTGAAGTGGTTTGGAGGTGTATTAAGTGTAAGAACGTAGTAGGTGTTCTTGGTGTAGTGTGTGTATTCTTGGTAGCTAGAGAAAATCGAGAGAGAGAGAAGAAGAAGCTGCCGATTTTTTGTGGGATTGGGGCTGCCGAAATTCTGAGGGTTTAGGGAGTGATTTCTCTGATTTGGAAGGGAAGGGAAATGTTAGTTGTTACAATCCTTGAAGAATATTTTTAGGAAGAGAATTTGGAAAGTAAATATTCTAGGATATCTTGATTTTTTTGGACAGTTTTGAAGTCTCCTATGGCCGACTGAATTGTGTGGCTTTTCTGAGGAATTAAAGCTGGTTCTACAAGGCTTATGATAGCCGAAACTAAGGGGTACAAAGATGAAGAAGAAGTCTGGCCAATTGAGCAAGATATCAAGGAAGGTTGCTAAATAAGATGGCTGAAATTTTGGAAGGCAATCAAGCTAAATTGCAGGGATTTGTTGGAGAGATTTTCGGACAGCCATTGATGGAATTTCGTGCAGTAGCTCTAAGGGAACAGCTCTGTTAATGGTGGTTTAAGGGAGGTTTTGACAGAAGTAGGTTGGCATTTTCGGCTGGAGGAGAAATGGAAAGCAAGCTGGAAAATTCCTGCACAACCATTTTCGCTGCATGGGGATTTTTTTCTGGCAGAATTTCGTCTGCCACTGCTAGCCGATTTGCAGCGAGCTGGGAGGGGGGTTTCAGGGGTATTCAAGGCTAGTTTCTAGCCTTCTTCATGGAGGAAAAACATGGCTAAGGTGCTGCACAAAATCTGGAAGAAAACAGCTTGGTTTTAAGCCTCCATGGCTGCAATTTTTGCCCAGAATTTTCACTGGTTTTGCACAGCTTTTGTGCAGTTCGAAAATGGCAGAAATAATTCATGTTTCAAGCTGATCTTAAGGCCATTTTTCTGGCAGCATTTGGAAGGAAATGTCAGTTAAGAAGTTCGACATTTTCAAGGTACACAAGCTAGAAAATTTCAGCTCATTCCAAGGAGGAAGGTGAACTAGCTATAGAGAGAAATTTCAGCTAGCTTTCTAGAGGGATTTTTCCTCTTGAACTTTCCCACAATTCATTCACGTTTTCTAGACCATGAGGAGCCTTTTACTAGGACATTTTGATCCTAAAAGACCTCAGCACTTTACTGAATTTTCTGGAAAGGAAAATGATAGAACACCTTGATCAAATTAAGGAGTTGAAACTTAAGAAAAAACTAAAGATCAAGGGAGAATGAATTCCCTTTTGGAATTTTGAGAAGAACAAAGGGGTGAAATGAGAATTCTCCTAACATGTCTCTCCTAGGACATCATCACCATATTGATCTAGGCCCTTATGGCCGAAACCAACTCCCCCCAAGTAAAAATAAAATTTATCCTAGCTAAAACTTCTATGATGGAATTTAAACTCTGGACTTCAATAATTAATTCTAAGGCTCTAACCATTACATCACAGCAACTCTTGTTGATATTTTCACTAGAAATATTATTTTCTATTCAATCCACAATCTATCTCCCTATTTTCACATCGAGCAAAAATTACCATTTTGCCCCTCTCACACAATACTCACCAACAAGACTTCAAAACAATAAAACTCACATCCAAAGCACGTAGAAATGATATGAAAATTTATTTAATCATGAAGTAAAGCATGATATGCATCCCAATCCTCTTACTCTAAAGTTGGTTTTGACCGGGGTTTCACATCCTTAGACTTGAGATCTCCAAGGTATTTTGTTTGCTGAGCTTTGTACTTTGATTCCAATCTCCGGAGCTCGATCGAGAGCCGCCTATGAGATGGATATTGGGTACATTGTGAGGTAAACGAAAGTAGTTTAGAGAGTCAATAAAGGATTCACCACTCCTACTAGTAGGAGCGAATATCTCACGGCCACTTGTAGGAATTACTACTCGGAAAGTCCTTAGCCAAGGCAATTGTGTATTGGAAACAGTTCCAATTGATACACATTTAGAGTAGTGGGTTCGTGGTACAAGTACAATTGTATTCGGTCCAGAATTATTTCTGAAGGGAGTTGGCACTATTTTCGTACTCCAAACTGAATGAGATATTGTATGGTGAAATGAGTTAATTGTACTAAAGTTTGTTATTAAAGAGTTCATGTCAAGCCACTTGACTTCCTGGACTCTTGGGTGGCCATGATGTATTGCTAGATACCGCTCATGATCTGGGAATATGGGTTTATTAATTTATGAATTAATAAACTAATCCTGATTAGAATTAATATGATTAATTCTAATTAATTATGGATTATTAATCTCAAAGACGTTTGGATTAATTCATGTTCTCTACCAATTGACTGGGAAACCTAATAGGTCACACACAATAGAGGATTATATACTCACAATGTTATTTGATAACATAGTGGGGTTTATTGAGAGAAAGAGAAGTTGTTGTAGACAAACTATAATTAGTTATAATTTGTGGCCCAAGTTGTAATTATAAGAGCTTGATATTTCCAATTATAATTAGGGAATTCTAATAGGATTAGAATTCTCAATTTTGGGAAGGAAAATTTCATGTGACATATTAACATGACACACGAAACTCTAGCTAAAAAGTGACACACGAAAAACCAGCAACACTCGACCTTCTCTTCTCTCTATCTCTCTCGATTGTCTTGAGAAACAACCTAGCCGCCATCTTGTTTCTGCTAGCACAGGAAAGTTTGGTGCTTGAGTATTCCTTTGTGTGGATTACTGTTTGAGATAATCACATACTGTGATTATAGTGGTTAGACACTCAACTCACGTGGAGGTTGATCACGAGGATTGTTGGATTGCGTCTCGACTTGAAGAAGAAATTTTGTTCTTCGGATGATCAAACAAAGGTAAAAAGCTGCTACCTTTATTATCTTTATGTCTTGTTTTCCACCCATAGGTGGGTCTTGGGATGGTATCTTGTTTATTTTCCATTGCGCCGTATAGGATACGAGCCCGAGATACCCAACATAAGGAAGAAGAAATTTTTTGGAAGAAGATGATTGGTTATCACCTAAAATTATATATATATTTTTATAAAGAAAATATTATATGGTTATTTTTTGTAAGAAAAATATTAGGTGGTGGCCCGCACTATTTATAACCTTTAGATATTTTCATTTTATTAAATTAAATATTATTTAGGAGGGGTGGTCTATTTCATTTGTTAAATCCTAAATATTTTAAATTATCATGTCATATATATATATATTCATAATTTTATATTACATTTATATTATTAATGTAGGTGGCCTACCTTAATTATTTTCGTATATAATCTAAAATTTTATATTATTCTCTTATATATTCTAAGGATTTCTACATTATTGTATTAGTTTCTTAAAACATCTAAAATATTATGTTAATTTCCTAAAATTTCTTCATTATTCTATTAGCTTCCTAAAGTTTCTAAAGATTTCTATTTGCTTCTAAAAGTTTCTACTATTATTACTATAAATATGATTTTGCTACTATTACTACTATCACTAATATTAATACCATTTTTATATATAAATAAAATTATTTTATTTCTAATATAATTAATGATATAAACCTTATTATTATTGTTATTTCTATTATTATTATATATAAACAATATTAATTTATTACTATTAATGCTATAAATATTACTACTACTACTACTACTACTACTACTACTACTACTACTACTACTACTATAATATTATTATTATGTAAAGAAAAATTAGGAAGAAAAAGAGAACTTTGCTAGGTAATCTATGGGGTCCACAATGAAATTTATAAAGGTGGCCCATAATCATGTGATGGTTTGACCAAATTAAACCTCTTTTGACTTAGCCTTGACCTAGCTTTGACCATTCATGATTAATGGAGTTCATGCATGATCTATTCGCTTCTACTATATTCTACCACATTTTGCTAATTTCTTAAGAATTCTAAGAAGCACTCTAAGTTTCTATAAACTTTTACTAGCCTCTAAATGGAGCTAGGAAGGCCACATCTCCATCTCAAGGATTCTAGGATGTTCTAGTTTCTTAAGTCATAAGGAAGACTTGTATGTATATACATGTATATATATATATATATATATACATATATATATAAAAGAAGAGAAGTAGAGAAAGTAAGAGGAGGAGAGGACCAAAAAGTAGAGGAAGAGAGAGACAGAGCTGGAAAAGAAGAGAAAGAATAAAAAAGGAGAGAAAGAAAGAATGGAAGGAAAGGAAGAAAAGAAAGAGAAAAGAAAAGAGAGGGAAAACTGGAAAAAGGAAAGAGAGAAAGAAAGAAAGTAGAAAAAGGAAAGAAAAGAAGGAAAAAGGAAGCAAGAAGGAGGAAACACTTGCAAGCTTATTCCTACATCAATAAATAGGTGAGATCTCTATTGTTAGATTTAAAGTTGATTTAAGTATATTGGAGATTTGTTTTTGTAAGATAATATGTTTCAATACTTGAATTCTTGAAGGAAAAATGGGATAGAAATTTGTGTTGTTGTGTGAGAAGGTAATTGGTTGGAAGAAGAAGAATAAAAGTGATGTTTTATGGCTTATGTGAAGTACATAAGAGAGTATTATGGCTGTATATTAGAAAGGAAGAAGGAGAAATTGTGAAAGGAATATTGTGAAGCTATTTCTAGTGAAAAGAAGAATAAAATTTCTGTTTAGATCACTTTAACTTAGCAACTGTGTTTGGGCTATTTGGAAGTGCTGAGTGTAAAAATGAGTTAAAACATCATTGTTAGGATGTTAAACAAGGATTTGAAAGACTTTGATGTGGTAGGATATGTTGAAGAAAATATGGGAAAAACTTAAAGCAAGTTGAGTATGAAAACTGCCGTTTCAAGTACATGAAATGTGCAGAAAGGTTGCTATTGAAACTGAATGAAATGAAGGAGAATTTCAGTACTTCATGACCTGGGATTGGTAGGAAAATGTCTTAGGAGTATTTTGAAAGTAGTTTGACCACTTTTGGACTTATAATGCATCAGTGATGGACAAAAGACGAGAAGATGGCAAAGCTGAGAAATATTAGAAGAAGTATGAAACCAATTAATAACCTTATCCTTTCCAGTGATTATGAGACCTTTATTTGAAGACATTGAACAACGATTGAGAAAATACCTCATCATTGTAGGTGAACCAACTTGGGAGATATCTTGAGATTGTAGAAGTGTGAGGATACAGGCAATATTGTATGAGTTGAGTCCCATGGATTTTCAAGCTCCATTTAGCTCAGTGTTTTTTTTTTTTTTTTTATAAAAGTAAATTCTTTCCTTATATGGTTAAATGTTTTCCTGATATATCCGAGAATAAGCCTTTTTCTTGATTTTGAGGGCATGAATTGGAAGACTTTAGTGTATGTTTTTCCTTGAAAATTTATGCATGATAAGTCTTTTATATATTAAATTTCATTTAAATACTAGAAGTAATATTTATAAAGCTATTATACATTAAATTTTATTTAATTATTAGAAATCAACCTTATATGATTTCTTATAAGTCTTAAACCTTTTTAAATGCAAATGCTATATGACAAAGCTTATTTGAACACATAAATATGCCTATGTAGGTTCTAACCTATTTATCGAATAATACATTTTATAAAATCATATACTCTCATGAATATTATATTTTTATTGTGAATTTGATTTAAAATAGAATCAGTAAATATAAAACTGTAAAGTAAAGATACTAGAAGAGGAGAGAAGAGAGAATCACTTAGATACGATTTCATTGATTGTTCGTTTGTTTACATATGACCCCTGTTTATAGAGGTTTCGATACAGAATCTGAAAGGTTAAGAAATGAATTTTATAAATACTATCTTATCTCATCCATTAATAACCTTAGGAAAACGAACAATCACATTATCTTCAAGATAATGAATAGTCACATTATCTTTAAGATAACAAACAGTCACATTAATAGAAAATGAATAGCCACTTAATATTTTCATAACACTCCCCCTTGAATGTTCACTTTCAACCACTTCGAAAAATGGCTTGTTAAAAACTTTTATAGGAAAAACCTTGTGGGACAAAAACCTAGTGAAGGAAAAGAGTACACTTTCTGTTCTAGAGGGAATACCGCCTCATTAAAAACTTAACTAAGAAAAACCCAATAGAGAAAAACCTTAGTTAGGGAAAAAGAGTACAGTATACATACTCCCCCTCTTAATAACATCTTCGAAATGACTTTATGTCCTTCAACTGACACATTCTAATTTTATGTTCTAATTTTTCAAATGAAGCAGTCGGCTATGCCTTAGTGAATAAATCTACCAGATTATCACATGATCGAATCTGTTGCACATCTATTTCACCTCTCTTCTAGAGTTCGTGAGTAAAGAAAAATTTTGGTGAAATATGTTTTGTCCTATCTCCTTTAATATATCCACATCTTAATTGAGCTATACAAGCTGTATTATCTTTATAAAGAGGTATTGGAATTTCCTTTTCAGAAGATAATCCACAATTTTCTCGAATATAATGGATCATTGATATCAACCATACACATTCTCGACTTGCCTCGTGAATAGCTATAATTTCAGCATGATTAGAAGAAGTAGCTACTATAGATTGTTTTGTAGAGCACCATGATATAGCAGTACCACCACATGTAAATAAATAACCAATTTGAGAACGTGCTTTATGTGAATCGGATAGATAACCAGCATCAGCATATCCAATCAATATTAGATTGGTTCTATTTGAATAAAATAATCCAAGATCCACTGTCTCTTGAAGATACTTAGGACATGTTTAATCCCATTCCAATGTCGTCGTGTTAGGAAAGAACTGAATCTTGGTAATAAATTTACAGAAATGCTATATCGGGTCTAGTATTATTAGCAAGGTACATCAATGCGCCAATTGCACTGAGATATGGTACTTCAAGACCAAGTAATTCTTCATTATCTTCTCGAGGTCGAAAAGGATCTTTATTTATATCTAACGACCTCACGACTATTGGAGAACTTAATGGATGTGCTTTGTCCATGTAAAACCTTTTAAGAATTTTTGTTGTATATGTTGATTGATGAATAAAAATACCATCTTCCAGATACTCAAATTGTAAACTAAGATAAAACTTGATTTTGCCAAAATCCTTAATTTCAAATTCTTGCTTCAGGCTATTTCTTACTTTTTAGAGTTCTTCTGGAGTTCCAATAAGGTTAATATCATCAACATATATCGCAAGTATCACAAAATCAGATCCAGATTTCTTAAAAAAACTACATGGACATAGTGGATCATTTTATATTTTGATTTCAATAAATATTCACTAAGAACATGCGTCCAGACTGCTTTAAGCCATATAATGACTTTTGTAATTGAATGGAATAATTTCCACAAGGGTTACAATTATATGCGTCAGGCATACTAAATCCTTCTGGGATTTTCATATAAATATCATTATCAAGGTTCCCATATAAATAAGCAGTCACAACATCCATTAGACGCATGTCAATCTTTTCACGTACTACTAGACTCATAAGGTATCGGAGTGTAATTATATCCACCACAGGTGAATATGTTTCATCGTAATCAATACCCGATTTTTGCGAAAAACCTTGTGCCACAAGTCGTGCTTTATATCTTACGACTTCATTATTTTCATTTCGTTTTCGCACAAATGCCCATTTATAACCAATTAGTTTTACACCTTCTGGTGTTCGGACTACAGGTCCAAAAACCTCACGCTTTGCAAGTGAGTTTAACTCCAATTGAATCGCATCTTTCCATTTTAGCCAATTATTTCTATGACGATATTCTTCAACTGATGTTGGTTCAAGGTCCACATTATCTTTTAACACTTCAAGTGCTATATTGTATGTAAAAACATCATCAATAGTTATTTCCTTCTGATTCCAACTTCTGCCAGAAGTTATATAATTAATGGACATCTCACTATTCTGTTCACTATTTTTAGATATTTAGATCTTTTCATCAGTTTTCACTTGATCCATTTTTCCTAATTCTTCAATTGGACCATTCTGATCATTTAATCCTCTTTTCTTTCGAGGATTTTTATCTTTTGAACCAATGGGTCGCCCATGTTTCTGACGTATTTTTGATTCAATAGCTATAGGAATTGTATTTTGTCCTGCTAGGATTTCTATTTGAATAGGAGCATCTATAGATGGAATATACGATTTAGTTATCCTTGTAGAGTCAGTAAAAGAATCTGATAGTTGATTTGCAAGTCTTTGCAAATGAATGATCTTTTGAACTTCTAGTTCACTTGCGCTTGTGTGCGGATCTAAATAATTCAATGATGTTTTCCAGGAAAGCTCATTTTTATGTGGTTTATGTTCTCCCCCTAATTTAGGAAACAAAGTTTCATCAAAATGACAATTAGCAAATCTTGCTGTGAATACATTACCTGTCAATGGTTCAACACATCTAATTATAGAGGGAGAATCATATTCAACATATATCCCTAACCTTATTTGAGGATCCATTTTAGTACGTTGATTTGGAGCTATCGGTACATACATAGCACACCCAAAAATTCTCAAATGAGCAATATTTGGCTGGAAACCAAAAGCCAATTGTAAGAGAGAAAATTTGTGATAACTTGTTGGCTTTATGCGCACAAGTGCTGCAGCATGCAAAATAGCATGTCCCCAAGCAATTGTAGGGAAATTTGTTATCATTAATAAGGGTCTAGCAATTAATTGTAATCATTTAATGAATGATTCAGCTAGACCATTTTGAGTATGAACATGAGCTACTGGATGTTCAATAGTAATGCTAATTGACATGCAATAAGCATCAAAGGCTTGGGAGGAATATTCTCCAGCATTATCTAGACGGATCCTTTTGATAGGATAGTTTAAAAATTGCGCTCTAAAGCGAATTATTTGGGCAAGCGATCTCGCAAACGCCAAGTTGTGAGTTGATAATAAATTGACATGCGACTATTGGGTCGATGCATCAATTAAAATCATAAAGTATAAGAATTGCCTACATGGTGGATTAATTGGTCTACATATATCACCATAAATTCTTTCTAGAAATACTGGAGACTCAAACTCCACTTTTGTTGGAGATGGTTTAATAACCAATTTCCCTTGAGAACATGCAGCACATAAAAAATTTATCAGATGTCAAAATCCTTTGACTTTTCAAAGGATGACCATGCGTATTTTCAATTATCCTTCACATCATAATAGCTCCTAGATGACCTAAACGGTCATGCCAAATGATAAATGTAGTAGAATAAGTAAACTTTTGATTTACTGAATGATGCGCTTCAATTGCGTGGATTTTTGTGCTATATAGGCCAGATGAAAAAGATGGTAGCTTTTTTAATAAAGATTTTTTACCCGACATTATTTGAGTAATACAGAGATACTTAAAATCATTTTCTTCCATTGTTTCAATGTAATATCCATTTTGGCGAATATCTTTAAAACTTAATAAATTTCTTCAAGATTTTGAAGAAAATAACGCTTTAGGAATAACAACATTTGTTCCTTTGGGTAATACAATATTAGCTCTTCCAAAGCCTTCAATCAACTTCACACCACCACCTATAGTATTAACATTTGTTTCTTCCATCCGCAGGTAAGAGAAATATTTTCTATCTTTCAATATGGTGTGTGTTGTATCGCTATCAATTAGGCATATATCTTCAATGCCACTTGTATATCCAATAAGCGGAATAATAGCCATTTGGACATAACAAAATATTTATAAATTTAAATACTCAAACAATAAAAACTTTAAATGCTAATTACTATTACAATGCCAAAAATATAAAACATAAAAGAAATGTATTAAAAGTAAACTTCTAATTCTTTTGTAACTAGATCCGAGAAGACAATATATCAATTATGCATACTTCTTGAATCCCTTTTCCCGATATTGCTGCTGTAGGAGCACATTCGAGGCATGAAAAGTAGAGAAAGTTTTTTCTAACATATCATTATCAGTAATATTTTCTTCACACAGTTTTAGCTACGAGCTAATTTTAAAAATAGTAGAATTATACTCACTAACGGATTTAAAATCTTGTAATCGCAAGTGCATACAGTCATATCGTGCCTTTGGAAGGACGACCATCTTCTGGTGATCAAACATTTCTTTCCAATTAGTCCACAAAATAAGTGGATTTTTTATGGTAAAGTATTCAATCGTTAAGTCATCATGAAGAAGATGGAGGAGAAAAATCATAACTTTAGCATCATTTTGTGATGATGATGGATTTC
Source organism: Voacanga thouarsii (assembly GCA_026120185.1). Taxonomy (NCBI): domain Eukaryota; kingdom Viridiplantae; phylum Streptophyta; class Magnoliopsida; order Gentianales; family Apocynaceae; genus Voacanga; species Voacanga thouarsii. Next base: position 211,838 of record JANUWF010002272.1, read on the forward strand.
CTTCTACAATGGTATCTGTCAGATCCATTGTAGCTAAATGCATTTCAGCATCTAGTGTCCAAGATAAATAGTTTTTCCTAGTAATATCAAGAGCTGCAAACTCAAGTTTGGTGAGATTTGCCATGTGAATAAAAAATCAAATAGAAAAAGTACCTACCTTCCTCTTTTGTTCTAGAAAACTTCAATAGTGTCACCGTGATTATAACCTTCAGTAAAATAATTTCGGTAGAGTCTCGTGTTGATAACGTATTATGAATTTGATTCAAAATAGAATCAGTAAAAATAAAACTGTAAAGTAAAGATACTAGAAGAGGAGAGAAAAGAGAGAATCACTTAGATACGATTTCATTGATTGTTCGTTTGTTTATATATGACCCCTGTTTATAGAGGTTTCGATACAGAATCTAACAAGTTAATAAATGAATTTCATAAATGCTATCTTATCTTATCCATTAATAATCTTAGGAAAACGAACAGTCACATTATCTTCAAGATAACAAACAGTCACATTAATAAAAAATGAACAACCATTTAATATTTTTATAACAATTTTGATAAAGGAAAGCATTTTTCAATAATGCATGAACACATTTTGCCTAACTACATTCCGAAACATGTTATGTGATAATTGAAAGGCATGTATGTTTTTGTTTTTTATGAGCTTCGGGAATGGTTAATCGAGAAATGCTAAACATTTGAAAATCGATATTTTAGCTCTAAAAATCATTTTCTGATGCTCGGGTATGGGCTTGTATTTCGGGAAAGAAAATATTTTGGGAAAATGGTTTGGTTTTGAAAGGTATTGACCTGTGTTGAGACATTGTGTTGATCAAGTGTTGAGTATTCAGTGGAGGCTTTGACCTTTGTACTAGCTTCTGTTAGAGATAGATGACCCCATATAACTTGGCTGAGTTAGGGGGTTCATCTTACTCTAAACGAAACCACAATACATTAGAATTAATTGTCCTTAGCTAGTAATATGTTTCCAATAGTGGAAACTGAGGTCGGGTCGGGGACACCCGGGCCATTGAGGCCAACCATGATGATGGTCATATTGTGATTAATTGTGGTGTACACACCAGGTTAATCATACATTTACCATGTACATAGGATTGAGATCATATAGTGTTGATGTTTTCGGTTAGATTGAGATCCTTCCATGTGATATCATAATGTGGTTGTGAATGTGAATGATGTATTTGAAAACACGGTATGGTTTATAAGCTTAATACTGATGTTGTAAGTGGTGCTGGGTTAAATGGTACCAGGACACTAGGTGTCATCATTATGGCACACTTTTTTCCCAAAAAGAAATGAGACATAATTTGTTTAAATGTTGGGCAATAATTTTCAGTATACCATGGTTTCCAAATATGCATGAACTCTCTTGACAACAGTTGACATGGTTTTAACCTACAATGTTTCAAGAGTTATTTTCAATGGAAAAAGATGATAAAACCCCTTTACCTATTTTCCAAGGGAAAAACACTAACACACACGGGACTTATTGAGTATACTACTTACACGTGTTATTATTATTTTCATGTTTTAGGGCTATGAAGTGATGCACTAGATTTCAGAAGGCCATACGACCTTTTGAGATCTGGAAGTCATGATTGTAAGATATGAGGCAATGTTTAAAGGAACCCTTGTACATTATGTTGGGATCCTTATGAAATAAATAGACGGGTGTTGAGCAAACGATATACTACACTTGCTATGTATATTAAGTTTAATTTCGTGTATATTTGAAGTTTTAGAATGACTTCGCTATGCATTAAGGTATAAATTGTTATAAAGACCCTTTGTCTGGGAGTTCAGACGGGGTGATATCCTACGAAGACATAGCCTACTATGTCTGGAATATATGCGGTGTTATAATATATGTTTCTGTTTCCAGAGCATATCCCAAAAAAGAAATAGAAAGAGTTGCATGACTTATCATGCTTTTGATAATCTCCATCAAAGTTCTATTTCTTATCTTAGCTCCTCTGTTTTGCTAGAGAGTTCTAGGCACAGTTAACTGAGATAATATACCTTGATGTACTAAATAATCATTGAATTCACCAAGAAGGCACTTTCTATCATAATTTGATCTTAACTTCTTGATTAACTTACCTATTTAACGCTCCACTTTAGCTTTAAACTCCTTGAATTTATCGAAAGAGTCAGACTTGCGCCTCATCAAGTAAATATAACCAAAACCCGTATGATCATCTGTGAAAGTCATGAAGTATTCATATTCTCCTCTGCCTAGTGTAGACATAGGGCCACAAATATCAGTATAAACTAAGTTAAGTATTTTCTTAGCTCTTTTTGCCTTTTGAGTATAGAAATTTTTGGTCATTTTATCTATAAAATAAGATTCACACTAAGGCTATTCTTCTAATCCAATTGAGCCTAAAGGCCCATCTTGTATTAATTCTTAAATCTGCTTGGGATTTATGTTTCCCAGTCTTAAGTACTATAAATACAAGTCTTTTGATATGGTATTTCTCTTCTTATTATTAAGTTCAATTTGAGTATTATTTATTTGATGACTTAAGATTACCATACATGTTTCCAAAGCAAATAATATTTCTATTTCTACTGATTGAAATACCAACATAGAAAGAAATAGAATAACCTTGATTAATCAATCGTGAAACTGAAATCAAATTCTGTTTAAAATAAAAAACATATAAAATATCTTTTAAAGCTAAAATCCTATTACAATTAAATAATAGTTCCAAGTCTTCCACTACTTCTGCCTATACTTGTGTTTCGTTACCTACATAAAGTCCATGCTCCCCTTTATTGAGTCTCCTCCTCATATTAAACCCCTACAATGAGTTACAGATATAGTCATTGGCTCCAGAATCAACAGTTCAGGTGGATGATGATCTAACCACCAATAAAGACTCTAAATATAGAGTAATACTTGAGAAGGATTTGGCCAAGAATTCTGAACAATCTTTCTTACAATATCCCTTTTTTCCATACTTGAAATATTTGCTCTTGGGTTTGGTATTAGACTTGGAATGACCAGGCTTAGACCTTTTAGAATGGGCCTTTACATTATTCTGTCCCTTCTTATTCTAGAACTTTTTGGGTTGGGCCCTAGTTCCAGAAGATTAAGTAGAATGAGCAACCAAAACCTTTGATATAGCTTCATTATTTGTTCAGCTACCTGTAGTTCCTTTATCAACTCTGTGAAAGTTATACTCAACTTATTCATGTTGTAGTTCAACTTGAATTTAGAGTACTAATGTGGTAAAATCTCAATAATTATGTCAATTTGGCTCTCTAGATCTATTGCTGTACATAGAACCTTGGCTTCATTGAAATGAGCAATTATCTTGAGTATGTGCTCTCGAACAGATGCTCCCTCAGCTGTTCTAATGTTCATAATTGTTTGAAGAGCTTCTTGCCTTGCAGATTGGCCCTTATCCACAAATATGGTGCACAATGATACATTAATATCATATGTAGTTGGCATGTTCTCATGCTTTGATTGAAGCACAATGGACATAGAAGTTAACATGTAGTATCTATCTATCTCATTAGCTTTCTCCATGCCCTTTAGCCTTACGGTCTTGGCCAGTAGAATTTTCCCTAATTTTAGGACAAATGTCTATAAGAACATTGTTGTACTCCTCAATACTATGTTCAGATTCCTCTTTCAATCCACATAATTAGGTTTAATTAACTTATTCTCTTTGAGAATAATGGACAATAAACGAAAATTAGACATTTCTGTTGACTGCAAAGAAATAACATTCATTCAATTAAATTTGTTTGAATTGAGAAAACATATAAAATGCATTTATAAACATCATATTATATTTATGATATGGTTGACCCATTAAAACCATTATCAATAATATAAAAAATTTAGCTCTTAAAAAAGCTGACATAACTTCGTAGGAAGGTTAGCAATTTTTTAAGTTAAGTATGTAACCATAACTAATTAAACTTAATAGGTAATGGCCTAAAAATAGTTCTATTTATGGGATGGCTAATACTCACATTATCTACAGATAATCTAATATTAATACCTCTATATAGGTTAGCCAATACCAACATATATCCTAGACATTAATTATAATTCTTCCGTTATTGTGAGTATATGCTAGTTATTAGGTACTAGAAGTTGAAGTGTCATTCAATTTCTCGTCTAATTCCACCTTACTTGAGACTTTAGTAAATAGCTTTACACATCCTCTAAGTATCTAGTAAGAGTACTCACAAGCACCTTTTGTTTTTGACGATGGTAAACGTATCCATCCCTTATCCCTTAGTCAGTATATAAGTTAGACAACCCTTTACCTTGAGATAATTCATACTGGGTTTGTGTCCAGTCCATATCTCATAAGGTGTCCTAGGTATTAATTTAGAAGATACCAAGTTCAGAATATATGCTATTGTTTTTGAAGTATATCCTCAAAAAGAAATAGAAAGAGTTACATGACTCATCACGTTTCTAACAATCTCCTTCAAGATTTTATTTCTTCTCATAGCTACTCCATTTTGTTGGGGAGTCCTAGGCATAGTTAACTAAGATACTATTCCTTGATGATAGGAATTATTCAAGGTATGAAGGCTACACTAAAGAAACGGGAAAGAGATTCAAGCCACAACTCATAGCTCTATGGGCAAGACTCTTATTCAAGATTCTTCAAGCCAAGGACTAAGAGAGTTGTGAAGCAATAGAGGATTAAAGAAGGGGTAAGAATATTAAAGCTTGAACAACAATTTGTGTGAAAAGATAGAGGAATGTAAGGGAAAGCTGAAGATAAGGAAAAAGATCGACTGTCTGAAGAAAAGGACATAGTTGGCATTGGCTGTACCTATGAATTTGGTGTCAGCACAATGCAAGAAAATTTGGTTCTTACACAGCATATAATTGGTGTCGGCTACCTAAGACAAACCGGCATTGGTTCACTTCGGGCAATGCCCTATTTTGCTAATTTTTTAATTTTTTTTAATTCTGTTTCCAATTCAATTTTCACAACTTTTGACTTGTAATAGGTATTCAGACTTATTTTTAGCTTGACTGGCTAATATTTCATCTTCTATTTGCGAGGTTAGGTTGGCTATAAATATGTCATTATAGCCATTGCAAAACAACTTAGTGAATAGAAGTTTGTTGGTAGGATACAATTTCTCTCAAGAGAGAGTTTTTAAGGATTGATTCCCATTTTAAGACCAAATCAAAGGGCTTAATCTCACCTTTGATAAATATCTTTAAGCTTTAAAGGGATAATTTAAACTTTTTCTCTATTTTTGGATGCTAGACATTTCCTAGTGTTCTTGATAGGTTTGAGTTTGGGTGCCTTCAAATCGTATCTTTATTATTCTAATCTATTGATAGATTAGGGTATTAAGGTATTTTGAAGTAGGCTAGATTCATTAAATCTCAAGTAGGTTAGTTGCATTTGCATCTAGTATCTTGTATGTGAATTTGGTAAAGAGTTGGGTGATCAACTCTAGGTTACTTGTTCCATGAGCTTGGATTTCAAGAGATGCTTCCTTACTCGTATTAAAGTGGTATTATTGCTTACATTTCTTTGGGCAAAAAGGTATAAACTTCTTCAGGAACTTGTTGAGATATTTTGAATTTTTGTCGCTTATTTTGGGGCTATTTTTGAATGCTTAAAACTTAATATTGTGCCATGAACTTGATATGAAATTGAACTTACATGTTGGGTTAATGATTAGGTAGCTATTTGAGATTTAAAATTGTTGAAAATTTGAAGTTATTTGAGTTAATTAGCTACACAAAACTTTGAACATAAGAAATCCCTTAACTAAATTTCTTGTAATTTTTGTGGGTTAAAAACTTGAATTTGTGCCATGAAAATATTGTGAATTTGATCCTAAATGATATATTGATATTTGGGAAGCCATTTGTTGTAAAATATTTGTTGATTTGGGGCCTAGACCAAGTTGAAATTTAATATACAAAATTGAGCTAGGAGATTGCGTCTAAAGTGTTTGATATGTTACATTAATGACTTGTGATTGCTCATATATGACTATCTAAATCTTTCATTCATAAACTACAATGTCTTCTAGCATAGTAGATTGTTCTTAGTGAGGTAAACCTTTTAGTAGCCACTAGAAAGATTTGTTTTTTTTTTTTTGAATTTATCTTAAGCTTAGAAAGCATTTGTGTATTTAAACTCCCACTACTAGTTTCTTGAATTTACCATCCTTGTAAAATCATAACCTTTGTTGATTTTCAAATTGAGTTTCTTGAGTTTGTGGTAGAATCACTTTGCTTAGAACTCCTGGATTCCTTGATTTTTCCTTGATGCCTACCAAGTACTTGATAAATTGCTTCTAAGCATCCTTCTTTCTTGTTCCTTCGAGTTTAGTTGACTTAATCAAGTTAAGCAAAATCTTTTGAATTGGAAAGAGTTGAAAAGAACTTGAGTGAGCATATTTGAGAGTTGGAAAAGGCAAGGAAGGTGAACTCATTGTTATAAAAGTCAAAGAAGAGTGTAAACATGAGCGAATAGTAACCTTCTGATAGGGGTAAATTATATACATATTTTATAAGTATTTATGATGTATTTATGCATAATTTTTAGGTTAAATACCATTGGCTTTCCTCACCTTGCTATTAGTTTGTGTAGATTGAAGATTGGAGCACGTTTGTGATAAATTACACAAAAACATACGAAAAGAGGCCAAAAACAGAGATATGGAACTAGGCAACCAAAGCTAATATAGAGAGGCCAAAAAATAGAGAAAGAAATTGGGCAAAACAGAGTTGAACTGGTCACAGTTCAGGCTTATGAATCTGTGGCCAGCTCAATGAAAGAAAAAAGAAAGAAATTACTATGAAGCCACGGCTGGCTTGCATAGAAACTGGGGCCAGATGGCATTAAATTTGTGAGTAAAGTCACGCCTAGCTTTGGTACAAGCCACGACCAAGATTATATTGATAGCATGTGAGAAACCACGGACAATTAATAGGAAAACTATGGCCGACTTTGACAAGGAAAAGCCACGGCTCGGCTTCGTGGCTTCAGTGGTCCAATGAAAAAGAACTAGGCTCAGCTCTCAGCAACTTAGCTTCAACGAAGGGAATGGCTTCACCGGCTTCAATCAAAAGAGAAGGATAATGGTTCGAATTCTTTAATGGCTTCGGCAGCATCAAGAAAAGCAATAGAAGGAATGTTTTTAGTGGCTCAACAAGAAAGATAAGGGAATGGTTCAACTCAGTCTATGGCTCTCAATTAATTAAAGTTGGTGGATTTGTGCCAATTTTAGAAACCTATTTAGAAATACTTCTTTGTATTTTAGAACTTTTAGGAAGTCTTTGTGCCTATAAAAAATGCCCATTAATGTTAGGAATAGGGGTGCCTAAGATGGAGAGTTGGAAAAATATTAAGTGTGCACCATATAATATTTTCTTGGAAATTATGTTAAATGGAAGGATCATTGTTGGGAGGAGTCCAATTGGAGCTTGGAGATTTCACTTGTCTATGGATACTTCTCTAACTTTCTTTGCATTTCTTTTTCAATAATGTGTTCTTAATTGTTGTGTTTTTGAAAAATTTAATTCGAGATTATGGTTTATGTTAATGCTATTTCGGTGATTAATTCGCAAGTTTCTAGTATTTGGTTATTTGAGTAAAATGTCTTGTTAGACTGATTATTTCTCTTCTAATTAATTTGAAAAATGATATTAAGAGATAAAGTATGTAACACCCCATTACCTAAGTCCAACAGGGCCAGGGATGTCACCCTGTCTATAGGACAAGGGATCTTTATAAACAGGTCACAAAAAATAAAATAAAAGAAGTACTTTAAAATTAAACTTATTATAACCCAAAAATACATGAAAAAATCCAAAAAAATTATTTGCAACAATCTCTCAAAACATCACATAAGGAAAATAATAAAGAGTCTTCAGAATCATAGGCAATAATCTAGTTAATGACTTCCACAACAAGACCGTCTTGAAAACATGGCATAAAAGATGGTGAGATAAAAATCTCAATAAGCCTGTGTGTGCTTCAAGTGTTTCATGTAAAACAGTTCATGTATGCAAGTTGTAAGAATTTTATAAAAGAAAGTGCTGGCAAGCATTAAATAAATGTTAAAAATAAAGAGTGGTGTTTTGCTTTTCAAACCATATACATGTATAATAAAAACAACCACCTAAAGAGGTGACCATGGGTTACCACACGTTGGGCCCCATGACCATATAACGGTCAGAATACCACACGTTGAGCATGTTGACAAAAGGTAGGTGTGCAACCTATCAGGTGAGATACTCCTCCATCTTTATACCCAAACTTACCTGTTGTCCACTCCAGAAACACACAGTCCACATGATTGAAACTTGTTAGCTCGGATCGGCGTGACCTACCGGACTAGCATCCTATCCAGGAAGGACTCACCCCTCAGAGGTGGCCACCTACTAAAAGACTTACCCTCACCTTCACAGACTAGTCCTAATAGTCTACCCTTATTGAGTACTCAACGTTGCTTGTCCCACTTGAGAGAAAATTGATCATACATTGATTTACTTGGAAATAGCAATTAAGTGTTTCTAAAATTCTTGTCAAAGTTGGGTTTCAGAAAGAGTTTAGCATTTTATGTAAAATTTCATGTTTAATTTTCAAATGATTTGCTTAACTGAAATAAAAGGAAAAACGGTCCTTAATTGCCTTTACAATCGAATGATCATACATATTGAACTTGGCTTGCCATAATAATTTTTGGTCTTCTAACTCTATGCAGGAGCTTATTTGATCCTTTACTTGCTTGAACTCAAAAATCTTCCAAGGCTAACCTAACTCCGCCTGGGGTAAACACAAGGCATAAAGTTATACTCGAGCTATACTTGCCTTACATAAATAATTCCTAATTCAACTAATTACAATCATGACCTTAATATCCTAAGCTCTAAGGCTAGATGATAAAGAATTTTGTAAAATAAATCTAGCTTAATAAGCTAAAATAACTAGGGGTTCTAAAATAATTACTAATAAGTTATAGGTTCAAATGATAAATCTTGAGTATTATTATCAATAAATAAACTAGTGTTTGAATATTGAATAAAAATAAGTCCTAAATAATATTAATAAATGGTAATTTTTAAATAGTATTATTATAAATAAATAATAAATTAAAATTAATTTTTAATTAATAATAATAGATAATAAATAATAGAAATAAATAAAATTAATAATAAATGAATTATATTAAATTTTTTATTAATATATATAACAAATAAATTTTAATATAAATAATATTTATAAATATAGGTAAAAGTTTTAATTATGATCTACAAGGTCATTAATATTTTATTTACTATTATTGTTTATATAAAAGATCTTATTTATTATTATACATACATACATACATACATACATACATACATACATACATACATACATACATACATACATACATACATACATACATACATACATACATACATACATACATACATACATACATACATACATACATACATACATACATACATACATACATACATACATACATACATACATACATACATACATACATACATACATACATTATTTTTAATAAAAGATATTATTTATTTGACTAGTAAAATATCAATATTTCATTTAATATTCCATTTCCAAAACTTCCTAGGAATTTCGAAATCTTTAGGAAAAATATAGTAATAATTTAATTAAGGTAATAAAATTTGTTACTAAAAATAACTTAGGATTAACAAGAAAATAATCATGATTTTCCTATTGCTAAACAAGATTCATGAACAAATTCTCTAACATCAAACAATAAACTAGTCCATTCATGAACATAGGCTTAAATCAACACATACTATCACATGGCCAAATCCCTACTAGGCATAATCATCAATCATGGTTTCAATGGAAATAAGAACATAAAAAACCTATTCACCATAGGTGTCATAACATCTAACATGCTTTAAACATCCATAATTTTCTTAAGACATGATGAACATACTTTGATTCTCAAGAAAATCCATATAGCTTAATCATGAATAACCATTCTCATGTCCTAATCCCAACCCCTTCATTCACATGCATACACTCAATCCCCCATTCATATTCTATTCTTCCTATCAACATCTAAGAGACATGAATGTAGAATTAAAAAGGAGGATAAAGGAGAAATATTTGATTGACGATTACTTCGATGAAGACTTAAGAAGGTCCACGTGATTGAGAGTCTTGAATTTTCCAAAAGAACAAAAAAACATCCATGGTTGTTGATAAACCATTTCGGCCGAGAGAGAGAGAGAGAGAGAGAGAGAGAGAGAGAGAGAGAGAGAGAGAGAGAGAGAGAGAGAGAGAGAGAGAGCATTAGTAGGGTTCATTGAAGGTTGAATGGAAGAAGATGAACAAATGAGTTGTTCTTGGTTACCTTGATGATGTTCTTGAGACCTTCCAAGAAAAAAACTGGTTTTTGATCTGAATGCAATTTCTTATTTGCGAGATTTTGTATTATAAATATCAGAAATGAACACTAGGGAGTATGTAGGAGTAATCTGGAGTATTTGAGAGGAATTGGAGGTATTTAGGGTGGGTTTTAGCTTGAAGAAATGTAGTGTGTGTTCTTAGTTTTCTTGGTGAAAATTGAGAGAGTTTGAGAAAAGTGCTGCACGAAATCTGGGAGAGTATTGGCCGAATGGTTTAGGGTGTTTAGGAGTTTTGGTTTTTAGCTTAGAGAGAAGAGAATAATTTGATTTGTTTGAAATTCAAATGGAGGGAATTGAGGAGTGGTTTGAGGTATAGGATATATTAATGGTGTTTGATTGATGGAGGTTTCTTTGTGCTTCAATGGAGTCGGCTGGATTGGTTTGTTTTGCTGAAATGAATGAAGTCTAATAAGGCTTTAAGGCTGGCTGAAATTCAGAGCTTAATGGTAGAGGAATTTCTGGTTGTGTAGCTTAATATAAGGGTATTTTCATGCAGAAAAATTCTGGAAATTTTTGAAGTTCAAATGTAGTTTGAATGGAGTGATCTTAGGAGATATTTGAGGTGTGGTTATGAGGTCCAAGTGTTCAAGGTAAGTCGAGAGGTTAATGGTGTTCAATTCATGGCTGAACAAGGTTCATTTTACAGAGGTTTGAGGGTGGTTTCTTCGGTCTAGGCCTAAGGAGACAAGTTGAGAATTTTCTGGTTTCATGGTGTTCAAGGTTTCGAAAGGCTTGTTGAATTTTCTGTGAAGAATTTTTGCACTTCTTCAACTCGATTTGCAGAGAACTTTGAGGGGTGTTTGAGGGTCATTTAAGGTTGGTTTCTAGCCTTCTTTTTGAAGAAAAAGTAGAGGAGTTTTGCTAGATTGGTGACAAGAAAAATAGCTTCATTTTTAGGTTGTTGTGCAGTGAAACTGCACAGAATTTTTTCCTGGCTTTGAGTAGTTTTGTGCAGTCTGAAATTGCACAGAATTTTCAGTCTTCAAGCTATATGAATTAGTCATTTTTCTGGCAGAAAATGAGCAAGGAAACTAGCTAAGTTTTTTGAAAACTAGACTGCTAAAAAATTTAGAAAATTTCTAGGTTTCCTTCATCAAGAACATGAACACTATGAAGATGAGTTTGAAGGTTCTACCATAGTGATTGATTTCCCTTGGGAACCCTTCCTAACTCCTCTCCTATTTTCAGTCAACTCTCCAACTTCCAAGATCAATTTTCAAAATTCAAATTCTTATCTTTAAGGAATGTAAGAAAATAAAAATTTAAACTTAACTAAGATAATCATGAATAAAACTTAAGTGATGGGATTTGAACTCATGACCTTAGAGATTAATTCCAAAACTCTAACCACTTAACCATACTAACTCTTGTTCTTATTTTCTCACCCAAATACTTTTCTTATTTAATCCTCAAGCCATCTTCCTATTTTGACCTCAAGCAAAATTACCGATTTACCCTTCCTACTCAATAAGCATAACTAAGCCTTTTAACCTATAAATCATAATTTTAAAGCACATAAAATCATCCAAAAACATATATATTTATGCAAAATAATATGATATTCATCCCGACCCCCTTACTCTAGGGTTGACTTTAGGTGGGGTTTCACAAGGTACCAACTAATTAATTCAATATTAGTTATCTTTTAATTGGATTGAAAAAGAAGGTTAAGAGTAAGACTAAATAATTAAAAGTTAGTTAATTTCACCTAGAATATAATGTCATTGGCTAATTCCATATTTTATAGCATCTAGAATATAGGGATACTAAGGATTGTGTATAATGCATCTTTTGGTTGTTTAGTGAGATAGAATATATCAACTAATTTGACTACGAGATAGGAAATTCATAATTCGCAAGATGAGAGAGTTTCATAATTATCCGTAGTGCTAGAATGTTGTTGAATTAATCATGAACTTTGCCTAATATTTTGCCATGTCTTGAGGACTTTCTATCAAAAATACATTTTTTTATTCCTTCTCCTATTCCATAATTTTCCTTGAAATTGTCTTGTGTTGTATTTTTCTTGCATTAATTATTTCTTTGTGAATTTAATTAGTTAAATAAGGGATGAAAAGTAATTAGTGTGTACTTGTTCTTTAAGGATCGATACTCATTAATTCCCTATGCTATGCTTAATGATGGGTACACTTGCTCATATATGTGTTTTGGAGTTAATATTTTAATTAAAAATTGATTGGGAATGGATCTAAAAATAATGAATTTTATTATCCAAATCTAACGCATCAAGTTTTTGGCGCCATTGTTGGAAAATAATATCATGAAATGTTGAATTCCATTGATTTAGCCATGAAAATATGTAAATATTGTTTCTTATATTTAGGTGCCATGTAAATAATTTTCTTGTTGTATTGTATATATTTATTTTGAAAAAAAAATATTGCTGTGAATAAACTATATATTATTGTACTATAATAATTGTTGTTGTATTTTTATTAGTTGTTAAATGATTAATAATAATAATAATAATAATAATAATAATAATAATAATAATAATAATAATGTTGTACTTGTAATTTGTAAATAGAATATATTAGTGCATTTATTTTCTTTTTGTATAAATGTATTGTGGTATTTATTTTCTTGTTGATATTGTAATTGTTTAATTGTTACATGCAGCAATAATGATAATAACGATAGTTGTAATAATAACTAGCAATATATGTTGTTGTACTATTGTAAAATAGCTCTCTTGTATGATTGTAATTATTGCATTATTTTTATTTTCTTGTATAATTGTTATTTGTGCATTATTATTGTTAAAAGAAAGGGATATTTCAGTCGGGGCCAAGCCACCATTGGCTTGGTCACTCAAGCTAGCCTTGGCTTGGTCAACCAAGCTGGCTTCGGTCCTCACAATACCACCGAGCATCTTTAGCTTTTTCTTTTTCACAAGAAGACAACCACACATTGTGCTTTGTTTTATGGTCTTAAGCTTTTCCACTACAGAACAAACAAAGCCGACCTCTCCTTAATGTTCTTTTCTTTTTCCGTTCCTTTCCCTTTTCCTTTTTCTTCCTATATTTGTTTTTCTATTCCCCGAGGATTCTTTTTCTCTTCTTCTTCTCCAGTGACCGTTGCTTCCTCTTTTCTTTGTTCTTCACCATATGCTTTCTTCTCCTCCCCTCTTCTTCCCAATACTTTCATTTTTCTACCGATTCCCCCTCCCAAAAGTTCATATCTTCGAGCTAAAAAATTGGAAGAACACATTGGTACAAAGAATTCTTTAAGCAATGATAAATGCTTTCCTCTTGAATTTCTTGATCTTTTATTTTGAGAATATATTTATTGTGCTTGAAAATATCCCTGTTGGGTTTATTTGGAGTTAAAATATGTATGGGATGAATTACTAGAGCCTTTATTACTTCTGATATTGTTTACATTTTTTTTTTGGAATTTGGAAATTGTTGGATATTGGAGGTGATTTTTTTGGGAGCATAAATGTGATATTTTTCTTGTGATGATAATGGTGGGAAGGACTTGCGGAAATTGTGTTTTGAAATAGTGTTTCTTGTATTGGAGTTGAAAATTGTGAAAAGAGTGTTCGAAGAATTGTTTTGAGAAAAATTTTGGAACGAGCTTTTGATTGAAAAGAAACATTTTGAGAATTGTGTTTGTTTTGTTGAGTGAGCAACAATGCCTGAAACTAAACAACTTTCCAAACCTTACAAACATACTAGACCATCATTACCCCATGATCCTTCATTAGAGCTACCTTCTTTATATCCTCAAACTTTTACTGATAAAAAAAATGAGGAATAGTATGGTTCTAGAGCTTTAAACAAGATTATTGTGGAAAAAACAATCAAGCCTTTTCTTGATAGATCTTTCCATATAATTGAAATGTTTGGAAGAATTGGTTGGGGACAAGTTGTAGAATTGAGAGGTGATTTTTTTCCTACCTTTGTGAAAGAATTCTATGCTAATATGAAGAACAAAAATAAGGGAAATTTGAAGCAAAAAGAAACATCAGTAAAAGGCATCCCAATAATTTTGACGAGGCGTCAATTGGTGACAATTTTAGATATTAATGATGATGGCCCTTCGGTAGAAATTGACTACCACAACAAGATAATATCTTCTAAGCCAACTTGGGATTTTAATGCTGTTTGTCAACCTTTGGGTTTGGAATTGAGAGCATCTAAACATGGTTCTTTCTTTCTCTCTAGTAATGATCTTACTCCTCAATTGTAGGTTATTTTGTATCTTTTATTGTAACATTCCCTAATAAGAAGTGGCCTAAATAGCTAGGGAAGTCGCCTTGTCCTATGGACCAGAGGTCTTTATAATAGGAAAACAAATAGCAAAAGAAAACAAGATAAACTAAATGCTTGAATAGGCCTCAAAGTTAGAATTTAAATCTACTATCTAGATAAATCCTTAATACTTGGCACACTACAGTTGAGCCTCACTGGCAGAAATAAAATATAACAAGGAAATGGTAGAAATGTTAAAGTATTAAGATCTAATTCTATTATAAAAAAATCTTTAGCACTCGGTCTTGATAATCTTAGACTACCCTAAAAATCATGGTTAGAAAATCGTGAGAGATTATAGATAATCTCAATAAGTCCATTGTGTGCAAATGATAATTATAAAATCAAAGGCATGATGCATGAATGTAATAATTCAAATGGGTGTAATCGTAAGAGAAATTCCAACATTATATCTCAAATTTCGTTACAAAATATTTGGATAGAAGATTCAACAAGAATGATCAGATACGATAATTAGAAAAGAATTTTGTCGGGTAAATTATTTCCAATCACAAATTGAAGCGAATGTTCATTGAGGTAAAATCTTGAGCCCATTATCAACAAGCCTTATTATGTATCGAGACTACACATCTATGATACTTTACAAATATGACTCCGACATAATCCATACTGAGCTACTACAATGGGTAGGGTGTACATCACTCCCGAAAGGATACCCCATCATCCCTCTCACATATAAACATACCGAATGTCCCACGTCCATCCTCTGGTCCCCCTTGGATACCGTGTTGATAGCTAAGGACCCGACTAACTACTAGGACTGATGCCCCGTTTGGAAAAGATAATTTTTCTGAGATGACCTATCAACTAGAATTCTCTCCTGATCTAACGAGAGTTAGTCTTATAGTCTCGTCCCTTGAATACTCAAGTCTTAAAATAGTGTGGTTTAAGAAATTCCCATTCCGTTGTGGAATATACAATTTTAGTTCCAAAATTATTGATCAAAATTCCAAAACTCAGTGTTTTCCAAACCAGAAAAGGAAAGTTCATGCTTTCTTTCAAAAATTTCCCGAAGGTAGAAAATTCCTTCACCCATTAATAGTAATACTCGTTCAAAACGTATAAATTATGCAGTTTCATAATTTGCCTCAAAAGAGATATCAACAAGAGCCATATGTCATGCTATGAATTTCACAATTATGTACATGGATGAAAACTTGGAATTAGGTGCATACATTGATGCAAAACTCCTAGTCAAACATGGTATTTCATATACAAATTTTCTAAGGTTGTTCATGCAAAAATATTTTTGTATAGGAGTCATGATGTAAATAAGGATAATACCAAGTGTGATAAAATAAATTAATCCAAAAAATATTATTTCAATAAATAGTAAGAGTATCCTATCATCGTGTATGCATGATCATAGAAATTCCTTTTAAAACTACTTTGCACAAACGAGTCATGAGATGAAAGGACTTACCTTTTGTCTAAATGCTTAGCAAATTAGCTTCCAGATATCTTAGGTGCTTCCTCCTCATAAGCCCAACTCTGAATCTAATACACATTTCACAAGAGTTAATCTCTTGCCCACAAGTCCATAAGAGCAATTCAAATAAATCCCTAAAGGAAAAAAAAAGATTACTTATGCTCTAAGTATTTCATTATTTGCTAATGTTAATACTAATAAACCCAGACCTTTAATTAGCTAAACCAACCTTAATACCCCTTAGTCCGCAAGTAAGTTAGGAAAGGAAAGTGTTTTGCAAAGATTAAAATACCCTTGAGCTATGCATACATAAGTCATTTGGGTTTCATTTCCTAATAATAATCAAGTAATGATTGGGAGTATATAAAGGAATATAATATTTTTCTAATGAGTCAAGATATTCCATAAGATTTCTTTAAGGTATTTGAAATTTAGTGATGGCAATTTTCAAGGCAAAATTCATATTTTTTACTTCTAGATTAAAACTCTGTTTTCAAAGTAAATTAGGGATTTCAAAGATCAACTTAATTTACTAAGTAAAACATTTTATTTCTTAATGAAAATTTCTCGTTTGACACCCCTAGGTGTTAGGTAAATTACCATGTAATCCTTTTTCCAAAACTCTTTCGAAAAATAGGTCAATCAAGTTTTGAAATGAAGCTTGTAACACCTCGCTACCTACGTAGCCCAAAAGGGGTGAGGATATCACCTCGTTCTTAGAATAAGGAGTCTTTATAACTAGGTAATATAAAATATAGAAGAAAATAATTTAATAATAAAATTATTACAATCCTAGAAGCAATACTTATATAAGTCTTAAAACAAATAGAAGGTAACTAAAATCTCTAACAAATAAATACATCAAAGTAAATCTCCCATGCTCATGACAACATAAGTAAATTAACCTTCGAAGTAGGATTGACCTAAAGACATGATATAAAAAAAAGGTGTGAGAAATATTTCTTAGTAAGTCC
Organism: Voacanga thouarsii; assembly: GCA_026120185.1. Lineage (NCBI taxonomy): Eukaryota > Viridiplantae > Streptophyta > Magnoliopsida > Gentianales > Apocynaceae > Voacanga > Voacanga thouarsii. The sequence goes on from JANUWF010002272.1 coordinate 228,980, forward strand.
TATGTGTGCTCATGACAGTTTAAGAAAACATTTCATGCATGTAAGTTTTGAACAAGTCACAACAAAAAGTCTGCAAGTCCAGAAATTTATCTTTGAATACTGAGTGGCGTATTATCAGCATTTGTAAAGTAAAAGTAATCAACTTGTAAAGAAATAACCACTCAAATAAAGTTGACTATGAAATTGTGTATAATGAATGGATATGGCATCACACATTGTGTACCATGATAAAAGAATGGTCGGATGCCACATTTTTTGTATTCTGATACAAGGTGGGTGTATGGCCCACCGGGTAAGATACTCCTTCATCTCTACACTCAAATTTACCGGTTGTCCACTCAAAAAATAAACAGTCCACCTAAACTGTACCGCTAGCTCAGACTGGCCTAACCAATAAGAACTGTCGTCTTATCTAGGCAGAGCTCGCCCCTCAGAGGTGGCCTCCTACTGAGAGACTTATCTAACCCTTCAAAGATTAGTCCTAATAGTCTACCCTTATTGAGTACTTAACGTTATATTTATTCCACTTGGAAAATGTAAAATCAATGAAGAGCTTTCTTTGAAGTAGTAATTATGGTTTTCAAACAACCTTAGGTAAAAATTTGTTTAAGAAAAATTTATTGTTTTGCTTGGAAAATTGTTTGTTTGACTAAAATTATTTTATTTTAGCAGAAGGAATAAATGGTCCATAATTGCATCCCAAAGTATATCTTTTACGGCAATCCGTGCATTTGACTTGCAGAAGCGTTTTCGTTCACAAACATCTTTATGTAAGGACTTACTTTTAACTCTTGATTCCACTTGGCTAAATAATCCTCCAAGTCTTGTTCAAGACAATCTAACCCTGTCCGAGGTAAATAAAAAGTATATGTCACTATTGGCCAACAACTCTTGTATCACAAGTGCATAAGCATATAAATAACCCTTTTCCCCATGCTTCAACTAGCATTGACAAATTTCCATTCAACACCTACATTAACACAGCATCGTAAGAGTTCAATTGCCAACAAGAAGTCATCAAATAATTCGGACCAACTAATATCTTTATCTCAAACATAACTTGTTAGATATGAAAGCATTTCCCCAATCTCCAAGTGTTCGGAACCATGTAATCACAACCCAAAATTCTCTAACAACAACAACAACAACAATAATAATAATAATAATAATAATAATAATAATAATAATAATAATAATAATAATAATAATAATAATAATAATAATAATAATAATAATAATAATAATAATAATAATAATAATAATAATAATAATAATAATAATAATAATGTTGTATAACAATAAATTATAAATAATAATTTTAATAATAATAACTAGTAATTATAATAATAATAAATATTAACATATAATAAATAATAAATAACCATAAATTATAAACAATATTTTTTAACAATAACAACTAATAATTATAATAGTAACAAACAATGATAATAGTTCAATAATAATTTTAGTAATGATACTAATAAATATCTTTTAATGAATAATGAATAAAAATAAAATAAAACAAATAAATAATACTATAAATATTAGATATTGCAAATAATAACATTTCAAATAATATTATGTATTAAATTATATTATAAAAATTATAATAATGTCTTTTAACATATTAGACAATAACAACATATAACAAATTAGAATTAGTATTATATTAGTAGAAGAATAATTAATTAAACATATTAGTACTAAACTATTCTCTAAGAATGAAACTAAAATTATATAAAAAACTTATCACAATCATAATCTAAACTAGTAATATAACTAGGTTATATTATAACACATCACATTATACCACCCATCATCAAATGTATAAATTTAATATATACTAACGTTCAATTACTAACCCAATTCCTAATTTCCTACATGTGCTCAAAGGTTCCATTTTCAATTCCATACCCATCACGTGGTCAGACTAGTTCTTATATTGATATCAAAACAAGTAAGAGCTGCCATTAGGAATTTCCCTCAAACAATTAAAGCATCCACTACCCACAAACTGGCCGAACCATATATTATACCCATAGAATCCACACAAAACAAGGGAGCATCACCAGAAGACAAAATAGAGACGTTTGCTAGACAACTATGCTTAAAACCCAGCGCTAAAGAAAATAAAACCATGGGAAGATATTGGCGACGTTTAGAGAAAAAGGAGGAAGGACAAGAATTGTTCGAGTACCTCAACCAAGCAGTGCTCGACTCAGTCCAAGTGAAGGTAAGTGACCTTGCCCTTTGAGAAGTGAAAGATTAAATCTTTAGGGAGGTGAAGAAACTGCCGTGAGCTGTGAGAATAAATGGGTGTGAGCTAGTTCTGACAAAAGAAACTTTTGTGTTTGAGTGGAGAGAAAATAGTGGAAGGCTGAGAGAGGAATAGAAAAATGAATGCGCAGGTGTGTTCTTCGGTTAATGAATATGGGAGAAATGGCCGAGAGCTTATGCTTGTTTCTTTTTCTTGATTTTGGTAGAGGAAAAGGAGATGCCTAGAGGAAGTCCTTGTGTGAGTGTCAGTTTGATTAGGGAGTAGCCTGATGTTTTGTGGGTCAACAATTTTGCCGATATGTAAATCCTGATTGAGAACTCTTAAGAGAGGTTAAAGGAGTTTAAAATTCAAGAAGGTTCAGATTTTCTGAAGACATATTGATCCGGAAAACTTTTGCGGTCAGCCAGCTTTTGCACAAAAACAAAGGAAATTGGTGTAAGGTAAGTATATACCTTAGTTTTGTGAGTTGACATCATAAAGGCAATGACCAACAGACTCCGTTGTGTGGGCCATCAATTTTCAATGCTATTCAGGGGAGTTATCGGAGAATTCTTAGTGGGAATTGTGTTTGTGTGTTCTGACATTTTTTTTAAGAGTTAAGAATTGAGTAGGGTGCATTATCTGGAAGAGTATCTTCAGGAGCTATCATAAGGGTGGAATTAGAGTTTTAAAACTCAAGAAGGTTGGCCGAAATTTTAGCTAGCAGAATCATAATTTAAATACGGTTTTGCTGGATAAAAGTTGGCTAATATAAAGAAGAAAATTAGACTTCTGGCGTTTGCAAACTTCCTGCTAGATAAATTGCTCAGCATCAAGCTTTACAGCGGCAACCCCGTCAGCCAGCAAATGGAGGTAGTAGATTTCCAAAACCAACTTTCCAGTATCAAATTTAAGCTTTAGAGAACCTATTGAAATGGCATGAGTGAAGGAGAGTTGAATAATTATTAGCTAAACGCAAATAAAGAAAATAGTGGACGAAGACTGGAAATTCATTAGCTGAATTTCTTTTGCTTCAAATATTAAAAGAGGTTTTCCCAAAATAAACTTCAAGTGATGGTTAATATATATGGATAGAAAATAAAATACTAAGATGCGTATTGTTTTTTAAAATAACAATTTAAACATTTAGATAATTAAATTGTTATAAAGGGATTTAGCGACACCAAGAAAATTAGAAGAGATTTTCTAAAATCTATTATATATATATATATATATATATATATATATATATATTATTCCCCTTTAAGAAATTCTAGGAGAATAAAACTCCGCATAAATAGGGAAAATCCAAATGGTGACCAGGAAGAAGAATTTCAGCCGAGATAGGAAAAGAAGGAAAAGGGAAAAGGAAATAATTGGTGCTAGGGTTAGGATTCAATCTTCAGTCTCAAATAAATACACCCCAAGTTCTAACCATTAAGCCATATCAATTCTTGTGCCTATGTCAAATTCTAAACTTTAGATAACCCATCTTTCCCCATCATAAAGACTTCATAAATTTACTAAACGAATTAAGACACAATTAAATATATGAACAATCATGTACAGATAAATATACATATCCACCCAATTCTTAGATAAAGGTAATTTAACTTTCATAAGCACATGCAAGATGTTACCCACTGCTCCCATTGTTGGGGATATGCCCTAGAGTCAATTTGTACTTATATAATTGTCATTATGTTTTATATAATAATATGAGGCTTTCCTTTCCATGAATAGTGAGTTTTGTTTTGTTGGTCATCAAGTACGTGACTTGATAGTAAAACCCTACAATGAATACAATGACTATTCTAAAACTGTCCCTGATCGATTATTATTATTGGAATAATAATAAATTAAGATTAGTATGTTTGTGACTTGATGGCTATGTTTTACTGGCCATGGATATTTGTGATATCGAGTCAAGACATAAATAAATGTTAGAGAACATTGTATTGGACATGACCCACTGTGAGAGTACTTCATGAAATATGTCATAAGTACTTTCTAGCCATAATAATATTGAAAGTCCTTCGACCTAAATTCATCATAGTTTCTTACTTGATAAATTCTATATTTTGACATTGTCTAAAATTGTCTTTAACCGAGATAATAAATTAGACTATCTGTTGGATATAGAATAAATCAAGGAGAGGAATATGATTGATTGTGAAGGAATTTGTCCCTCTCAGTTATGGGAGAGATATCCATGGGCCCCTTGATAAGTTAGATTGTTAAAAATGCATGGCCGTGCTCAAATATATCAATCTAAGATATTGATATCATTTATTTGAACAGTCTACTATGAAATCAAGAAATAATTGATTAAGCTTAATAAGGATGACATGCTCCGTGCCTTATGCTTAATCTGGATATCGTGTGACAAAAGGACTAAATATAAAATTATGGTTTGGTTCAAAGAGATCACCGATCTTTATTTAACCTGGATAGTTATAATGTTTTGCTAGAAACCGCTTATAACTTGTGGGCCATTTAAATATGATTTAGGCACACTGCCAGTGTTAAATGAACCTATAGGGTCACACAATAAGCGAACTTGTTAGGTTATTTTTCTGGTGACCAGGTTCGATGAATTTGGATGATATCCAGATTATAAGAATTTGACTCGGTAAAATAATTAATTAAATTACCGAGATAATGGCAGAATCTTATCATATCAGTTTTAATTTAATTTGAATTTAAATTAGAATATGATAAGATATTATTAGGGTTGGACTCTAAGAGGTTCGAGGGTTTTTAAGAAAACCCTAACCGTCTTTTCAATAGTCCAATTTTTCCGGTTGAGAACATTCGTGCCATTCTCTACCAGAAAAAAAAAAAAAACCTCTCAAACCCTAGGCGCTAGCACTCCCCGGGTATCGAGTGAGTTCGCGGTGTGTATCCGATAGAGGACGTTCGCATACTTGCGGCGTACGGTGATTGTTCGGGTTGAACGTACAACGAGCGCAACCGGAATCGAAGGATTTCGATTACGACAACCGAGAGGTAATTCTTAAAGCTTAGATCTTCTTAATCGTTTACTTGGGTCCTCGGGAGGGATTCGTAGATGTTTTCCGCGTTTAGGAGTCCACGAATCCCAACAGTGGTATCAGAGCCTGGTTGCTAAACGATTAGGTTGATTTATCTGTATTAATCGTATTGTTGAATACATGTATAATATGTATATATGAATTTAACGGGTATGTATCAGCATGTTCGCATGATTATGATTTTAGAATACTTAGCATGCAGACTGCCTGAATTAGGTTTAATGTGTGCATCTTAGTCGCCTGATCAGACCAGATTAGTTGCAGATTGTCTGTAAATTGGTCTGTTTTAATATGATATGGTATCGTAAGCATGCTATCCGTCGTTCTATATTTGCGAATTGCTTTTATTAATCGGACATGATAATATGTTATCTGTATAAATATGATTAAAAGAACGCATATTGTCTGTAATATGAATTTTCACGGCGATGGTTATTAAGGGGTCCGAACGTTAATTTGATTAATTTTTGAAAATCGGAAGGCAAAATCTCATTCAATGAGAGTAGGAAAAATCGTTTTTCCTTCCGGGGGCGCTGCCCCCGGAGACCCCCGCAAGGGGCGCTACCCCTTGGAACCCCAACTAACTGTTCGTTGTGTGTTATTCGTCAATGTTTTTTATTGTAGTTGTGGATTATTTTGAATAGTGCATAGCATGGCCCGTTTCATCCCAATGTGATTGGCTGGTAACATTATGGTTGTTTTAAGTTGTAATTTTTTAAATACGGCATGCGTGTCGTTATCCATTGTTGTAAAATTGTACTGCTTTCCTAGAATAGGAATTATTTTAATTTTACTATCCAATGTAAAAGAAGACGGCATCCGACATTTACAACCAAGGAGGAGTATGCTCAAGGCATTAGAGAATGCTTAAGGAGTTCATATACCTAGATTGACCACCTTGATCTTCACTTTGCTCGTGATGATCAACATAGGTTATGGGCCATGCTATGTCACTTTTATTTATGTCTTGCATACATATTTGATATGTTTATTTCCTGCTTACTACAATCCAATCAAATTTTTTTAAGAAAAAAAAATTTAAGTGTTAAATGCCTTCCAAAATCAAACACTTGTTATTACTTGGATCATCATATGGTCATTCCTACCAAAGTAGGATGCTTTTGATTATCTGAGTGAGATAAGATGGAAAATAGTTTTCTATATGTTTGATATGGTTTGACTTAAGCTGGGCTATCAAAATGGTTTTGGGCCTAGGGCATTTTATGAGATATTTTTAGCCGGGACATTTGATGTCTATCTCATTTAAAATTAGAATTTTATTTAATTATAAGATTAAAGCCAAAGCTTACTTATGATTAAAACAAAATATTTTTCCCCACTACGAAACATCAAAATGTTGAAGTTTCAAAAAGTTTAAATGCTTTTAGTGGGAGTTTTTCGTTAGAGTCTCAAAAATTAATTACTTTGCATATTTTTGTATGTAGATAATGGCAACAAACAGTTGGAATAATTCATTGCGATCTGTGCTTGAGAAAGACAAGCTTAGTGGGACTAACTTTCTTGATTGGGCACGAAACTTAAGAATTGTTCTTAAGCAAGAAAAAAGGCTCTATGTTCTTGAAAATCCTATTCCCCCTGCTCCAGCAAATAACGCCTCAAAAGCTGAAAAAGATGCTTATAGTAAGCACAAAGATGACTCCAACGATGTTACTTGCCTCATGCTAGCAACCATGAACTACGAACTTCAAAAACAGTTTGAAGAAGCGAGAGGCATATGACATGATTGTGCATCTCAAGGAAATGTTCCAAGAGCAAGCACGACAAGAGAGATTTGAAACTCACAAGGCGTTAAATGCATGTAAGATGGTTTACGGCACCTCGGTAAGTGCTCATGTCCTTAAAATGAAGGGCTATCTAGATCATCTTGATAAGCTTGGTGCTCCTGTTAATCATGACATGGCCACGGATTTGATCTTGGGCTCTTTACTGCTGAGTATGACCGGTTTGTCATGAATTTTAACATGCATAATATGGAGAAATCCATTGCTTGAATTGCATGGGATGCTAAAACAAGGCTGAACTGAACATTAAGAAGAATACTCCTAGTGTTCTAATGGTTCAAAAAGGGAAAGGCAAAAAGAACAACCAAAAGGGCAAGGTCATGGCTAGTAAGGGTAAGGACAAGGCAAAGTCCAAGTTCAAGCCCAAACCTAAGGCCAAGACACCAAAGGAGGGAGCTTGCCACCATTGTGGAGAACAAGGACATTGGTTAAGAAATTGCAAGCTCTATTTGGAAGCAAAGAAAAAGAAGGACGGTGAGGCTGCAGCTTCGGGTATTTATGTTATTGAAATTAATTTATCTACTTCGATTCATGGGTATTGGATACCGGTTGTGGATCTCACATTTGTGTAAATGTGCGGGGTCTAAAAAGGAGTAGAGCCTTGGCAAAAGGCGAGGTGGACCTACGAGTTGCGAATGGAGCAAAAGTTCGCTGCGGTAGTCTGTAGGAACTTTTGAATTAATTTTGCCCGGTGGGCTTGTTTTAGAAGCTGAACAATTGTTTTTATGTTCCTGCTATGAGTAGGAATATTATTTCAGTTTCTTGTTTGGATTTAGAAGGTTTTGAATTTGTTATTAGGAATAACATTTGCTCCATTAATAAAAACGGCATTTTTTATGGAGATGCTTCATTATCGAATGGGCTTTATATTCTAAATCTTCGTGGATCTTCGAGACATGTCTATCTATAATATAAATACTAAGAGATTGAAATCCAATGATTTAAATCGGACTTACTTACGGCATTGTCGTTTGGGCCATATAAATGAGAAACGCATAACAAAGCTTCATAATGATGGGCTTCTAAAATCGTTTGATTTAGAATCTTACGAGAACATGTGATTCTTGTTTATTAGGCAAAATGACTAAAGCGCCTTTCAAGAGACAAAATGAAAGGGCAAGCTGATTTATTGGGCCTAATACATGCTGATGTATGTGGACCAATGAATTCACTCGCTAGAGGAGGATTTCGGTACTTCATTACATTTACGAGATGATTTCGTGAGATATGGCTACTGTATACGATGAAACACAAATACTGAATCGTTCCGAGAAATTCAAAGAATTTCAAAATGAAGTACAAAATCAACTTGGCAAAAGTATCAAAACACTTCGATCGGATCGAGGTGGTGAATACTTAAGCCACGAGTTTGACGAGCATCTTAAAAATTGTGGAATTATTTCCCAATTAACTCCACCGAGGAACACCTCAATGGAATGGTGTATACGAACGGAGAAATCGGACTTTATTAGATATGGTTCGATCAATGATGAGTCAAGCTGATCTTCCAATCTCCTTTTGGGGTTATGCCACTGGAGGCTGCTGCATTCATACTAAATCGAGTTCCATCTAAATCGGTTCGAGAAAACGCCATATGAGATATGGATGGGAGACAACCTAGTTTGTTATTTACGAAGATTTGGGGTTGTGAAGTTTATGTAAAGCGTTTATTATACGATAAACTTGCACCTAAATACGATAAATGCATATTTGTGGGGTATCCTAAAGAAACTAAAGGATATCAATTTTATCTCCCAAAAGAAAATAGAGTAATTGTTGCTCGAAATGGATTCTTTCTTGAAAAGGAATTTATTTCCAAAAGAATCGATGGGAGTAAAATACATCTTGATGAGATTCAAGGACCACGGTTAGTGCTGAACCTCATCAAGATGAGATTCAAGAGCCACAATTAGTGCACTGAACCAAATAATGAATCTCGATTAGATGGCTCACAAGTCCAAGATGAGCCTACATCTATAGAACAAGGACCTCGAAGATGCGATAGGGTTCGTCAACAACTTTGAGAGATATGGATTTCTCATCAACGACGATCACAATGTGGAGCTTATGGTTAATGATGAGCCCACTTCCTATCAAGAAGCCATTAAGAGTTCGACTCTAGAAAATGGTTAGAGGCTATGAAGTACGAGATGCAATCCATGTATGATAACCAAGTTTGGACTTTGGTTAACCCACCTAAAGGTTCAAAAACCATTGGGTGTAAGTGGGTTTTCAAAAGAAAACAGACATGGAGGGAAATGTGCATACTTACAAAGCACGACTGGTAGCAAAAGGTTATAGACAAACTCATGGTATAGACTATGATGAAACCTTTTCACCGGTTGTAATGCTTAAATCTATCGAGAATTCTTCTTGCCATAGCGGCATATTATGACTATGAAATTTGGCAAATGGATGTCAAAACCGCGTTTCTTAATGGAAACTTACTCGAAGATGTGTACATGACACAACTTTGAGGGTTTTGATGATCCTTTGAATTCTAATAAAGTGTGCAAGCTTCAAAGATCCATTTATGGATTGAAGCAAGCATCTCGAAAGTCTGGAATCTTCGTTTTGATGAAGCAATTAAAGAATTTAACTTTATCAAAAATGAAGATGAGCCTTGTGTCTATAAGAAAACAAGTGGGAATGCAATAGTCTTTTTGGTACTTTATGTTGATGATATCTTACTCATTGGAAACGACATCCCAACTCTACAAAGTGTAAAGACATGGTTGGGAAATTGTTTCTCAATGAAAGACTTAGGTGAAGCTGCCTATATTCTAGGTATAAGGATCTATAGAGATAGATCTAGAAAGCTAATTGGACTAAGTCAAAGTGCATACATTGACAAGGTGCTGAAAAGGTTCGGTATGCAAGACTCTAAGAGAGGATTCTTGCCAATGTCACATGGCATTAAGCTCGGCAAAACTCAAAGTCCTTCTACGAAGGATGAAGAAGAGCGCATGAACAAGATACCATACGCTTCCGCTATAGGGTCTATCATGTATGCCATGTTATGTACTCGACCCGATGTATCATATGCATTGAGCATGACAAGCGAGGTTCCGAGTCAAATCCTGGAGAGGCACCTTTGGACTGCTTGTCAAGAACATACTAAAGTACTTAAGAAGAACTAAAGATATGTTCTTAGTTTATGGAGGACAAGAAGGCGAGCTAGTTGTAAATGGTTACAACGATGCTAGTTTTCGATCCGACATAGATGATTATAGATCGCAATCGGGTTTTCTATTTTGTTTGAATGGAGGTCTTGTAAGCTGGAAAAGTTCAAAGCAAGACACCGTGGCCGATTCTACTACGAAGGCTGAGTATGTAGCTGCCTCAGCTGCAGCTAAAGAAGCAGTTTGGATTAAAAAGTTCATTACAGAACTAGATGTAGTTCCTAGTATTGTGAACCCAGTGGATCTCTATTGTGACAACAATGGAGCCATTGCACAAGCTAAGGAACCAAGATCACATCAGCGATCCAAACATATACTTAGACGTTTTCATCTCATTCGAGAAATTGTTGATAGAGGAGATGTCAATGTATGCAAGGTGCCAGCTGATGACAATGTTGCGGATCCAGCGACAAAGCCTCTCCCATCGTCTAAACATGATAGTCATACCGGAACAATGGGATTACGGCTTATGCCAAATTGGTCTTAGTGCAAGTGGGAGGCTGTTGGGGATATGCCCTAGAGTCAATTTGTACTTATACAATTGTCATTATGTTTTATATAATAATATGAGGCTTTCCTTTCCATGAATAGTGAGTTTTGTTTTGTTGGTCATCAAGTACGTGACTTGATAGTAAAACCCTACAATGAATACAATGACTATTCTAAAAGCTGTCCCTGATCGATTATTATTATTGGAATAATAATAAATTAAGATTAGTATGTTTGTGACTTGATGGCTATGTTTCTCGGCCATGGATATTTGTGATATCGAGTCAAGACATAAATAAATGTTAGAGAACATTGTATTGGACATGACCCATTTGTGAGAGTACTTCATGGAATATGTCATAAGTACTTTCTAGCCATAATAATATTGAAAGTCCTTCGACCTAAATTCATCATAGTTTCTTACTTGATAAATTCTATATTTTGACATTGTCTAAAGTTGTCTTTAACCGAGATAATAAATTAGACTACTTGTTGGATATAGAATAAATCAAGGAGAGGAATATGATTGATTGTGAAGGAATTTGTCCCTCTCGATTATGGGAGAGATATCCATGGGCCCCTTGATAAGTTAGATTGTTAAAAATGCATGGCCGTGCTCAAATATATCAATCTAAGATATTGATATCATTTGTTTGAACAGTCTACTATGAAATCAAGAAATAATTGATTAAGCTTAATAAGGATGACATGCTCCGTGCCTTATGCTTAATCTGGATATCGTGTGACAAAAGGACTAAATATAAAATTATGGTTTGGTTCAAAGAGATCACCGATCTTCATTTAACCTGGATAGTTATAATGTTTTGCTAGAAACCGCTTATAACTTGTGGGCCATTTAAATATGATTTAAGCACACTTGCCGGTGTTAAATGAACCTATAGGGTCACACAATAAGCGAACTTGTTAGGTTATTTTTACGGTGACCGAGGTTCGATGAATTTGGATGATATCCAGATTATAAGAATCTGACTCGGTAAAATAATTAGTTAAATTACCGAGATAATGGCAGAATCTTATCATATCAGTTTTAATTTAATTTGAATTTAAATTAGAATATGATAAGATATTATTAGGGTTGGACTCTAAGAGGTTCGAGGGTTTTTAAGAAAACCCTAACCGTCTTTTCAATAGTCCAATTTTTCCGGTTGAGAACATTCGTGCCATTCTCTACCAGAAAAAAAAAAAACCTCTCAAACCCTAGGCGCTAGCACTCCCCAGGTATCGAGTGAGTTCGCGGTGTGTATCCGATAGAGGACGTTCGCATACTGCAGCGTCTGGTGATTGTTCGGGTTGAACGTACAACAGCGCAACCAGAATCGAAGGATTTCGATTACAGCAACCAGAGGTAATTTTTAAAGCTTAGATCTTCTTAATCGTTTACTTGGGTCCTCAGGAGGGATTCGTAGATGTTTTCCGCGTTTAGGAGTCCACGAATCCCAACACCCATATCCCTTGTAACACTCCACTATCTAGGCCCAACAGGGCTAGGGATGTTGTCCCGTCCAAAGGACAAGAGGTCTTTATAACTAGGTCACACAATCAGAATAATAGAAATAAAACAATACTTAAAACTTAAAACTTATTACAATCCAAGAATTCAAAAACAAATCCAAAATAGAAATTGTTCACTCTCAACTCCCAAAGCATTACACAAAATAAGTATAAGAAAATCTTTCAAGGCAGGCAACAACCAACTACTCATCCCCACAATAGGATCGACCTGAAATCATAGTAAAAAGGGTGATGAGATAAAAATCTCAGTAAGTCCGTGTGTGCTTTGAGTGTCCAGTGAAAACAGTTCGTGAATGCAAGATGTAAAATCTTCATAAGAGAAATACTGGCAAGCAATAAACAATAGTCAAAATCAAGAGTGGTGTTTTGGCTTTTCCAATCATACAGGTACAATAAATCAACCACTCAAAAGGGTGGCTATGGGTTACCACACGTTGGGCCCTATAACCATACAACGGTCAGAATGTCACACTTTGTGCAGACTGACAAAAGTATGTGATCGGCCTACCGGGTAAGATACTCCTCATTCTCTATTCCCAAACAAAGCCGGTTGTCCATTCCGGCAACACACAGTCCACTTGATTGAAAACTGCTAGCTCGGACCGGCACGACCTACTGGACTGACATCTTATCCGGGAAGGACTCACCCCTCAGAGGTAGCCACCTACTGAGAGACTTACCCTAACCCTTCAAAGACTAGTCCTAGCAGTCCGCCCTTATTGAGTACTCAATGTAATTTATCTCACTTGGGGGAAAATGAATAAAACATAGTTCCACTTGAAAATGGCAATTAAGGATTTCTAAAGTTTGGGGCAAAACTGGTTTTAGAAAGCGCTTTAGGGTTTGAGTAAAACTACCTCTTGATTTTCAAATAATTTGTTTGTCTGAAATGAGAAAGGAGATAATCCTCAATTGCCTTTACAGAAGTGAGTGTCCATGCACTCCACATTTGGCTTGCCATAGTAATCATTTTGCATCAAATAGGTTTTATGTAGGAGCTTACCTGATCCTTTGCTCGAGATAAAATAAAAGTCTCCAACAGCTGACCTAACCCCACCTGGGGTAAATATAAGCCATAGTTAAACTCAAGACAAAATTTGCTTTCACAAATAATCCTAACTCAACTTCCTACAATCATGATCCTAGAGTCCCAAGCTTTAAGGCTAGATAATAAATAAAGGGTTTATAAGATAAGTCTAGTTTGGTATTAAAATAATTAGGGTTTTGGAAAATAGGTATTAATAATTTGAAGGTTTAAATCTTGCCATAAATAAATTAGAGTTTATTTGATGAATGGTCCTAGGTGGTATTATGTAAAATAATAATCTATTAATAATTAATTGTTAGAAATAATTGATAACTAAAATTAATAGTAAGTAAATTTTAATGGTTCCGATTGAAAGATAATAAGTAAATTTTAATAGTAGTTTTGAATATAAGACTTACAAAATTAATATTTTACCTATTTATGAATATTTATATAAAAGGTTTTATTATTATTTTCTATATATTTCATTTTATATAATATCTATGTATTTTATTTCTTAAATAAAAGCTATCATTTATTTGACTAAAATATCATTATTTTATATAAGTGACCAAATCCACATTTTCCTAGGGTTTTCGAAATTCACTAGAAGAAATTATAGTAATAATCATTTTATTGATGGAATAAAATTAGCTTAGGGACAACAAGGTCATGATCATAATTTCTATTGCTAACCATAATCATGATTATACACTCTACACCAATCAACAAAACATCCAAATCATGAATAAATGCATAGATCTAAATTTACCAAGATATGATCCAAACTCTACTAACATAACCACAATCACGGCCTTAACAAGAATACATGAACATAAACCCTATTCACCAAAGGTGACATAATCTCTAACATGCTTATTCAATTATACTATTCATGACATGAAGAGCACGCAACAAAACCCTAAAACGCCTTGCAAGCAACTAAGACAAATCATCTTATGCATCAATCCCATCTCCATCATATACACACATTTATTCATGCCTCAATCTCAACTTCAACACAACAACACATGCTCGAATCTCAATCATAATCCATCCCCTTCCAATATCATCCTAGAGACATGAATCTAGAATTTAAAAAAAAGGTTGAAGAGGCTTACTTGATTGATGACTACCTTGGAGTAGTTTTGAAAGGATCCTTACTCTTAGGAGACTTGATCCGTCCAAGAGAGAAGAAGAAAATATGGCCATGATTGAAGTAACCATTCGGCAGAGAGAGAGAGAGAGAGAGAGAGAGAGAGAGAGAGAGAGAGAGAGAGAGAGAGAGAGAGAGAGAGAGAGTGAGAGGGAAAAGAGAAAAAGAGAGTTCATTAGCATGTATATATATACCTATATTCATTAGGAGTTGGAGATGAGTGAAGATGGAGGTGATTGATCATGCTTACCTTGAAGGTGTTCTTGAGCCTTCATGAAAATACTAGTTTTTCGATCTAAAAGAGAGATTTTGATTTCAGTATTTGATGTTAAAAATTGCAGAAGTGGTTTCAAGGGATTGAGTAGATGTGATCTGGAGTTTTTGGAGAAGATTGGAGAGGTTTGGAGTGGTCTTAGGTGAGGGACTGCTAGTAGGTGTTCTTGGTTTGGAGAGAATGGAGAGAATTTGATTGAAGTTGGCCGAAATTCTGTGAGGATAGGGTGGCTGAATTGTTTGAGAGGGTTTTGGCAATTGAATTTTTTGGTTTGAGAGGAAAAGGAAAGCTGGTTGTTTGAAATCTAAAAAGAATATTTTAGGGAACCAATTTTGGAAATAAAATATGGTAAGAAGATCTTGGTCAATGGAGAGCTTTTGGAAGCTTCAATGGCCGGCTGTTTGTCTGTGATTTTTGCTGAGATGAATGATGGTTGAAGGAGCTTTAGAGTGGCTGAAAATATGATGTACAAGAGTGAAGGAATTTTCTAGTTGTTTAAGGTTTAATTCATGGAAGGTTGCTAAAATAAATTGCTGAAATTTTGGACTTCAATCAATGGTTTGATTGTAGTGATTGATGGAGATATTTTAGGACAGACATGGGACTGGTTTTCGAGCAGTATACTGGGGA
Organism: Voacanga thouarsii; assembly: GCA_026120185.1. Taxonomy (NCBI): domain Eukaryota; kingdom Viridiplantae; phylum Streptophyta; class Magnoliopsida; order Gentianales; family Apocynaceae; genus Voacanga; species Voacanga thouarsii. The sequence goes on from JANUWF010002272.1 coordinate 244,383, forward strand.
AGATGATGAAGCTCAGTTCATGGCTGTTCAAGGGGAGTTTGTGCAGAAAAATGGTGGAAGTTTCGGATAAGGCTGAAGAAGGAACAAAGCTGGAAAATCCTGAACAGATTTTCGTAAGTTTGCTGGAAATCTCTAGGTAGATTTTGCTATCAATTTTCAGTCAGTTTGCAGAAGATTTGAAGGGCCATTCAAAAGTCCTTCAAGGCTGGTTTCTAGCCTTCTTTATGGAGGAAAAACGAGGTTAAGTTGTTGGGTGAAAAACTGGAAGAAACAGCTTGGTTTTGGCTCACTAATGCTGCGTAAAATGTCCAGAAAATTTTCTGATTTGCATAGATTTTTGAGTAGCTTGGTTTGGCTGGAATGTTCAGTCCTCAAGCTAAGTGAAATGGCCATTTTTCTGGCAGCATTTGGGAGGAAAAGATGGCTGAAATTTTCGACACTTGGACTAAACAAGAAGCTGGAAAAATTTCAATTTACAACATGAAGAAAATGAACACAGCTTGGTTGGAGTTTTGAAGGTTCAACCATGGAGATTAATTCTCTTGGAAACCTTCCAAAACTCCTCCCCATTTTCGGCCAAAAAGATAACTCATATGGACATTTTCGAAACCTTCATATCACAGAACTTTGCTGGAATTTTTCTGGAATAAAATTGGCTTGGATAAATTAATCAACCTAATTGATTAAGAATTAAGGAAAGCTAGAGATCAAGAAGGGTATGAATCCCTTAGAAATTTTTGTAGGGCACAAGAGTAGGATTAGGGCATTCCTATCATGTCTCCTGTAGGACAACTCTCCTACTCCTTCCTAAAGCATGCAAATGCCGAAATATAGCCTTCTCAAACAAAAATAAAATTTAATCATGCTAAAACTCCAATGTTGGAATTTGAACTCAAGACCTCAAGAATTAATTCCAAAGCTCTAACCACCAAACTACAACAACTCTTGCTCTTATTTTCTCTTCCAAATATTTCTCATATTTAATCCTCAAGCTATCTCCCTATTTTTACCTCAAGCAAAAATTACCATTTTGCCCTTCTTACTCAATAAATACAATTAAGCCTTCTAGACTATAAATCACATATCTAAAGCACATAAAATCATATAAAAATATATTTATGGATGCAAGAAAATATGATATGTATCCCAACCCTCTTACTCTAAGGTTGGCTTTAGCTTATTGGAATGTATGCCCTCTTAGACTAGTTTTCTGGTGTAAATATCGAATATTTTAATAAAATAATTTATTTGTCAGACATCGTTTGTGAAATAATTTTCTTTATTTGTGCACATTTGCGTTTGGAACAGACCCATTGTGTTTAAATAAGTGATCCATGTGAATGGAGGTCTTTCACAGTAAGGTATGGATCATGGGTTATTTAAACACATAAACATTTGTTCTTAACCAATTGATGAGAATGAGAATCTCATCATATTTAGGTTATTATATTATGAATTCCAAATGGGGGAATGGCTTACCTTTAGCCAGTGAGTAGTCCACTCACTTCATGACATAAGCGTATTTTGAATACGTAGTAGTTGTTTCTAAAAGTATTATATGGTTGAAACCTAGACTACTACCGCTACAGCGTGGACTAGTACTGTATGACTTGAGTATGAGTTGGTGGTTTGGCAAAACTGGGAGCATATACTTTGATATGCTATAGTTGAGGTTCTATAGTAGGGCCAATATACTTGTATGTTGGGTATGTGTGACTAGCTAGTTAAGACAGACTTGTACAAGATAGTTTCTACACTGTATCATCCCTTGTGGTTGTCTGAATGATCTAAATATCTAGGCCTGGGAAACATGACTTGTATGTTTGCTTTAGGGTAGCTCTCTTGGAAAGCGAAAATACTCCAGAAAGTTGTAGATCATTGGACTAGAAGCCTAAGGATGGTAGATGTCATTTAGAGAGGTGTTAGTGCACTTCTTCCTCTCTAAATGTACGACGATGTGTAGAGGGGTATTTTAGTCATTTCATCGGTAGGTCGAAGACTTTGCTAATGCAACATTGTCCTTGTGGTCAATATTTCCTTATGGTAATATTAGGAAATATTTAAAATGCAAAATACATCTATTTGTATAGTAGGGGTATTTTAGTCATTTTAGTAGCCAAAGGCGATATGTCTTTTTGGTCCTCGGAATAGCTCGTAAGTCCTAATTAATTTTTGGGTTAAGAAATTGATCTCAATTGAGAGAGTTTTATTTTATTTGCGAAGTCTAATTTATTATTACATTGGAATAAAATAAATGGAGAGAAATTTATTATCTGGTTTAATTGGTTAATTAATTATTCAAGGCCAATGTCCAGTTTGAATAATTAGAAAATTAATCGGGACTTAAACTAGAGGAAAAATAATTATTAATTAATTAGTTATTGGGTTATTTATTTAATTAAATCCTAAGAAATAAATAATTAAAATTTAATTATTTTTTGTTCATTTGGGTTAATTAATTATTTATTGGGTTATTTATTTAATCCCAAGAAAAATAATTAATGTTTATTATTTTGGACTTTTCGGGTCCAAGAAAAATAATAAATATTATTTTGGCCCAATAGCCTGGACCATGGGATTTCTTCGGACACAATACAAAAGAGTTTAGGGTGAAGCCAAAATTTATTTTGTAAATAATATTCGGGTATTAAATCCCGGGAATATTATTTTTATCAAAATAATTATTTTTGGTTTCATGACTCTTGGCTTTCTATGTGGAAAAATAAAATAAAAGAAAAAGGAAAAAAAAAAATATATATATATTTTCCGGTGACTCTTGTCTCTCTCTCTCTCTCGTACTCTCTTATGCCTTTTCTTCTTCTGGCTTTTGGTTTTGAAACCAAAGGAAGCCAACCGAGAAGACATTTGTGTCTCTTGGTTTTCTGGCTTCTGGGTTTGGTTCATGGAGCCATTGCTATAAATACCAACCGAGAGATGAAGGAAAGGGAGTGACATCGAGTAGTTTTTCTCTACCAATTCGTTGCTCACCAAACACAGATTAGGTAGGGAATATTCTGTGAACCAAAAGGCTTGGCATTGCACCGGAGGTGAAGAAGTTGACGTAGGAGGCTTTACTACACGGAGGAGAAGGAGGCTGTGTTTTTGAGCTTCAATCCAATCTTCTTCAATCTTTATGTTTTAAGGCTCCAAGAGGTATGTTCTTAAGCCTCCATGCTGCTGCCATGACATGTTTAATGTTATTTCCTCCATTTTTGTTCATCCATGCATGCTCTCTATTCACTGTCATGATCTTCATAGCTGGTGTTTCACATCCCCCATACCAAGGTTAGGGTTTAGAAGGGGTATTACATAGCTCGCCGAAACAGTAACTATACTGGAGCAGTAATTTCAAAAAATTCATATCTTACAATCCCTAAGGAGTTGTTTAGTGATTCTTGAATCAAATTTTTTTGAAATCTCAAAGTTTGTTTTGTGAAAAATCCAATTCAAAACTACAATAGGAAGTATGTTTTTTGGGGGTTCAAATTTGGGTTACGCATAGGGGTTTCTGGCAGCTTAATCCCATTCAACAACACACTACAATTTCCAATCATCAAACTCTTGTAAACCCTCAAATAAGTTCCCAACACACCCTAGATCCTATAAAACATCATACACGAGCCTCATGATCATAATTTGGCTTAAATAAAAAACACCCAATTCAAAATTCAAAATTCCAGCAAGCACTCTGTTTCTCCAACCATCATCATAAAGCATAAAGAGCACCAAAACTTCCCTAACTTGATAATATAAAACACCACACACACAGGGCCAAATTTCCACAACATACACACAATTTCGTTTCATCAAATTTTCAGCATTCAAAGCATGAATTCAAGGAGCAAAATATAAACAGAATTTTTGGCACAAATATAGGGCCATCTTCGATTTGAGCAGAAAATATAGCAAGATGATAGGGGCTAAATTAGTCATATTTTTCTTAGTTATTTGAGGCTCTTTTGTGATACGTTTTGTTCAATAACTACTCATATTCCTTCATATTTGAGATTTTACCCTTGGAAAGGTATTTTGTTCATTATTATAGATTTTTGGGGTAAAACAAAGCAACAACGTCGCAAAACAGAGGAGAGGCAACGCTGGCTAGGGCATTGGAACTGGTGCCGGCCATGTTCTGTTTACATGAACTTTGATGCGATGAAAATTTGTCAAAATAGAGCGGAATAGAGTGGAACCGGCGCCGGCTCCGAGAGCCAAGACGGTGCCGGCTGCATTCTGGAATGCACTGTGCGGAATTTGAAAAAAAATCGGCTAACAAGTGGAGAACCAGAACATAACCGACGCCAGCTCCGAGGGCCAAGGCGGCGCTGGCTATGCTCTGTGGAAAAGGTGGGATTTTGATTTTTCTACGCAGTTTTTGGTAATCTGTGGAGTTTTAGTACTTTCATATTTCTACTCAGCCAAGAACATTACATCAATGAGTTTAGACACTTTTCAAGCCTATAAATAGATGGAAAACACAAAGGAAAAAGGGGGGAATTCATTGATTCAAATCCAAAGAGGAATTCTTCAATTCAAGAAGGGTTGTACGAGAAGGTCTTCAAAGGAAGAAGAAGGAGTCTTGTCTATGAGTGCTTTCTTTTACTTTGTTTTCTTTTTCTTGAACAATGATATGTTAATTGTTTTATTGTAATTTAACATTGTTGAGATATTTATGGTTTTTAGAGTTATTTGATCTTTTAATTAATTGATTATTTTTATTGGTATTTAATTACTTGTGCCTATTACGAGGTTATTTGGTTATTTTTTTTCCATTGACTTGTTTGGAAAAAGGGTTGATGGTGGTTTCAATTCATTGATTTCATATTTGTTGTCTCTTAACTTACTTGGAAAAGGGGTTAATTGCTAAGAACAAGGTAGTTAAAGGTTAATTGATGTCTGTCAGGAATGGATTCATTGGTTAATTTCATGTTTTAAGTTTGCCAGGAATGAAAATTTAATCAAAGGATTATGTTTAATGCATCTTTTGGGTAACTGGTTGAGACAGGAATGTGATGCTAAGTTATCTAGAAGATAGGGATTTATAGATTGGAAAAGAAGTGAGTCTGCTTTAATCCTTCATGATGCCAAGAGAATGATTAGTTATGATAATGATTAGGTACTTTAAGATCATATTTGTCGGAACAATGATTTGAGTTATATAATTCTCCATCCTTGACATGTATATATTTTTATTTTTATTTTCTTTTTCACTTTATCGAGTCGGTTAAACAATGAAAGAAAGGTGACTAATGTATACTTGTTCCTTGAGGATCGACACTCGTTTGAACCCTATGCTATCTTAATGATGAGTACGCTTGCTCATATATGTAATTTGGGTTTAATATTTTAATGTAAACTTGATTGGGAATATGTTTAGTTTTTATATAATTTTTATACCCAAATCCATACGCATCAAGTTTTTAGCGCCGTTGCCGGGGAATAATATCATGAAAGCTTGGATTTTGTTGATTTAACCATGTAAATATGTAAATAGACAAATATGTAAATATGTATACTTGTTCTTTCTGCAAAAAGGTGTTATCTTTTGTATTTTGCATATGTGTATATACTCTTGTAACCTAACCTACTAACTTTGACTATGTTCTACTAACTAACTCTGTATTCCTTTAATTTTGTTTTAATCATTAATTCTCTATCTAACTTGCTTCTTGTTTTTCTAGGTGTTATCTTTGGTACATGACTCGAAAATCCGAAGGCGAGATAGTCAATTTTGACCCCAAAATCGAAAGGACATTATCAAAGATCCGCCGGACTTAATTGTCGAAATGGATGGTACTCAAAACAATAATGCTGGAAATAGGAGGGTTATGGACGACTTTGTGAAACCTGCAATCTCGGGCACAGGTTCGAGTATTACTAGGCCTAGAGTGGATGTGAATACTTTTGAAATAAAGCCCAACATTATCCAAATGGTTCAAAACATGGTTCAATTCGATAGGCTACCTGAAGAAGATCCCAATGCTCATTTAGCTAGTTTCCTTAAGATTTGTGATTCTTTTAAGATGAATGGTGTTTCGGAGGATGCCATAAAATTAAGACTTTTTTCTTTTTCTTTGAGGGATAGAGCCAAATCTTGGTTAAAGTCTTTACCTACCGGTTCCATCACTACCATTTTAGCCACGTTTTCTTCAAAATCTCCAACCTCCCTCTCAAATTCTCTCTAATCCGCGTTGGCTTCACATCTTTCACTTCCCAAAATTTGATTTTTTACCTCCTAAACACTTCTATAACATCTATCTACCTCTCTTTTGTCGATCCTACAGATCAAAATCCTCAAATTCTTCCATTTTTCACAACAACATCACATTCAATCCACAAGTAAGGAGCTTAGATTTTTATAAAAAGCTTACATCTTTTGCTTGCCCATGCATACAAGAGGACAAATGTATGATTTTTATTCAATTCCTAGGGTTAAAATAGTGTAGATGACTTTTTCTAATTTTAGGGACAATGTTGGCCGAAAATTGGGACTGTGTATGCTATTTTGAATGCTGCATTACTCCTTGATCTTCGTAAGTTGGACTAGATTAGGAGTTAATGATTTTTTTATACTTGATTCATGCATATGATCATTAAGGGCTTCATGCATATAGCTAAGTGTGGAATTATGGCTATTTGTGCTGATTGACTATAGGCTATATATGGAACTTGCATTGTTTTTCACGTAATGCCATGATGATATTCAACATGTTTATGCTTTACAGTGAACTCTACATGTATTGTTGCAGGTTGTGTTGAATTGATTGGAGGGGATTGAATTGATGTTGGTTAGAGTGTGATATGTATTGAAGGAGTTTGGGTTTTGTGGGTTGTGAGATTGGTTGAGGGTTGAGTGAGATTTGAGGAGTGTGTTTGTAAACGGTAGTTGGCCCCGTGTTAAGTCTTTGAGCTCAGTTGTTCTCTTTTCCTATTTTCACCACTCCTTGATACCATGTTTAGAGCAAGGGGTCATTCTTCTAAAAGGGCGAGGGCTTCCTCTTCCTCAATCCCTTCATCTATCGATCATTTGTTCCTTAGACCTTCTGAGTTTATAGATGCATCTTGTGAGGAATGGTACAATAGGAGAGCATCCAATAAAATCATTGTCGAGCGTACTTCCGCACCCACCCTAGACCGTGCACTCAAATTGGGAATGACGTTTAGAATCCTAGGATGGGGGTCGATAGTACAACTGAAAGGGAAGTATTATCCGGTGCTCATCAAGGAATTTTATGCCAATATGGTTGACAAGGGCAATAAACACCTTCCTCATATTAAAACGAGAGTGAAAGGAATCCCCATTGTCATCACCCAAAATCAATTAGCTAACCTCCTCCAGGTATTTGACGATGATTCTTGGTAAGGGATAGAAGCGAATAATCAAAAAATTCTTTCTGGCCCGAATTGGGATACTAGTGGGACTAGAGCCACCCTAGGGTTGTATAAGCATAATGCCTTTCAAGCTAATAGTTTCTATTCAAACAACGATCTTACTGCCAACTTTAGAGCTCTAGTCTATATGTTTGGGTTCAATGTTGTACCCCGTGCTAGTGGTTTTAATGAGACCCGACTTATTGACACTTATATTTTACATCGGATGAGGAACACACTGCCTATCCCTCTTGCACATTTGATCATCCAATCCATTTGGGATGTTGTTCATCACTGTCTCTTTACAACAACCTTCGTTTTTCCCTTGGTAATAATGAAAATTCTGAAAGACTTTAGTGTTAGTTTTGAGGGAGAACTGATGGAGGTTACTATTGAGCATGATATGGTGATGGAGCAAACTCTGATGAGTTGCAGGTACAAGTACAGCCAGGAGTTGAAGAAGTGGCTAACTCCTTTCGAGGTCAGACATCCCGGTTAGGTTAGGCCACCCACCGTAGAGGAGGAACACCCACCATCATCGTTGGCACGTGCACAAGCTAGTAGTTCTCAGTCCCAACCCCGGACTGACTTTGAGACTACCGTGTTGAGACGCTTAGACCAGCAAATGGAGATGCTCCTACGCTTGTAGGGTACTATGGATGACATGGCGAGACGGCAAGCTACTATGGAGCAGCAATTGGCCGAATAGAGGCAGCATTCTTTTGGGCAACAAGGTGGTGCAGAAATCTCCACACTGGCTGATGATGATGCACATGATCATGAGGAGGAGGACTGATGCTGCTTGTTTACATTTTCTCGATCACTCTTTTTTTTTCCTTTCTCTTTTAATGTTTTTTTTTCTTTTTTGTAGTTTTTGATTTCTTCTTTTTTCTGTTCTGTACTATTTTTTTTCTTTTGTTTTTGATTTATTTTCTTTTCTAGTTTTTATGCTTTGGTGTTCTCTTTTGTATTTTTCTTTTTAGGTACTTCGCCAATACCTCGTTCTTCAAGCATTCAGCTCTTGTATAGCATAATACAAAATGAATGGAAGTTTGTTTTTCTTATCTCTTCTCCTTTACATTTTTGGTCCCATGGCATTGTTTATTCTTTGTTCTATTTCTTTGGCCGTTGAGGACAATGTCTAGTTTAAGTGTTAGGGAGTGGTTCGATTAAAAATTCTTCTATGCATTACTCTTGTCCTTTATCCTTCTTGTAAAACCAAAAATTTTCAAACTTTCTCTGATTTTCTTGGAGATTTCAAGCTGTATTTTTAAAGCATGTCTTTATGATGGATTATAGAGTATATGTTCTAGATCATTTATGGCTTATGCATGACTTTTTCCATGTACTTGGACGAAGTAGTTCTTGATCAAATGCTTTGCATTGTTCTTAAACCTGTTTTTCTACTAAAATTCATGGAGCATTTTAGAACTTACTTGAATACCTCTCGAAGCGAAATAAGAAAGACAATCATGATTTAACTTAGGGATGCCGATAATAAGCCTTCTTTGGATAGTTTGAGCTTTTCAAGCCTACCTATTTTTTATATTATCCCTAGTGCCTATTTTGAGTCTAAATTATTTATTTCTTTCTTTAAAACCCATCACAATACTTTGTCTATTGCTTGTTTTTGAGAGTTTGAATAATTTTTCAAATCTTTATACTCTTGACGGATGAAAGTACATGAAGGAGAATGTGAGAGAGAGTACTTGGAGAAGGATCATGACTCGTTACTTTTGGTTATGTATCAATAGTTGTGTTGAGCTGGAAAAGGAAAAGAAAGAGAAGAAAAAGAAAAAAGCGATTGAAAACAAGAGAAGAAAAGAAATAGCTGCTAGAAAAGATGGATAAAAGAAATTGAGAAAGAAAAGAAAAGCAGCAGTAAGAGTGAAAATAAGAGAGAAAAGAAAGAAAAGAAAAAATTTTTTGAAAGGAAAAGAGGACGAAAGATCACAAAAGGGATGGTGATTGAGCTGTAAAATTTAAGTTCATATAAAGTACTTGATACCATTGCTGGAAATTTGAGTGATCTTGTGAAAGAAATAGAGAAGAGTTGATGAAAAAAGAAAAGAAAAAAAGAAAAAAAATGCAGGATTTGCTTGAGTTGAGTTGTAATTGTTAAATAAGGTTATAGTTTGATTGATTTCTGGAATAGGAGAGCAAGAAGAGTTGAAAATTATTGATTCATTTTGTTTATCCTTTTCTTGTGAACTCTCAACTTCTTTGATTTCTGATTCTCCTATATCTTTCGTTTGATAAGCTACATTACAAACCTTTAGCCTTACATTACAAGCTTGAAAGTCCTACTTGATCTAAGTAGAATTATGATATGTCTCGGATTAGTAGAGAGAGTGTATAAATAGTAAGCTTATGGAATGCATATTCTTTTTGAACTAAATTCTTTCCAATGGTTTGAGAATATTGTGAACTCTTGAGATGGTTCTACTAAGTCATTTATCACTTACACAAGTCTTGTATTTGTTGTGAAAGATGTAGCATCATGTGTTTTATGTTCTTGAATGAAGAAAGCATTAGAGATATCGTTTTGAAATTGATTGAGTGATTGGTTAAACCTTATGTTTTTCTACTTGTTCTCGATATTTTGCTTGAGGACAAGCAAAGAGCTAAGTATGGGGGAATGTGATAGGGGCTAAATTAGTCATATTTTTTTTAGTTATTTGAGGCTTTTTTGTGATACATTTTGTTCAATAACTAGTTATATTCCTTCATATTTGAGATTTTACCCTTGGAAAGGTATTTTGTTCATTATTACAGATTTTTGGGGTAAAAAGAAACAAAAACGTCGCAAAATAGAGGAGAGGCGGCGCCGGCTAGGGCATTGGAACTGGCGCCGGCCATTACTATTTACACGAACTTTGAGATGATAAAAAATTGTCAAAACAGAGTGGAATTGACGCCGGCTCCGAGAGCTAAGGTAGCGCTGACTGCATTCTAGAATGCATTATGCAGAATTCGAAAAAAAAATTGGCGAACAAGTGGAGAACCAGAACACAACCGGCGGCGGCTCCGAGAGCCAAGGCGGCGCCGGCTGTGCTCTGAGAAAAAGGCGGGATTTTGATTTTTCTACGTGGTTTTTGGTAATCTGTGGAGTTTTAGTACTTTCCTACTTCTACTCGACCAAGAACATTACACCAACGAGTTTAGACACTTTTCAAGCCTATAAATAGATAGAAAACATAAAGAAAAAATGGGGGAATTCATTGATTCAAATCAAAGGAGGAATTCTTCAATTCAAGGAGGGTTGTACAAGAAGGTCTTCAAAGGAAGAAGAAGGAGGCTTGTCTATGAGTGCTTTCTTTTACTTTGTTTTCTTTTTCTTGAACAATGACATGTTAATTGTTTTATTGTAATTTGACATTGTTGAGATATTCATGGTTTTTAGAGTTATTTGATTTTTTGATTAATTGATTATTTTTCTTGGTATTTAATTACCTGTGCCTATTACGAGGTTATTTGGTTGTTTTTTTTTTCCATTAACTTGCTTGGAAAAGGGATTGATGGTGGTTTCAATTCATTGTTTTTATATTTGTTGTCTCTTAACTTGCTTGGAAAAGGGGTTAATTGATGTCTATCAGGAATGGATTCATTTGTTAGTTTCATGTTTTAAGTTTGCCAGGAATGGAAATTTAATCAAATGATTGTGTTTAATGCATCTTTTGGGTAAGACTGGTTGAGACAGAAATGTGATGCTAAGTTATCTAGAAGATAGGGATTCACGGATTGGAAAAAAAGTGAGTCTGCTTTAATCCTTCATGATGCCAAAAGAATGATTAGTTATGATAATGATTAGGTACTTTAAGATCATGTTTATCGGAACAATGGTTTGAGTTACATAATTCTCCATCATTGGCATGTATATATTTTTAATTTAATTTAATTTAATTTCTTTTTCACTTTATCGAGTCGGTTAAACAATGAAAGAAAGGTGACTAATGTATACTTGTTCCTTGAGGATCGACACTCGTTTGAACCCTATGCTATGTTAATGAAGAATACGCTTGCTCATATGTGTAATTTAGGTTTAACTTTTTAATGTAAACTTGATTGGGAATGTGCTTAGTTTTTATATGATTTTTATACCCAAATCCATATGCATCACAAGACAAGCATTCCATTCATAGAACATCAACTCTCAAGTGATTCCACATCTTCCAAAACTTCATTTACCAAGTCCCCAAGGAGAAATCATACTAACAAAGCCTCCTAGCCATCGTTTTCGAAACCTGGTAGCTTACATGCATTTTTGATTTCCAGGTTTGCTAAGGGGGTAACAATGATTTCTTAGCATAAAAGACTTCATTTCTCACTTAATAAACCATCCCATAATATAAATGTAATAGTTTTTCATCACATACTTTCACCATAATGCATAAAAAAAAAAAAAAATAGCATGTTGTCTAGCAAGAACATTTTCAATCACATGAGTAAGGAAATGGAAGGAAGGTGATGATGTTACCTCAATTTTCAGCTCAAGAACTTATGAAAAATTATCTCTACAACCTCCAAGGAGTGGTTCTAGCTTGAGGAAGATGGATTGCAAAGCCAAGAGTGAGTGTGTGAGCTTGTGTTCTTGGTTGAGTGGAAGCTGCCCAAGCTGCCAGCAGCTTGGTAGCAAGGGGTGAAAGCTACTCTTCTAGAGAGAAGTTGGATAAAAATTAAGAGGGAGAGGGAGAGGGAGAGGGAAAGAGTGGCTGGTTAGGGTAGAGAGGGAGGAGGGAAAATGATGATTTATACTAGGGTTTTTGAGCATCCAATGATTGAAATGAATAGAATTAATCATATCCTAAATTCAATGGCTAAGATGAAAGGTATTTGGTTGGGTTAAAATGATCCATAGATCTTAGATATTAGTTTTGGGTCAAATGATGAAATTGAGTCAAATAATCAAAATTAGATTTGACACAAAATTTGACCAAGACTTTTTAATTAGCAAACAAAGCTAAACTCTCTCTTAAAATTAAATTCTCTCAAGAGGGCATTTTTCACAAAAGGAGGTTCATTGCTACAATATTATTTGAAATGTGATACAACAATTAATTTGACTGAATTGTCTACTACACATAATATATATATACATACATACATATATATATATATATATATATAATACACAGTTACTTATGTATAAATTATTTACTATAAACCATACAAATTATTGACTTAATATACTTACTTTTTCTAAAAGAATTCTTATAAGGAGTATATAAAATTGACAAATATAATACATTTAATTTATGAAGCGGGATTAATTCAATCAAATGGTTAGTTTCCTAACTCTGTATTTAGTAGGGTGTTACATCATTCCCCATTTAAGAAAATTTTGTCCTCGAAATTAACTACGTCGTACCTCTCATCATGTCAGGGTACTATCTTCTCATCCATTCCTCGGTCTCCCTGGTAGCATCTTGAGTCCTATGATGTTCTCACAATACCTTGGGTATAGGGATTTTCTTGTACCATAGTTCTTTCACGCTTCGCTCCAATATTTTGATCGGCTTCTCCACATAGGTCAAGTGCGGTTGTAGTTGTAACCGATCATTCAAGGCATACTCCAGATCTGGTTTGTGGTTTTTTAGTTAGGATATATGAAATATGTCATGGATATCCATTAATCCATCTAGAAGTTCTAACCTATATGCTACGATTCCGATTCTCTCAATGATCAAGAATGACCTAATATACCTGGGGCTAAGCTTTCCCCTCTTTAGATGCCTCAGAATTCCTTGGCTCGGCATTAGCTTCAAAAATACTTCCTCACTTACTTGAAACTCCAATTGCCTCCTATGATTGAGTAGCTTTTCTGTCTGCTCTGAGTCGCCTTTAGTCTGTCTTGTATTAGCTTTACTTTTTCAGTCATTTCTTGGATATTTATTCCCCCCTCTTTATTACTCTGACCATCATTGTGCCAACCCCAATGTAATTATTTTTGACATTTCCTCTCATATAAGGCCTCATATGGTGCCATGCCAGTAGATGCTTGATAACTATTATTGTAGGCCAGTTCTGCATAAGGAACGCTTTTGATCCATTGGTTCCTAAAGTCCAGTGTGCATGCCCTCAACATATCCTCGAGGATTTGTATTACACGCTTTGATTGTCCATCTGTCAGAGAGTGAGCGGACGTGCTGAACTTTAGAGTAGTCCCCAATGATTCTTGAAATTTTGCCCAAAATCTGGAGGTGAATCGCAGGTCCCTCTTTGATACTAGTCAGCACTTCGTGTAACCTCACGACCTCCTAAATATAAACTTGCTCCAACTTTTCTACTGAATATCTCATGTTCACCGGGAAAAAATGTGCAGCCTTCATTAGTTGGTCTACCACTACCCAAACGGCATCCTTCTGAGTCCTACTCGTTGATAGTTTGGTGACAAAGTCCATTGTGATGCATTCCCACTTCCATTCTAGTACCGGCAGGGGTTGTAATAATCCAACAGCTTTCTTATGTTCTACCTCCACTTTCTAAAAAGTGAGGCATATAGACACATACTGCACCATATCTCTCTTCATGCCCGTGAAGATAAAATTGCAAGCCAAACATAGCCAAAAAACCAACCACGTGAACAACAAAAACGCAGCACACCTGTGTGAAGAAGAAAAAGGGGAAAAAAAATATTTTCATTTACCTCTTCTTGTTGATCTCACACTCGGCTGAACTGGAATATACGGAACTGGGGTAGGCACGCTCGTAGAAGCCTCTGGTGCAATCCCTGCAAGCCTTCTACTTCGTCTTTGCATGTAGATGAACGCCTAGCTTTCGATCTTCCAGTATATGGCCTGCCTAATATCGTTTGGTGAACAACTTAGGGGCTAAAGAATATTTTCTGGAGAGGGAGAGGAAAAAAACGTTTGGTATTTTTTTCACAGAGAGGAAGCACTCGAAAAACACCGTTCTTTTTTTTTCTCCTGTTTAACCTAAATAAAACCCTAGGTTAAACTGGATTGGGCCATTGGACTCTTAGTTTAACCTTTTGGGTTTAATTAATTATTCTAACTAAAACCAAATAATTGGCCCAATTAATAAATAATTAATTTTTCCAACCCAAATAAACTAGTCCAATTAATTAAGCCTATATTAGTTTAGTCCCAAGTTAATCTTTAATTATTCAAACTGGGCCAAAGCCCTGAATAATTAATTAACCCACCAAACTAATTTAATTAATTCTCTCTCTCCATGGACCTTTATTTTATTCTAGCCCAATAATTAAATCAGGCTACTTAAATAAAATAAATTCCATTTAATTTAAGATCAATTCTTTAGCCCATATTTAATTAGGACTCACGGTCTATACTGGGGACCAAAAGACGCACTGCCTTGGCTACTAAAATGACCAAAATACCCTTGCCATAAAAATAGCTGTATTTTGCATTCTAAATATTTCCTAATATCACCATAAGGAAATATTGACCCCAAGGACAAAGCTGCGTTAGCAAAGTCTCCGACCTACAGGTGAAATGACTAAAATACCCCTCTACATATCGCCGTACATTTAGAGAGGAAGAAGTGTACTAACACCCCTCTAAATGACATCTACCATCCTTAGGCTTCTAGTCCAATGATCTATGACTTCCTGGAGTGTTTCCGCTTTCCAAGGGAGCTACCCTAAAGCAAATATCCAAGTCATGTTTCCCAGGGCCCTGGATAATTTAGACCATTCGGACAACCACAAGGGGCGATATAGTGCAGAAACTATCTTGTATAAGTCTGTCTTAACTAACTAGTCACACATACCCAACATGCAAGTATATTGGCCCTACGATAGAACCTCAACTACAGCAAATCAAAGTATATGCTTCCAGCTTCGCCAGACCACCAACTCACACTCAAGTTGTAGAGTACTAGTCCACGCTGTAGCGGTAGTAGTCTAGGTTTCTACCATATAGTACTTTGAGAAACCACTACTATAGGTCCTGTTCTACGTATTCGAAATACGCTTATGTCATGAAGTGAGTGGACTACCCACTGGCTAAAAGTAAGCTATTCCCCATTTGGAATTCATAACATAATAACCTAAACATGATGAGGTTCCCAGTCTCATCAATAGGTTAAGAACAAATGTTTATGTGTTAAATAACCCGTAATCCATACCTTACTGTGAAAGACCACCATTCACATGGATCACTTATTTAAACACAATGGGTCTGTTCCAAACGAAAATCGTGCACAAACAAAAAGTAAATTCACAAATAATTTCTGAAAATAAATTCTTTTATTAAAATATTCGATTTTACATCAGAAACCTAGTCTAAGAGGGCATACAATCCAATAGCTCGGCCACCAAAATATTCGTTTCAGATCTTGATATATCTTGGTCTTCCCAGGGTGTATGGTGTACTGGCTCTTTTGAGCTTCTCCTAGAATTTTCTTCTTTAGCTCCTCTACATTCGGCACACATAACCGATCCCTAAAATACATTATTCCTTGATCATCTGCTCTAAAGTTTGAATTATTCCTTCGAGTTTTTTTCTCCTTAAAACTCTGAAACTCTGGGTTATTTGCTTGGGCATTACATATTTCCTTTTTCAACTCAGGGACTACAGTTAGATTCCTTATCCGAATCTTATCCTTACTCACTGTAGCTTCATCTGTCAACACTTCTTGTATCTCCTTTACTTCTTGAGCTCGTAGTCTTGCTAACCTCACCTTTCTGCTTAGCTCATCTGCAACCATATTGGCTTTTCCCAAGTGATAATTGATCGGAAGCAATACTCCTCAAAGAATTCCATCCATCTTCTCTATCTTAAGTTCAAGTCCTTTTATGTGAATATGTATTTCAAACTTTTGTAGTCCATGAATATCTCATATTCAACTCCATACAAATAATATCGCCATTCTTTAAAGTAAAAAAAGTTGTTGCAAACTCTAGGTCGTGCGTGAGATAATTCACCTCATGCAGCTTAAGCTTTCTAGAGGCAAAGGCCACATTTTTCTTCTCCTACATTAGCACTGCATCAAATCATTCCCTTGATGCATCTATATATAAAGCATAGTGTTAGTGTTGTGCCCTAGAGGCAATCACTTGTACATTGTATATAACACATTTTATTTTAATAAAAGGCATTATTTATCTTACAGTTTCTTTTGTTTACTTTAAGTAATATAACTGTTTGATAAAGTCCCTAGTACAACACTGTGTTAAGGAAATTGTGATAGAGATCATGATATGAGATTCCTACTACACTGGATGGTGTTAGTACTTAAATAGTCCCTAGTCATAGTATTAATAAGATAGGACATCATTAATGCGTTAAAACTAGCATGTGTTAGACTTCCTGATTTGATCAGGCGGTGGTTCTCATAACCGTGAGTATTGAGATAGTCAAAGTTAACACATGGATGCTTGTTAATGGAACAAGTTCATTGGATGACCTAACTTTGAGATAATCACATGGATAACTATTTAGTGGCAGTGATATAATCTCAATATAGTAAACATGCAAGTATCCTTAGACTTGAGATCTCCAAGTTACTTTGTTTCCGAAGCCTTGTACTTTGATTCCAATCTCCGGAGCTCGATCGAGGCCCGCCTATGGGATGGATATTGGGTACATGGTGAGGTAAACGAAAGTAGTTGAGAGGGTTAATAAAGGATTCACCACTTCTAATAGTAGGGACGAATATCTCACGGCCACTTGTAGGAATTACTACTCGAAAGTCCTTGGCCAAGGCAATTGTGTAATGGAAACAGTTCCAATTGATACACATTTAGAGTAGTGGGTTCCTGGTACAAGTACTATTATATTCGGGCCAGAATTAATTCTGGAGGTAGTTGGTACTAATTCTGTACTCCAAATTGAATGATATATTGTATGGTGAAATGAGTTGATTGCACTGAAGTTTATTATTGAAGGGTTCATGTCAAGCTACTTGACTTCCTGGACTCTTGGGTGGTCATGATGTGTTGCTAGGTACCGCTCATGATCTGGGAATATGGGTTTATTAATTGATGAATTAATAAACCAATCCTGATTAGAATTAATAGGATTAATTCTAATTAATTATAGATTATTAATCTCAAAGACGTTTGGATTAATTCATGTTCTCTACCAAGTGATTGGGAAACCTAATAGGTCACACACAATAGAGGATTATATACTCAAGATGTTATTTGATAACAATGTGGGGTTAATTGAGAGAAAGAAAAGTTGTTGTGGATAAATTATAATTAGGTATAATTTGTGGTACAAGTTGTAATTGTGAGAACTTGATGTTTCTAATTACAATTAGGGAATTCTAATAGGATTAGAATTCTCAATTTTGGGAAGGAATTTCGTGTGATATATAGTAGCTAATAACACACGAAAA
Source organism: Voacanga thouarsii (assembly GCA_026120185.1). NCBI lineage: Eukaryota > Viridiplantae > Streptophyta > Magnoliopsida > Gentianales > Apocynaceae > Voacanga > Voacanga thouarsii. Next base: position 262,080 of record JANUWF010002272.1, read on the forward strand.
ACCCTAGCCAATAACTGAACAACACACAAAAAACAACAGCCACGAAAATCTTCTTCTTCTCTCTCTTGATTTTGATCTTGAACCCTAGCCACCATCCTTTTTCTGCTAGCATAGAAATTTGGTGCTTGAGTATTCCTCTGTGTGGATTACTGTTAGAGATAATCACACACTCTGATTATAGTGGTTAGACGTTCAACTCACGTGGAGATTGATCACGAGGATTGATGGATCGCGCCTCAACTTAAAGAAGAAATTTTTGTTTTTCGGACGATCACACAAAGGTAAAAGCTGTTACCTTTACCCTCATTATGTCTTGTTTGCTACACATAGATAGGTCCTGGGAGGGTATCTCGTTTTATTTTCCGTTACGCCGTATAGGATACGACTCTGAGATACCCAACACATAGGACTTCTCTTCTCCTGGCAAAGTCAGTACATGTGCCATCATCGACCTCTTTTTCAACTCTTGAAAGCTCTTCTCACACTTTTTATTCTATAAGAACGACACATCTTTTCACAAAAGCCTAGTCAAAGGTGAGGTGAGGGTTGAAAATCCTTTTATGAATCACCTATAATATCTGGCTAGACCCAGGAAACTTCTACTTTCTATAACTGTCTCAAGTTATTTCCAATTTTCAATAGCTTCCACCTTGGCAGGGGCTATCTTAATTCCCTCCTTAGTCACCACGTGCCCAAAAAATGAGACTGTATCCAACCAAAATTCAAACTTACTGAACTTAGTGTTTAGTTGATGCTCCCTCAACTTTTCCAAAACTAATTTGAGGTGTTTTGCATGTTTTTTGGGCTCTTAGAGTAAATTAATAAATCATCGATAAAGATTACAACGAATTTGTCCAAATAAGGTTGGAATATTTGGTACATCAAATCCATAAAGGTTGTGGGGATATTAGTTAATCTAAAGGGCATCACAACAAACTTAAAATGCCCATACCGGGTGTTAAATACAGTTTTGGGGATATCTTCCTCTCAGATTCTCACTTGGTAATAATCTTACCTCAGGTCAAACTTAGAATAACAACTAGACCCTCTTAATTGATCAAACAACTCATCAATAAGTGAGATCGGGTATTTATTCTTAATTGTGAAACTGTTTAAACCAGGATAATCATTGCATAGTCGTAGGGTCCCTCCTTATTTTTCACACAAAACGCCGGTGCTCCCCACGGTAAAATACTTGGCCTAATGTATCCTTGTCCCAACAACTCCTCCAACTATTCCTTCAACTCCTTGAGTTGTATTGAGGCCATACAGTTCCTTAGAAGTTGGTTCGATTCCAGGCACTAAATCAATGATGAAATCTACCTTATAAGATGGGGGTAGGGCTATCAATTCTTTAGAGAAGACATCAGTGAATTCGCCCACCACAACAATACTCTTTAAGGTATTTTCTTTTGTAGGTTGATTGATCAGGTAGGCTAGATAACCTTGACATACCTTTCTAAGCATTCTCTGGGCTTTAGCCCCCAAGACTAAATATTTCAGTTCTTTCACCTTAATTCCCTAAAATTCTAAGATATCCTTTCTCGATTTAAGGAACTGTATCGACTTATTTTTGCAATCTATTCGAGCATTGTGCTTGGCTAACAAATCTATGCTTAAGATGATGTCGTAATCTTCAAAAGGTATAATAATGAGATCCTCTGGTAGTTTCTACCTCCCCGATTCAATATCACACCCCTCAATAATTTCCTTTGCTTCTATTGATTTCCCCAAAGGCATGCTAGCCAAAAGAGTATATGGCACCTCTAAGCCAACAAATCCCATCTAATATGCATAAGATTTATTCATATATGAATGAGTGGAACCAGGATCTACTAACACATTTACTTTGCAATTATGAATAGAAAGCATACCATTGACTACTGTAGAGGTAGCTCCTATTTCTTCACGATTCAGTGCAAACATTTTAGCTTCCACTTGTTGCTTTTGGTTGTTCCTTCCGAGGACTACACTATTACCACAATTTACTTGGTTCATTAGTGGAGCAAGATTGCCATAAGTGTTAAACTGTAATTTTGGACACTTGTTTAATAAATGATTAGGGTCCCCACAGTTGAAGCATCTTTTGGTTACATCCTTATACCATCAATCTTTCTCCATGTGTCATCTTTTCCCATAGCGATGACAAATTACTTCATTTTTCTTGGTCCTAATAAGGTTGGTCCTCACTTGCGTTCCTTTGTTTCTCCCCTATGGTCCAACTGGCCTTTTTATGGGAAACTACTTGTTTGGTTAGAAGGTCCTCACGACAAGTTACCTCTTGTCTTTGTTTTTTATTCTGGTGGCAGCGTCTACAACAATAGTATAAGAGGTTGGCGTAAATAGAGCTAGGGCTTTTCTTAGCTCTTGCCTCAAGCCCTTGATAAATTGGCGAGTTTGATTCTACTATATGTTCACCAAGCAATGACAATACTTTGATAGTTTGCTAATCTGCGCTGCATACTATGCCACTGATATGTTGCCTTACTTCAAGTTCTGCAATACATCTTCTCTTTTCTCAATGATCTATTGTGGGGTAAATTCTGCCTGGAAGATTTCTAAAAAATAATCCTAACTCCATTCCTGCTCAATTTGCTCCCAAACCTCTTGAACCCATATCTACCAATCTCGGGTAGATCCTCTCAAGCAGAATACTGCAAACCTCACCATTCTCTCATCCGTGTATTGTAGAGTGTGAAAAATGTCTTCCACTTGCTCTGTCTCTCTAAAATATAGTGGTTGTTGAAACTTAAGGAACCTTTTAAGAGCCTCATTGTCACCTCGTGGGGCCCTTCATTCCATCAAATTTTGTAGAATTTCAGCCATTTGACCAAAAGCTTTAGCAACAGTGATCTCCTCGAGTGCCTCATCCTTAGGCACCTCATTTTCCAATCCCACTTCTTCAGCTCTTGGCCCCTCGTTTTGTTTGCCTAAAGGGGGGATTGGGGCAGGGTTATTGTCATGGGATGGTGGTCCTCCAGCCACATCACCCACAAGATGAACCATCAGTCTTCGTCGTGGTAGCATGATAACGCTTTATTATGCAAATGGTGTTGTTAGCAAGGTTTGTAAAAATTTTGTATGGCTAAGGTAGTGCATGCATGATATGATATTTGTGGAAAAGCATTAAAGTGCAATAAGTAAACAAGCATATAAACCATTATCAGTTCATAATTGACCACCATCAAGTATGTGATTATGCATATATATATATATATATATATATATATATATATATATAAAGTAATGGTTTTTAAAAAATCCATACATATATGAGCCCACAGCAAGCAAATTCCTAACGATTTAGGTTAGCAATTAGGCATATAGATCAGAATAAAAAAATAGGTATTTTATACATCATCAAATACGTTAATTTCCTATTTCTAATTTCCTTCCTAGTCAGTAGCCTAGTACTTCTCAAAGTTACTATTAGCATCCTCCTTAACCTCGAAGCCCTCTTCAATTTTAGCTCTCTTCATGGGCCTACTCTCCTCGAAGTCATCTTCAGTCTCCATTCTAGGCTCCTCGTACTCCATCTCTCTAGGACCCTTACTCCCTGATGCTAGGGGTTCTTCAGCTAGCTCTACCTCAGGTGCAACAGCTACCTCATCTTCACTCTTAGAAGATACCTCTATAATCTCGATCACATTCTCTTCTTCAGATTTCAAAGTAGAGGAATTCGAAGAGTCTGAGTCTACAACCTCCGGTGGTGGTGGTCGACAATGGTATGGGTTCATAGTCTTGCGAGTGGTGCGTAATATCCTTGCCATCCTACAATAATGATCATGTGCTTAGTTCCAAAAGCTTTACCAAAATAAATTACCGAATAAGTTAAGATTAGTCTAAACCTAGAAATGCTTGATTAGGATTCCTATCCAAGAGTGTTTCAAGCTTACGCTAATTTGGACTTATACCTCTCTAAGGTCTTATTTTAATCCTAAGTTTTTAATTCACACCTAGGCAAAGTCTAATCCTAGACCGTGATACCAATTGTAACACCCCCTAATAAGTGGCCTAAATGGCTAGGGATATCACCTCGTCCTATAGACCAAAGGTCTTTATAACAAGAAAAAAATAGCAAAAGAAAACAAGATAAACTAAATATTCGAATAGGCTTCAAAATTGGAATTTAAATTTACTGTCTAGATAAATGCTTAGTACTTGGCACATTGCAGTTGAGCATCACTGGCAGAAATAAAATATAACAAGGAAAGGGTAGAAATGTTAAAGTATTAAGACTTAATTCTATTACAAAAAGATCTTCAGCACTCGGTCTTGATAATCTTACACTACCTTGAAAATTATGTGAGATTATAGATAATCTCAATAAGTCCATTGTGTGCAAATAGTAATTAGAAAATCAAAAGCACGAATATAATAATTCAAATGGTTGTAATCGTAAGAGAAATTCCAACATTATATCTCAAATTTCATAACCAAATATTTGGAGAGAAGATTTAACAAGTATGATCAAGTAAGATAATTAGAAAAGAATTTTGTCAGGTAAATTATTTCCAATCACAAACTGAAGTGAATGTTCATGGAGGTAAAATCTTGAACCCGTCATCAACAAGCCATATTGTGTATCGAGATTACATATCCACGATACTTTACAAATATGACTCCAACAAAATCCATACGGAGATAGAATAATGGGTAGGGTGTACATCCCTCCCGATAGGATACCCCATCATCCCTCTCACATATAAATAGACCGGATGTCCCACGTCTATCCTCTGATTCCCCTTGGATACTGTGTTTCTAGCTAAGGACCTAACTCAACTACTAGAACTTATGTTCCATTTGGAAATGATAGTTTTTTGGAGATGGCCAATCAACCGAAATTCTCTCCTCATCTAACGAGAGCTAGTCCTATAGTCTCGTTCCTTATGTTACACCCCACACCCTAGGTACCTAGATAGGGTCGGATGTCAACCCATCCAAAGGACCAAAGGTCTTTATAACGAGGAACAAAATAAAAAAAAACTGCTATATAAAATTAAAGGAATAATTTCATTACATCCGAAAGCAAAACTTATACAAGTCTGGAAAATCAAAACTAACAAACGTCTCTTGAAATAAATTCAAAACTTAGCTAAATAAATAAGTTGGAGTTCATCTCCTAGTGCTTCACCCTGTTCAACGTAAGCAATCCCCTGAAATTATGATATAAAAGGTGTGAGATTGACATCTCAGTAAGTCCCGTGTGTGCCAGTGTCAATTAAAATCATTTCGTGTATGTAGGTTTATCCAAATCACAAAAATTATGTTTGCAAGTTAATTTCATCAATAATAGTTATACAAAGGAGCTTTGCTCAATAAATTCAAAACAGTTCACAATAAATCACCGTTTTATCATATTTATAATTCATTAAGTAGAGGTTAGTAAATGATTTAATAATATAGTAACATAATCCATATTAGGGTTAGCACCATGATAGCTTTCCAATGTTTTCTTTTAACAATTAGTAGTGGGGAATCCACTCACTAGGTGAGATACTCCTCCATCTCTACACCTAACATTCCGATTGTTCAATCCGGATAAACAATGTCCACATGGACCAATACACTAGTGCGGATGGCCTGACTAAGTAGTACTGTCGCCTCTCCAAGTTAAGTTCATCTTCTAGAGGTAGCCTCCTACCAGAAGACTCGCTCTTACTCTTCGAGACTAGTACCACTATCCTACCCTCGCTGAGTATTCAACGCTCCCCGGTTAGGGGTAGAATCATTTTTTCTTTTTTGAAAGTTTTTGATTAGTTTGATTGCAAGACGTGGTTTTTCGTAATAGCGTTTTCAAATCGTTTGACAATAGTGTAAGAAATCATTTTTAAGTTTGAATAATTAAAATTTAGTAAATTCATTTTGAAAATAAAATATCCACATTTTCAATCTAAGTATCACAACAATCCCGTATAACTTATCATTTTTAGTCAAGTCTCAATCCTTGTGTCAAAATATTATATTGACATCAATTCCAAATAACATTGTAAAAATTACTTGCAAACATATAACTTGTATCAAAACAGTTATGCATGGACTTACCTGGATATTTTCAATAATCAATCGAAGTGATGCTTGATGTCTTTTTCACTTTTTTCCTTATCTAGAACCAATGATTCTATAATTAGAACCCAAATATGCATCCACATATCTTTTCATGCATCATGAATCCCTATGATCATATAATCTAATTCATCCATGGCATCTAGACAGACTAGTTTTATTAGCTCATCGCTATAACTTCCCAAGATCATGCATCTCATCATGGCATCCACATAATCGAATCTCATCATCAATATAAGGACCTTTAATATTCGTCTATCATAAACCTCATATAATAACCCTATTTTCATTCAAAGATTTCATCTTTAATCAACACGCTACAGATCTAGACCTTCATAGCAATATTCAATCATGATCTAAGACATACATGCCTAGCTCATTCCATTGAACCCTCAAACTCATCAATATATTCTATTCATACTTTCATCTAGCCTCTATGCATAACAACACCACTATAAAAGCAACCTTATTTAAGTAAAAAGGGATCGAGACCAAGAATACCTTTGATGACACACACACACTAAGAGCAAAGGTGGCGCCTTTGGTGGTTTCTTAGGTTCACTTGAGGAAGAAAGGTTGATTGTAATGCTCTTGGCCTTCTTGTTTGAAAATCTCCAATGAACGGAGACAAGGATCAGCCCCTTGATTACCGAGATTAAGGAGAAAAGAAGAAGATTATTTGAATGAAAGTTGAAAGGGTTTGAAGGGTTACTCACCTTAGGTTTAGATTTCAAGTTTGGAGATGCTTGGAGGTTGCTAAGGACGAAATCCTTGGAGAGAGTGGCGGCTAGAATTCTTGAGTAGTAGAGGGTGTTTAGGGGAGCTTATGGTGGCCAAAATTCTGAGGGCAATGGAGCTGAAATTCTGGTATTCTTTTGGCTAAAATTAAGTCCTAATTGGTTAGGGTTTTTTTAGTTAACCCTAGTTAGGTTTTGGAGTGTTTTAGGTAAGTTATCTTTACCCTATGTGTGGCGGCTGCTATGAGGGAATTTTCCAGAAAACCCTAAAAAGGAATTAGGTCATTTATTTAGGGAATAGTTTAATTAATTCCCTATATTAATTTGAGTAATTTTTAAATAGTTATTAAACATTTATTTGGTAAGGAAAATTATGGTTTCCTAATCCTTGTAGCTACTGAATTTTCCTCTTTCTTTTCTCCCTTCAAAATTTCAAAACTCTTGGCTTAATTTAAGAGACAAACATCTCTTTTAAATCCAGCTCTTTGCCTTCTATTTTCTAAAAAAAAAAAAAAATTATTTGAAGAAGATTAAAATATAGAGATTTATCTCTTTAAAAACAATACCTATATAATCTCCTATATTTTATCTCCTAATATATTACTTAGGATATAGCTTTTAAAAATCTAGATTAGTAATCTTTAAAATTCTCTAAAAGATTATGATAGGATATTAGGAACAAAAATTTAATTTACTCATTTTATAAAATAATTTCCAAGATAAAGTACACCCCCAATTTTTTAGGAAATTGGTCTCCAAAACCTTAAGGATTTTGGCCAAGGCTAGGGAAAATTAGGGTGGAAGGAAAATAAAAGAAATGAAAGGATTTGAGATAACTAGGGTTCGAACTCAAGCTCACCATGAATTAAATACCAAGCTTTATCCACTAAACCACATTAATTCCTGGCAAATATTTTCCTAATAAATTTCCTTAATTCTTACTCACTTACTCCATCCATTTTCCTAATAAATTCTCTACAATAAAATAAAATAAAATAAAATAAATTCCCTTAATTCTTACTCACTTACTCCATCCATTTTCCTAATAAATTCTCTTCAATAAAATAAAACTCAACTACCTCAAATATCACAACCATTTCAAGAACAAATTAATTCATGCAACAACAAACTAATATTTTCATAAAAATAATTCAAATCATCAAATGTGGTATAAAATAATATGACATGCACAACTTTTCCCCACTTACTAAAGGTGGTCTAATATGGGGTATTCCTTACTTAAGGATTTCAACACCACTCACTAAAACCTTGTTCCAAATCAATTGTGGTAGGCAACAGCAATCTTGCAGAAGAGGATCATTACACTTGGTTTTACACCAAACCTCTTTAGTGAGAACTGAAGGTAGTGGATGCAAATCATTGAAAGATTAAACTACTATAAATCCTTGAGTATTTTCTTGTACTATTTGCCTAAATTTCTTCACCGCAATTTTGCTAGACTTCAAATCTTAAATGCTATATCCTTTTAGTAAAATCAGTAGCTTGTTTAACACTCTTGCATTCAGTAGTAAACCTTTTTTTGATAGCTCAACTACCCATCTTTATTTCATACCAGTCTCTCTCCATTTTGTACTAATTTAAATGATCCCTACTCTCTTGAAGCTACTCTGCCATTCAGTTCTCATTTCTCAAAGGTCATCAAAATTTTTAATTTGCATTTGTTTGCCGTAAACCTTATTCAGCCCCTCTAAGGTTTATCAGAATGTGTGCATGCATTTAGATGATTGCCTAATTCCCATTAAAATCTTCAAAAACTAAGATGAAAAACTTGGAAAAAGAATTTGTAAATCTTACCACAACACTTAAATAGTACATTATCCTTATTAGATGAAAGTAGAATAAGGAAGCTTAGCCAAAACGGATCAATTAGATAAAAGGAAAGGAAAAAGAAATACTTCCCAAGAAATAATATAGCTCCATGATTACCAAATTCCAATGAATAAATAATCTCCCAGAAGTTGGCACTATTAATATTCATAAGAAAAGCTTCAAGGCTAGAAACTAAAAATGTTAGAATTTTAAGTATATGACCAAGGAAAGGAGTGCTTAATAAAAACAATAAAACAAAAAGACACAACACAAAATAAACCTAATCTAAACACAATAAAGACATGAAAAATAAAGAAAAATAAGACCAAACAATGACAACGAATAAAAGATCACAAAACCGTTAATGTTTTTGCATGAAAAAGGAATAAGGCATGGACATGATATCGTATGAGTGTGCACAAACCCGTGCTAATTGCAAAGAAAGAATAGTTGTCCGTGCATGGCATGTTGCACGAGCATGCATCACACTGTGCAAATCTGCTATGTTTTGAAAATTATTTTCTTGAAAGCATGATGAGGGTGCATGGGCCGTGCTACTTTCCTGAAAATTTTCAAAACGTTTTTGTTTTCATTATTTTCGAAGTCCTTTTCCAATTGTGACAATTTAGGTTTGTGAAAATTTGTTTCTCTTACTAAATAGACATAAAAATCAAAGAGAATAAAAATAACTCTAGAAAAACACAAAAATATGATAGAATCACTTATTGAAGACACTAAGAAAGAAAAATGTTCCATCTAAATCATTTAACCTAAAAAAAAGTAAAACATATGAAAAAGAAGGAAAAATGCAATCATGTTGTAATATCCCACCTTTTTTATCTTTGAATAGCTACTGTTTGTAATAGGATGCGAATTTGTATCAATAGCTAGAACAAAAGTTGATCGGTATAATAAGACGAAAATTTTGGTATGATAATATTTGGTCAGGATCTGGATGTGATTATTAGATTTGTTCTACCTGTACCCTAAATCTTCAGAAGGTTACTATTATTAATAAAATAAGAATTTGAGGGTATGTTGAGAAGAAAAATTGATCAGCCCGATGAAACGCACGTTTTGGTGTAAACTATGCTATCTGGGTCATCGGGGGCATTTTCGTCATTTTGACCGCACCCCTGACTTTGACTGCAAATTTGACCAAATAGAGAAGGAATTGAAGAATTTAAGAATTACTAATGGATTTACTAGAATTTTTGGAGTAGAATGGTGAAACAAAATATTTTTTCGTTATGGACCCGATTTTGGTTATTTCTGAAGAAAATACAAAAATGCGATTGGAAATGGGACGTGTGGCTTCTTATTATTGGTGGTTGAAAATAAGTGTCATTTAGTGATTGGTTAATGAGGTCAAGTGTTTTTATTTGATTGGTGGTGATAAGTTGAGATAAAAGTTTACAAATAAATATTTTTACTAAGCTTATTTAGCAAGATTTTCATAAGCTTCCTTAATAAGATTTTGACCTCACTAATTCCAATTGACCGTTTGACATATTAGCCATAAGAATGGAGTGGAGAGGCTGAAATATAGCCTAAATTTCGTTGGCTTTGCAATAAGAAAATAAAGGAAAATTTTGTGGAGGAAAAAGTGGTTGGTGTGTAAAAATCCTATTGGAACACACCTAAATACATCCACCATTCAATTAAACCACAACAAGAAATGGAGGGCCAAGATTGAGTGATAAATTGCGGTCAAGAGATGCTGAAAAACAGCCATAAATTCATGAGCTAAGAGGGAGAAAACTAAAAGAAAAAGAAAAAGGAGAGAGAAAGAAAGAAGTGTGTGTGTGTGTGTGTGTGTTCTTGGAGCAAAATCACACCAAATAGCCTTAAATACAAGGTAAAACCCTATCTTGCTTGAATTAAAGTCATTGTTAGGTGAATGGTGATTATGATGATATGAATTTTAACATGAAAACATTACTTTCATGCATTGACTTCGGATCAAAGTTAGGATTTGTGAGCTTTTGTGTATGAACTTGTATATGCTTATATAAGTGCCAGCTGCTTAAGGGTTTTTGAATGATGTTTGGTGTGAGGAAGAACTAAATAAATATGGTGGTTTGAAGGCTTCTTTTCGGTTGGAAAGATGATAACTCAAGTAGAGTAAAAATGAAAGTTACTTGGTAGTAACTTGATAGGAAACATGAATAATACTAGTTTTTGATTAGGAAAAGTGAATTTGTGTTGAATAAGTGTGACCTTGTGAACTACTGGAAATATGGAAATTCAGAATTAAAGGTGATTTGAATAAAAATTGAGTGAATTAATGGTTCTAAAGTGTTAAAAATTAAAGGAGAACAAAGGAAAGCATGAATAGTAGGTTTGAGGCAAAACTATTGGGGCTGTTTTTACCCAGTAGCATGTCACAGAAACCAGAAATATGAGAAATGACTTATACATAATTAAATTTAAGAGTCTTACAGTCATTTTGGTATATGATGGAGCCAAATCGAAGTGGTAAATTGAAAGTTATGTGCAAAACAAAATGGTGTATCAAACCAGTGAAATTCCAGAAAGTAGTTTGAAAATGGATGGACTTAAGGATGATTAATTGTGTGATTTTGGATGAAATTAAGGGAAAATATGATGTGAGTTCTTTGTTTGTGAAGGGATAAAGGATGTGGAAGAGGGAAAATGAAAGAATCGAACAAACGATAGAAAAACGACGTGAACGAAAGTTAAACGTTTTCCTTTAGCATCGGCTTCATTGGCTAACCATCGGCTCCCGTCGGCTAAACGTTGGTTGGATATCAGCTACCGTCGGGCACGTTGGCTGGACGTCATGTAACACCCCACTACCTAGGCCTGACAGGGCCGGGGATGTCGCACCGTTCAAAGGATAAGGGGTCTTTATAACTAGGTCACATAATCAAAATAATAGAATAAAAATAATGCTTTAACCTTAAAATTTATTACAAACCAAGAATTCGAAATAAATCCATAAACAAAATTATCCACTTTCAACCCCCAAAGTATTACACAAAATAAATATAAGAAAAATCTTCTAAGGCAGGCTACAACTAGCTACTCATCCCCACAGCAGGATCAACCTGAAATCATGGTAAAAGAGTGATGAGATAAAAATCTCAGTAAGCCCCATGTGTGAGTTGGGCTAAAAACACAAAGCACTTATCATGATGCATGCACTAACAGTATATTAAAAGCTTGGTCATGCCTTCTTTGAAAATTTAACTTTCACTTCTTGGAAGATAGTAGTGAGAAGTCATGAAGCAAAATGCTCTTAAAATATTCTGTTTGGAAAGATATGAATAATTAAAAGATATTAAGCTTCGAATGAAATTCCAATGACACTTTAGAACAGTTCCATGAAAATAGCTCATCAATTTAAGCAACTAAGTTAATGTGACAGGGCATAGCGGTGGCTCTCACACCAGGTGAAGCACATTACCCCGGTCAGGTGGTGAAAGGGCACAGAGGTAGCTCTCACTTCTGTGAAGCACTGGACCCCCAACACCTGGTAGGTGTACATCCTATCGAGTGAGATTCTCCTCCCTTTCTCACTCAAACTAATCCGGTTGTTCCACTTCCGGCCGTCGGTTCTACTAGAACCCCGTCGCTAGCTGAAGACGGCTCAACCTTCTATACTGACACCTTGATCGAAAAGAGTCAACCTCTCGGAGGTGGCCACCTACCGAGAGATATCCCCAGACCAACCAAAGGCTAGTATAAAGGTCTAGCCCCCATTGAGTACTCAATATTATTCAATCTTCACAATTCATAAGGCTCCAAAGTGGAACCTACAAAATTAGCTCAATACAATTCCAAACAACATTTTTCAACTCATACGAAAATTTTAGAAGGCATGGTTTCAAGTCAATAATTTATTCCACAAATTCATAGTGAAGAAGCCACATACTCAAATAAGTCATGCTATGATTTTTGAAAAGTATATGCATGATAAAAAACTCATCTCTTGTATATTCAAAACAAATCAAAATGTTTGATGCTTGGCTCCTAAGTCATGCTTGACACATTTTAAAATTTATAAATCTAGAAGTTTCTAAAATTAGAAGTTTTCCAAATATAGAAAGTTTCCAAAATAAGAAGGTTCCAAATATAGAAGTTTTCAAAAATTAGCGATCGTGCTAATATTTCGTGTTTGCAAGAGATGCTCACCAACCTTTCTTTCAAATCAAGATAATAAAATAAAATCAATTTCATGAATGTAAGGGAACTTACCTTATCCTTGCCCAAAAGAAAGATCTCTAACAGCTGACCTAACTCCGCATGGGGTAAATATAAATTACAATCAAACTCAAGCCGAAGAGTCACTTTCACAATTAAAACTAACTCAACTTATTACCATCATGTCCCTAGTGTCCCAAGCTTTAAGGCTAGGTAACAAATAAAAGGGTTTATAAAATAATTCTCGCTTGATATTAAAATAACTAGGGTTTGGAAAATAGGTACTATAAGTTGAAGGTTTAAATCTTGCTAAAATAAATTAGATTTTATTTGATAAAGGGTCCTAGGTGGTACTAGGTAAAATAAAAATCTATTATTAATTATTTGCTAGAAAATAATTGGTAACTAAAATTAGTTGTAAGTAAATTTTAATAGATTTTGATTGAAAGATAATAAATAAACTTTAATAGTATTAATGAATTATTTACAAAATTAATATTTTACTTATTATGATTATTTACATAAAAGGCTTTATTTGATATTATTATTTTATGCAATATCTATATATTTTATTTCTTTAACAAAAGTTATCATTTATTTGACTAAAATAACCTTATTATATATATATAATAGTCAAAATCCACCTTTCCTAGGGTTTTCGAAATTTACTAGAATAATCATAGCATTAAACAATTTTATTGGTGAAATAAAATTAGCTTAGGGACAACTAGGTCATGATCGTATTTCTATTGCCAACCACAATCATGAACATATATTCCACTCCAATTCATCAAATCATCCAAATCATGAATAAAAGTATAAATCTAAATTTATCAAGGCATGATCCGAACTCTACTAGCATAAACATAATCATGGCTTTAATAATCATACATGAATATAAATCCTATTCATTATAGATGACATAATCTCTAGCATACTTGATCACAAATACTACTTATGACATGGAGATATGCATTAAACCCTAAAAACACCATACAATCATCCAAGATAATCAACTCAGGCATAAATCCCATTTTCATCATAAACATACATTTATTCATGCTTCAACCTCTACTCATCACAATAACACATGCTCAAATCCTATTCATAATCCATATCCTACTAATATTATTATAGAGACATGAATCTAGAATTAAAAGGGAGGGTTGAAAAGGCTTACTTGATTGATGAGTACCTTGAAGGAGTTTCGAATGGATCTCAACTCCTAGATGACTAAATCTGTCTAAGGGAGATGTAGAAAGCATGGCCATTGGTGAAGGATTCATTCGGCCAAGAGGGAGAGAATATTCGGCCAAGAGAGAGAGAGAGAGAGAGAGAGAGAGAGAGAGAGAAGAAGAAGAAGAAGAGAGTCCATTAGCATGTTTATTCACACACACACACACACACACATATATATATATATATATATATTCATTAGAGATCAAAGATTAGTGAAGATGAAGTTGATTGAACAAGTTTACCTTGAAAGTGCTCTTGAGCCTTCACAAAAATACTGGTTTTTCAATCTAAAAGAGAGACTTCGATTTTGGTGTTTGATGTTAAAAATTGCAGAAGTGGATTCAAGGGGTTGAGTAGATGCAATCTGGAGTTTTTGGAGAAGATTGGAGTGGTCTTAGGCGTGAGGAGGGTTAGTAGGTGTTCTTGGTTTGGAGAGAATGGAGAGAATAAGGAGATTAGGGAGAGGGCTGGCCGAAATTCTGTGTAGGAGGGAGTGGCCAACTGATTTGGAGGGTTTAGGAAGTTGAATTTTCTGATTTGAAAGGAAAAAGGAAAGCTGGTTGTTTGAAATCCTAAAAGAATATTTTTGGGAATCAATTTTGGAAACAAGATATGTTGAGAAGATCTTGGTCAATGAAGAGCTTTTTGGAAGCTCCAATGGCTGGTTGTTTGTCTTTGATTTTTGCCTGAATGAAAGCTATTCAAGAGAGCTTAATGGTGGCTGAAAATATGGAGTACAATGGTGAAGAGATTTTCTGGTTGTTGGAGGTTTAATTCATGGAAGGTTGCTAAAATAGATTGCTGAAATTTTGAACTTCAATCAATGGTTTGATTGGAGTGATTGATGGAGAGTTTTTAGGGGCAGCCATGACTGGTTTTTCGAGCAGAATACTGGAGAAGACAATGGAGTTCAGTTCATAGCTATTTAAGAGAAGTTTGAATAGAAAGATGAGGAAGATTTTGGACATGGCTGAAGATGAAGCAAGGCTGGAAAAATTCTGTACAGGATTTTCGCAAGTGCTGCAAAGAATTTCTGGGCAGATTTTTTGCTATTGTTCAGGCAGTTTGCAAAAGATTTTAAGGGGATTTCAGAGGCCTTTCAGGGCTGGTTTCTAGCCTTCTTTATGGAGGAAAAACGTGGCTAAGGTGCTAGAGAAAAACTGGAAGAAAACAGCTTGGTTTAAGCTCACATATGCTGCGATTTTGCCCAGAAAATTTTTTGGTTTTGCACAGCATTTGTGCAATCCGAAAATGGCCAGAAAATTTCAGATTTCAAGCTGGTCAAGAGGGCCATTTTCTGGAAGCATTTGGGAGGGAATGAAGGCTGAAAATTTTGACACCTTGAAGGCACAAGAAGCTGAAAAAATTTCAGATCACTACATGAAGGAAAATGAACATAGTTAGAGTGAAGTTTTGAAGGTTTACTATGGGGATTAAATTCCTTGGGAACTTCCCCAACTCCTACACATTTTCGGTCCACAAGATGTCTTACAATTAGACATTTTGAACCTTCAAAGCCACAACACTTTGCTGGAATTTTTCTGGAATAAAATTGGCTAGAACAAATTGAACAACCTAATGAATTGAGAAGTAAGAAAAACTAAGGATTAAGAAGGGTATGAATTCCCTTAGAAATTTTTGTAGGGCACAAGAGTAGGATTAGGATACTCCTATCATGTCTCCTCTTAGGACATCACCTCTACTCTTCCCTAAAGCATACAAGGCCGAAAATAGCCTCCCTAAATAAAAATAAAATTCAATCATGCAAAAACTCAAATAATGGAATTAGAACCCAAGACCTCAAGAATTAATTCTAAAGCTCTAACCGCTAAACCACAACAACTCTTGTTCTTATTTTCTCTCCCAAATATTTTTCCTATTTAATCCTCAAGCTATCTTCCTATTTTCACCTCAAGTAAAAATTACCATTTTGCCCTTCTTACCCAATAAACATAATTAAGCCCTCGAGACTATAAATCACAAATCCAAAGCACATAAAATCATATAAAAACATATTTAAACATGCAATAAAATATGATATGCATCCCAACCCCCTTACTCTAAGGTTGGTTTCGACTGGGGTTCCATATGTCAGCTATTTTTTAACCAAACACAAATTATCCCGAAAACGATGTTTGGTGTAGATTTAGCAGTAAACGGCCAACAGAATGTCGAAAATGGTAGAAACAAAGGTTAAACGGCCGTGCACGGAAAGAGTTGCTTAGGACACGGGGTAAGTCCCTTTGATTTCTAAAACCTTTTGAAAGCTAGTATGCTTCACTTTTTCATGAAATGTTATGTTTTATACCATTTTGGAAATCCCTGAATATGTTTAAGGTTTATTTGAGCAAGAATTATTTAATGTCATTTTGGGCTTGATTGAACATCATAATTGGCTTGGAAACCTTACTGAATGATTAAAGCATAAATTTTGTGAATTTAGTCCTTTTGGATTAAATATTTGGGATTTTCAGAAAATTGTAAATTTTGGAATCAGGTATTCATAAATTAACTAGAATGCCCTTATTAGAACATTTTATGAAAATATGTTTGGAAACTTTGAATTTAATCTTCTTTTGGGATTAGAATTCTGAATTTCTTGAAATGAGTTCCTTTTTGGAATCAGGTATTTGAAAAATGATCTAAATGTCCTTATTGGAATGTTTGATGAAAACCTTTGGAACTCGAGTATTTGGTAGAAAACCGAAATATCCTTATTGGAACTCTTGTGAATATTTTACAAATCGGGGAAGGGTAAAATTACCCGAATACCCTTGGAAAGTGTTTTGAAAATTGGGTATGGGTAAAATGACATGAATACCCTTGAAAATAACTTTTTGTAATCGAGTACTGGGAAAATGACCTGGATACTCTTGGAAACATGTTTTGATATATGAATAGAACTCTTTATCCTATTTCAACATGATTTTGGAAAATAATCTCTCGTGATGAGATCGACTTTTAGAAAACGACATTTTGATCTCTGAAATTGTTTTATTGGCCTGATG
This sequence comes from Voacanga thouarsii, assembly GCA_026120185.1. Taxonomy (NCBI): domain Eukaryota; kingdom Viridiplantae; phylum Streptophyta; class Magnoliopsida; order Gentianales; family Apocynaceae; genus Voacanga; species Voacanga thouarsii. The sequence goes on from JANUWF010002272.1 coordinate 279,127, forward strand.
TACCATGGAATGAATTGATTGGCTCTGCGGAGACTATGTGAATGATGATCTGACTTGCAATTCAGTGGGGATCAAAATTTGAAAAATGATATTTTACCCCAGAAATGGTTTTCTTGATATGGAAAAGGGTTTCTTGATGAGATTAACATTTGGTATCAGAGCAGGTAACCAACCACCGGTATGGGAACTAAGTGCTACACCGTACGCGGTAGGAGCCACCTCTAGAATCCTATGCCGCCTGGTTTTGGTATGGGAACTAAGTGCTACACCGTTCGCAGTGGAAGCCACCTCTAAAATCCTATGCTGTCTGGTTGGTCCTATCTTGAATACTTGAGCACAGTATGAGCTTTTTACTTGAATTCCTAGCGTAAGCACTAACTTGAATTCTTGGTGTAAGCACTAACTTGATTCTCTTCTTGGTAGTACACTACGGTGTACTTACCTATCTAGCGACGCATGGTTGAGTACTGTAGGCTGCGCCCTAAGCACAATGATACGTGGCGCCAAAGGTGAAGCCTTATAAGCTTTGCATGCAGGTAGTCCTTTTTGTTGGAGGAATGTCTGTGATGTGGAAATTGGGGTAGTATTTTGAAATTGAAATGCAGTTTTCCAAAAATGGTTGAGTTCTGAATAAACTCTTTGTTAAAGAGCTTTTGGATTCATTTCTAATGAACAAATAATATGTTATTCCACAAAAAGTTTTGTGTACTCTACCTCTTTGATAAAGCACTAGCACACATGGGACTCACTGAGTGATTTTCACTCACATGTGTGTTATTTTCTTTGAAACAAATTTAGGATCAGAGGTGCAGCAAAAGTGTGGTGGACTCCCATAGGCTCATGCTATATCTTGGACCTGTTGTACCCGTGAGTGTATGTATCAGAAGCCAAATTCTTGTACTTTTCTATTTTGGAAAAATTTTCGCTGCCTTTTAAGTAAAGTTTGTTATAAAGACCCCTTGTCTAAGTAATCAGACAGGGTGACATCCCACAAAGTATAAGCCCACTATGCTATGAAAATGTGGGGTGTTACACATGTGATGAAATCACTTATTAAAAAGAAGAAAAAAAACTTAATCCAAACATGATAATATATGAAAATGGAACTAAAGGCTTAAACATACCACAAAGATGTGATAGAATAACTTATTGATGACACAAATAAAAAAAAGAAAAGGAAAACTCCCTTAGATGGCCAATCCTCTCAAGTGTATGGCCAATTTACATTCATATGGGTATCGATTGTAGAAGACTCAAATTTGGTTGATGTATCTCCAACACTATAAGCTACTTCTTCACAAATTCTTATCTCATTGGGATTGAAATTAGATGCATAGTGTATTCTCCTTGCTTCTCACGTCTTATCACTCTAAAGATGCATACACTATGATGGAACAACCTCTAAAGTAAACAAAAAGAAATGTTAAAAGTGACAAGGAGAAACTAAAAAGAAATAAAGCAAAACACAAGAAGAATATGAAAAAGAACAAAACAACACTAAAAGAATTCACCAAGTATAACTATCACAAGCATTATTCCAAGACAAAGACAAGAAGACAGAGTTGCTCGATAATGATGCCATTTTTTGTTGTAAGAGAATCTCGACATTTAAAAATAGGGTCATTTAAATGTAGTCGTTGTACACCCAACAAAAAGAAGTTTATAAACCCTTCTCACTAAGATATAACATAGTATAGCAGTGAGTAGGGTGTCAAACCTACAAGGAACTTAAGAGAAGTATACTCTTATATTTACTCATTATCTTAACCTTATGAACAACTCTTGAACAATTAACTTGAATGAATTCTTATGATGAATTAGTATAAAGATGGGGGAAAGTAAATAAGAAACTATCTGATAGGGGCTAAAATCACTATTATTTTTCTAGTTATTTGAGGTTGTTTTGCGATACACTTGTTGTAATAACTAGGCACATTCCATCCTATTTGACATTTTTCTTGTAAAAAGTGGTTTTGGCAAATTTATGTAGATTTGAGTTAAATTTGAGGAAAAAGTAAACAATTTCAGAATGTACCTAGCGCTAGGCCCAGCCAATGGACTAGGCGCCGGGTCCATTTTGGTCAAGCAGAGAAAACTAAGCTAGCTTTCAGGAAAAAAATAGAATAGACCTGGTGCCAAGTCTGGTAAGTGGACCAGGCATCGGGTTCATTCTGTTCGATCAGTGAACATAGAGCAAAAATCCAGAGGAAGAATAGATTGTACCTGATGCCAGGTGGGTCGAAGGTACCCGGCGCCAGACACGTTTTGGAAGGTGAAAATCCTGTGCAAGAATTTGGAAAATTTTCGAAGATTTTGGTATTTTCTAATTTCTATTCGGCTAAGATCCCACAAGCAATGAATTTAGCATTCAAAAGGCTTATAAAAGCAAGTGAAAACACAATAGAGAGATACAAAGAGGTGGATCCAAGATCATAAATTAAAATCACTCATTGAAGGAGGACTTCACCCAATCAAGGAAGATTGTTCAAGAGAGTCTTCAAGGGTGAAGAAAGAGGCTTGTCTATGAGTGTTTTCTTTTATCTTTATTTTCTTTTCCTTAAACAATGATGTATTTATTGTTTTTATTGCAATTCAATATTATTTTGGATTTATAATATTGTGTTAATTTGGTTATTTGGTCAATTCTTTGGTATTTGATTACTTGATATCATTGGTTATTAATGCTAGTTCTTTTAATTGACTTGGAAAAACGATGTTAGGAGTTTCATTGCATTGATTTCGGATTTGTTAAATCTTAATGGACTTGAACGACGAAGTTAAGATTATAGGACTAAGTAATCAAAGATTAGTTGATTTCATCTCAGACAAAGGGTCATTAGCTAATTTCATGTTCATAAAGAATTGAGCTTCATGCATGTTTTGGTTATGTTAGCTTGATTGGCAAATCTGTTAATATTAATCAAAAGATAGTAATTTCATGGATTTGAAAATGAAGTGGAATTTATCTAAGGAGATTCATGACTTGAGAAATAATTGAATTTTACTTTATATTCCTTTATGATGCTAAGATGATAATTAGTTGAGAGAATTGCTAGTTGGTTCATTATCATGTTTTCTAGGATAATTGTTTAAATTACATATTCTTACATCCTTGAGTTGTATATATTTTTTTATTTTTCTTTTTTCACTTTTTTTAGGTCGGTTAAACAATGAATGAAAAGTGATTAGTGTATACTTGTTCCTTTGAAGACCGATACTCATTAATTCCCTATACTATGCTTGCAATGATTATACTTGCTCATATGTGTATTTTGAGATTAATGTTTTAATTAAAACTTGACTAAGGGATGGATTTAAATTTGATAATTTTTAAACACCCAAAATTTACGCATCATGTTTTTAGGCACCATTGATGGGGAGCAATATCACGAAAGCTTGGATTTTGTTGATTTAACCATGTCTATATATTTATATGTCTATATGTAAATATGTATATATGTTTCTTGTTTGAATAGGTGTCATATCTTGTTGTTTGTAACATTGTGTGACTTAATTGACTAGCTTAGTTCATGTTATACTTGTAAATATTGCTAACTTTTCTTTTTCTTTATTATTTTTGTTTGTTTTTATTTTTATTTTTGATTTGATTTTTGTTTTTCTTTGAGCACAAGGTGGACATCATCATGGACAATTATTTTTTGGGCACAAAATCAATGGAGCTACAATAATGATAGATTGGCAAGATTACAAGCTCATATTGATATTTTTAGAAACATTAGTAAATTTTTTTGTTGCCAATACAAATTCATCTGTTCAGTGGCATGAAGAATCTTCCCAATGATTGTACGATCAAAGGACACAATTAGCTAAGATTGTTGAGGAGACTCATGAGTAATGCTGGCCTATACAATTGACCATGGCAAAAATGAGAGATGTTCCTCTTATTTTTGGAGAACAGTGGTCCCAATAATGATGTATTGAGTTTAACATGCCTCAAGCAGTTGGATTTATGAATGATTCATGATAAGAAGTCCTTGAAGGATATTGACAAATTATACCCTTCACCCAAATTTCAGGGAGGTTACTTGGTATTTGTAGAAGCATTGAAGAGTAAGGATTTCTTGATCCCATCTTTAAGAACTCAATTGCTAAATTTTCAAGAAAATTTTTATTGTGACAAATCTTTTGAAGGGTTAAATGGTCATTTCAAGTTTGATGCATTCTTTAGAGACCATGTGCACTTATATGTTTACAAAAATCTTTGTGTATTTAAAAGAATGTTAGAGAAAAAGGTTTATGTGTTTTTCTTTAGTGAGAAAAATTATTTTCATAAACCTTCTATTTTTCAAAAACCTCACTTCTTTCTACATTCATCTTGCCTATTTTCTACTTTGAGCTTAAACGTCTTCGACAAGGGTTTTATGCGGAAGCATGATGAGTGGAAAGAGTGTTTGTTATGTGTTTTGAGTTTGTTTTGAATTTGGATTTCTTCAAGTCTTTCAGTCATTATTTTTGTTTGATCTAGTTGCATTTTTAGTGTTTTGTTATTCCCCCCCAAATAAGAAAAATATTTTTCATTTTAAGGGGAGTGAGTAGTGTCTTTAGTTGCTTTCTTAGGATTTTTAGTATTTCTCTTTAGTTTATTTTCTTTTATTTAGGTGTGTTTTTATTTTGTTATTATTTTCTTTGTATTTTTCTTTGTGTTTTATTTTATAGGTAGGAATAAAATCCTCTTGGACAAGCTTGTCTCCCTATCTCAAGTTTGGATATCAAATGGAGCATTATTGTACTTGGGGAGTATTGCTTAAACTTTCTACCCCTCTATTAGTTTTGATCCTTTTGGAGATGCTTTAATGTGTTAATTCTTGGCCAATGAGGACATTGTCCAATTTAAGTATGAGAAAATGGTTTGGTGATATTCTTTGTTCAAGTTTTTTTTATCAATCATCTTGGTATTTTCTTGTTATTAAGCTACTTTGGAAAGTATTGTGCTACTTTAGAAAATTTTGATTTGAAATGATTTTGATTGAAAAACAACTTTGTTGCAAGTTCCTTGAAAGTTTTGAAAATTTGAAGATTTAAAAGTTTGGAAATTTTTTAGCTAATTCACAATGGAAGGATTTTTCTTTCTTCATTCTTCCTTTTTATAGATTTTGGTCATCTTGGTTATACTTTTATTGTTATATCTTTGGCCATTGCGGGCAATGTCCAGTTTAAGTATTGAGAGGGGGGGGGGGGGGGGAATAAGGATAAAGAAATATTTTTCCATATCATTTATGTGAATTTTTTTCAAAATTTTAGTGGTTTTCATTGTTTAAAGCAAGGTTGTAATTCTTTTTCTTACTTAGATATGATTTTTTATCATTCATTAGGTGATTTTTTATGAAATTTGTATAGTGGATAGGATATTGTCAAGACTTGAGAATTTTGATTAATCTTGTTTATGCATTGGTGTTTGAATGTTATTTGACTTATCTAGTTTGAATATGGAGAGTATGATGAATATGGAAAAAGTTTATTAGCTAACTCTTGTATTATGAGTTTAAATTTTGCTTGGCATTGAGTTGTGATGAGAAAAGTGAGTTGATAAAAGATCTTTGAGAGGAAAGATTGTGGAAAAATTGTGAAAAATTCTTGAGGTGAAGAGTGAAAAAAATGAGTTGTTATTTCCTCTTTGAAGATGAGACAAAAATTATTTTTGCTTGTTATGGGGGGCCAATACGGATAGTGAAGAGAAATATACTTTCTTGAGACTATGAATTCCCTAAAGCGGAAGAAAGAAAGAATTGTTTAGAGGAAAGTTGTTGAAAAAATAATGAGTGATGACTATAAGGGGGCTAATACGGTGTGTGAAGAGAAATCCATGCACTTGAGGCTATCAATTCCCTAAGTCATTGAAAAAATAATTTGAGAGAACACAATTAGAGTGCTTTCCTTACATCATGACTTGAGTTGGGCAATTTTTGAATGTATAAAACTTGAGTTAGCAGATGGGATAACTTGTATGATTCATGTTATTTATATTTTAATTTGAAGAGTGAAATAATTTTTTTAGAGTAATGTATTATTGGAATGTATGCCCTTTTAGACTAAGTTTCTGATGTATTTTTGACTTGTATTAATCAAAGTTTTTTTCTCAGAATTTGTTTGTGAAATTTTCTTTATATTTGTGCACGATATTATTGGAAAAGACCCATTGTGTTTAAGTAAATAGTTCATGTGAATGGAGGTCTTTCATGGGATATTTAACACATAAACTATTGTTTTTAACCAGATGATGAGAATGAGAATCTCATCATGGCAAGGTTATTGTGTTATGAATTTCAAATAGGGAATGGCTTACCTTTAGCTAATGAGTAGTCTACTTATTTCATAACACAAGCGTATTTCAAATACGTAGAATTTGGCTTGTAGTAGTGATTTCTAAAAGTACTATATGATAGAAACCCAGGCTACTAATGCTACAGCGTGAACTTGTACTCTACAACTTGAGTATAAGTTGGTAGTCTGACGAAGTTGGAAATATATGCTTTGATATACTATAGTTGAGGCTCTTGAGAAGGACCAATATGCTTGTATATTAGGTATATGTGACTAGTTAGTGAAGACAGACTTGTACAAGATATTGTTTACACTATATTGCCCCTTGTGGTTGTCCGAATGATCTAATTATCCAAGGCCTTGGGGAACTTGACTTGGATATTTGCATTATGGTTGCTCCTTTAGAAAGCTGGAATATTCTAAGAAGTCATGGATCATTGGACTAGAAGCTTAAGGATGGTAGATGTCATTTAGAGAGGTAATAATACACTTTTTCCTCTCTAAATGAACGGCGATGTGTAGAGGGATATTTCAGTCATATCACCTATAGGTCGAAGACATAGCTAACGCAGCATTGTCCTTGAGGTCAATATTTTCTTATGGTGATATTAGAAAATATTTAACATCCAAACTACAGCTATTTATATAGCAATGGTATTTTGGTCATTTTAGTAGCCAAGACAATGTGTCTTTTTGGTCCTTAGAATAGCCCGTACATCCTAATTATTTTTTGTTGAGGAAATGGTCACAATGGAAAAGTATTTTATTTTATTCAAAAAGTCTAATTTATTTTTAGACTGAAATAAAATAAAAGGAATGAGAGAAATTAAATTTATTATTTAGTTTGATTGGTTAATTAATTATTCAGGGTAGCCCAGATTAAATAATTAAGAAAATTAACATGGACATAAACTAGTGAATAAAAGGCTTAATAATTATTTTAGTTCATTTGGGCTCATTAATTATTTAATGGGTTATTTTAATAGGCCCATGAAATAAATAATTAATGGTTATTATTTTTGAGCTCATTGGGTCCAAGAAAAAATAATAAATTATTTTGGCCCAATAGCTTGGACTAAAGGATTTTTATTATTCACGGTACAGAAGAGTTGGGGATTACTCAAATCTCTTATGTTGATAACCTCCGGATGTTTGAAATATTAAAACATCAGGGGTGGGTTATCTAGGATGTGAATAGGAGTCATTATGTAGAGCAAAAAAAAAAAAAAAAAAACACGCACACACAATACTAGAGAAAAAAAAACCCCAGAGCTGTCTCTGTTCTCTCTCTCTCATGTTTTCTTCTTCTTCTCATTTTTTCCATCTTCTTGTCTTCGCTAATTAATAGCAAAGGATCAAGAAGGACCATCCTCGCCTAGGTTGTGTCACCAACATAGATAGGCGGATGAATATTCTGAGAAGCGAAAAGCTTCGCGTACATGCCAAGAAGAAGTCGACGGATCACTAGTTTCTCGTCGGAATCATCGTTAAGGCAGGTGGCTTCTCTCGTGGTTGGTGCCTCGTCTTCTCAACTAGACCAGAAGAGGACACGTAAATGTATTCTTTTTTAAAACTTCTGTTGTGCTATGTTCTCATTTCTGGTAGCATACATGTTCCTCTATTTTTCGTTCCTACATGTAGTATCAGAGCATTGGCTTTGAAAGGCTTAGGATGATGCATGGTAGTTAATAAAACCTAGAAAGACCTATTACAATGAGATCCTTCATTGTTTTGGTAGGGGTAGATTGTCTGTATACCTCACCATTGAGGTATAAGAACTTCTGTAAAATTTTCTTCACTATTTTGTAAAGATTCATGCAAGCTAATTTGAAAGGGTATAGGCGGTTGTTTTATTTTTTGGTGAAAAAATGTAACAAGAAACGGCCTTGGACGATTGCAAAGCATTGTAGAGAAGACTAGTGAAATTTGTAGAAAAAAATTGCAGCCAAAGATTGTTGGAGAAGATGGACCGAGCCGAGCCGAGCCAAGCCAGTCTTTTTGATGTGAGGGGAGTCGAGGCAACCCAGGCCAGCCACGGCTTGAAGTTGCAGCTGGGCCCGAGCATGGCCTCAACTCAGTACAAGTTGAATTACAACATGAACAAGTTAAACATGGGTTTAACTGAGTTGATGAAGGATCTCCAGGTGGTAGAGAAGGTTATGAAGACACAGGCTAGAGCCATGATGGCCTCTTCTTCGAGAACTGGGCCCAAGCCCAGAAAGTTTAAGAAGAAGAAGGGAAATGCAGTACATCAGCCTAAGTCCCAACCCAAAGATAAACCTAAGGGCAAATGCTTCATGTGTGGGAAGAAGGGACACTAAAAAAAGAAGTGTCCAAATCTTCAGGCCAAGAAAAACCCCATAGGTAATATTCTTTATCTAGAGTCTATATCAATTGTTAGATCAACTTCCACTTGGATTGTTGATTTAAGACCCATTGATTATATTTATAACTCCTTGTAGGGGTTTAGGAGGGTTAGAGGACTCCAAAACGACGAACATGGACTACACGTGGGAAATGGAGCACAAGTTTAGGCCCTTGCTGTGGGAGAAATGGAACTTACTTTTGATTGTAATAGAATAATTATTTTGAGGGATATTTTATTTGTTCCTGGTTTTAGACAGAATTTGGTTTCAGTTACAAAACTAATAAATCAAGAATATTCTGTTTCTTTCCATTCTGGTATTACTATCAGTAGAAATGGAGAAGTTATATGTACTGGGCACATATATGAAAATCTATTCTTCATTATTCCTATTAATAATCAATTGAATAATGCTCAATCAGAACCTTTAAATAGGAAGAGAAAGACTAATGTCAATGACTCGTATATTTGGCCTCTAAGGTTGGGTCACATTAACTCAACTAAGATTCAGAGGTTAATCCATGATTGGCCTTTAAGCTCATTAAGATTGGAAAGTTGGCCTCAGTGTGAATCTTATCTTATGGGGAAAATGACTAAAAGGTCTTTTACCCAAAAAGTGGATAGAGCTAAGGAAGCATTGAGCATTGACCACACTGATATGTGTAGTCCTTTGTCTATGCCAGCAAAAGGGGGTTTGAGTACTTCATTACTTTCACAGATGATTGTATAAGGTATGTTTACGTTTATCTGATGAGACTCAAGTCTAACTCTTTTGACAAGTTCAAAGAGTTTAAGGCTGAAGTGAAGCGTCGAACAAGTAAGCTAATCAAGACCTTACGATTGGATTATGGTGGAGAATATCTCCTTAATGAATTCAAGGACTACATGGTACATTATGGCATAGTATCCCAACTCTTTATGACAGGGACACCCCAGTAGAATAGAGTAGCTGAGAGAAGGAGTAGAATATTGATGAAAATGGTCCGAAGTATGATGTCTCATGCTACTCTTCCAGTACCTTTTTGGAGATATGCCCTAGAAATAGCGACATATATTCTAAACTTGGTGCCTTTTAAGTTAGTAATTAGGACTCCCTATGAGATGTGGACTGGGCGTAAGCCAAGTTTAAATCATCTCAAGATATGGGGTTGTCCAACTTTTGTACTGACCAAGGGAGATAAGTTAGAACTAAGATCCGAATTATACTATTTTGTTAGGTATCCAAAAGGTACAAAGGGTGGTTACTTTTATCATCATAAGGAACAAAAAGTACTCATTAGTACTAATGCTAGATACTTGGAGGATGAACAAAGTACATCTACTAAAGATTCGACAAGGTTGAAACTCAAAGAAAAGTTATTTTTTGAATTAACTTGTTTTAACCCGATTATAGAACAAGAAGAGGTACAGCTTCAGGAGCCTATACAATTTGAGCCTCGTCGTAGTGGGAGGATATCTAGAGTTCCAGAAAGAAGGATTGAAGAGGCTTTTGACCTAGTCTTCGATCATCAGGAATAAGATTCCACTAGATACGAGGAGGCTATTGCTGATGTCGACGCAAACCTGTGGTATGAAGCAATGAAAGTTGAGATTGAGTCTATATACTTCAATCAGGTTTGGGATCTTGTAGCTTCACCTGAAGGGATAAAATCCATTAGGTGTAAATGTAACACCCCACTACCTAGGCTCATCAGGGCCGGGAATGTCACTCTGTCCAGAGGACAAGGGGTCTTTATAACTAGGTTACATAGAACAAAATAAAATAAGAACTTTAAAATTAAACTTATTATAACCCAAAAGATAAATACTGGTACGAATCCAAAATAAATTGTTTGCAACAATCTCTCAAAACGTCACATAAAGAAAATAACACCAATCTTCAAAGCATAGGCAATAATCTAGCTAACGACCTCCACAGCAAGATCTTCCTGAAAATATGGTATAAAAGGTGGTGAGATAAAAATCTCAGTAAGCCCGTGTGTGCTTTGAGAGTTTCAGGTAAAATAGTTCATGTATGCAGGTTGTAAAAATTTCATAAAGAAAAGTGCTGGCAAGCATTAAATAAGTATTGAAATTAAGAGTGGTGTTTTGCTTTTCAAACCACACATGTGCACAATAAATACAACCACTCAAATGGGTAGCCATGGGTTACCACACGTTGGGCCCCATGACTAAATAACGGTCAGAATGCCACACTTTGTGCAAGCTGACAAAAGGTAGGTGTACGGCCTACCGGGTGAGATACTCCTCCATCTCTACACCCAAACTTACCGGCTGTCCATTCCGGGAACACACAGTCCACATGACTGAAACTTGCTAGCTCGGACCGGCATAATCTACTGGACTGGCATCCTATCTAGGAGGGACTCACCCCTCAGAGGTGGCCACCTACTGAGAGACTTACCCTAACCCTTCAAAGACTAGTCCTGGTGGTCTACCCTTATTGAGTACTCAACGTTGATTGTCCCACTTGGGAGAAAATTAATCACACATTGTTTTATTTAGGAATAGCAATTAAGAGTTTCTAAAATTCTTGTCAAAGTTGGGTTTTAGAAAGAATTTAGCATTTTGTGTAAAACTGCTTGTTTGATTTTCAGATGATTTAGTTGACTGGAAAAAAAGGAAAAACAGTCCTTAATTGCCTTTACATAAGGAATGTCCACACACATCACATTTGGCTTGCCACAGTAAGTTTTGGTCTTCAAATAATTCCATGCAGAAACTTACCTGATTCCTTGCTTGCTCAAATTCAAGAGTCTTCCAAGGCTGACCTAACCCCGCCTGGGGTAAACACAAAACATAAGGTTACACTCAAGCTAAATTCACTTACACAAGTAATCCTAGTTCAACTTATTACCATCACATTCCTAATGTCCTAAGCTTTAAGGCTAGCTGATAAAGAATTTTATAAAATAAGTCTAGTTTGATAAGTTAAAATAACTTGGGGTTCTAAAATAATTGCTAGTAAATTATAAACTCAATTAATAATTCTTGAGTGTTATTATTAATAAATAAACTAAGGTTTGAATATTGAATAATACTAAGCCCTAAATAATATTAATAAATGGTAATTTAAAAATAGCTTTATTGTAAATAAATAATAAATTACAAATAACTTTTAATTAGTTTTTTTAATAGATAATAAATAATTAGTACTAATAAATAAAATTAATAATAAATGAATTATTTTAAATTTTTAATTAATAAATAACAAATATATTTTAATATAAATAATATTTAGGAATATAGGTAAAAGTTTTAACTAGGGCCTACAAGGTCATTAATTAATTCTAATATTTTATTTATTATTATTTATGTAAAAGATTTATCTATTATATATATATATATATTATTTTTAATAAAAGATTTTATTTATTTGATAAATAAAATATTAATATTCCAATTAATAATCCAATCTAAATCTTCCTAGAGTTTCGAATTTTATAGAGAAAAATATAGTAGTAATTCTAATTAAAGTAATAAAATTTGTGAATAAAAATAACCTAAACTTAACAAGAAAATAATCTCTCACCATGATTTTCCTATTGCTAGAAGAGATTTTTAAACACATTCTCCAACATCAAATAATAAACCAATCCATTCATGAACACAAGCTTGACTTATCACATACTATCATAAGGGTAACTTTCTTCTAGGCATAATCATCATTAATGGCTTCAATGGAAAATAGAAACATAAGAGCCTAATCACCTTTGGTGCCATGATGTCTAACATGCTTCAAACATCCATAAAATTCATTAAGCACAATGAACATACATTGATTCAAAAGGAAATACATACAACTTAGTCATATACAACAATCATCATGTCTTAACTCCATCCCCTTAATCCACATGTATATACTTAATCCCCCATTCATATTCTATCTCCCTATCACCTCCTAAGAGACATGATTTCAGAATTTAAAAAGAAGGTTTTGAGAATAATTACTTGATTGACGAGTACTATGGTGAAGACTAAAGAAGGTCCACGCGTGACGGATAGTCTTGAGTGATCCCACGGAAAAACAGCCATGGTTGATGGTTGATCAACCATTTCGGTTGGAAGAGAGAGAGAGAGAGAGAGAGAGAGAGAGAGAGAGAGAGAGAGAGAGAGAGCATTAGAAAGGTATATTGAGAATTGAATAGAAGAGGATGAACAAGAAGGTTGTTCTTGATTTACCTTGTTGATGTTCTTGAGACCTTCAAGGAAAAAGCTGATTTTGATCCGATTGAAAATTTTTATTGGCGTGGTTTTGTGTTATAAATACTAGTAATGAAGTCTAGGGATTAAATAGAAGTGATCTGAAGTATTTGAGAGTGATTGGAGGTGTTTAGAGTAGGTTTAGGCTTGAAGAAGTTTAGTGTGTGTTCTTGGTGTTCTTGGTGAAAATGGAGAGAGTGTGAGAGAAATGCTGCATGAAATCTGGTAGGGTACTGGCCGAATGGTCTAGGGTGAATGGGAGTTTCGGTTTTCAGCTTGTGGGAGAGAGAGTGATCCGATTTTTTTTTTTTTAATTTAAATGGAGGAAGTTGTGGAGGTTAGCTATGGTGTTTGATCAAGGAAGGTGTCTATGCCCTTCAATGGTGCCGGTTGAACTAGCTACCTTTGCTGGAATGAATGGAGCTTGTTCAGGTTAGAAGGCTGGCTAAAATGCAGTCTATGATGGCAGAGAAAATTCTGGTTTATTAGTTTGATGCAAGAGTGATTTAATGGAGTAAAATTTTGGAATTATTTTGAAATTCAAAAAGAGTTTGGATAGAGTAATCTTAGGAGGGTTTTGAGGTGTGGTTATGGAGTCTATGTATTCAAGGTAAGTGTGAAGGTCAATGATGTTCAGTCCATGGCTGAACAAGGATCAATTTTACAGAAGTTGAAGGGTGATTTTCGGCCTAGGCTTGAAGGAAGCAAAGCTGGAGAAATTCTAGTTGCAAGTGGTTCAAAGTTTTGAAGATTGGTGAAGAATTTCTGTGCAGAATTTTCGCACTTCTTCAGCCCGATTTGCAGCTGGTTCTTGAGGGGGTTTGAAGGTCTTTCAAAGGTGATTTTCCAGCCTTCTTTCTGGAGAAATACAGAGGAGTTTTGCTGGCTTGAAGATGGACTAAAACAGCTCCATTTTTCTTGATTGAAAGCTGCGAAATGCCCAGAATTTTTTTTCCTGGTTTTGCATAGTTTGTGCAGTCTAAAAATTGTACAGATTTTCCAGCCTTCAAGCCACATGAAATGACCTTTTTTCTGGTAGCAAATCAGTGGGTTTACTGGCTGAATTTTTGGAAGAGATGGCCTGCAAAAAATATGGAAAATTTCCAGATTTTCCTTCACTAAAATATGAACAACATGAAGGTAAATTTGAAGGTTCTATCATGGTGATTGATTTCTCTTGGAAACCCTTCCTATTTCCCCTCCTATTTTCGGCCAACCTGCATCCTCCAAGATTGATTTTCGAAATTCAAGGATGAGAAATTATCACAGTTTTTTTTTTTTTTGGAATTTAAAAGAAAGATTTGATGGGTTTTGGTTCATTTGAATTATGAAAATGCTAGGACAAAGCTAAAGGTAATAAAATGGACAAGAATTCCTCCAGAATTCTTTTTAGGACACAATGGTAAGATTAGGACATTCTCTTCATGTCTCCCCTAAGACAACATCCCTATTTTTTTTTTTATGGAATGCAAGAACAAAAATTCAAACTTAATTAAGATAATCATGATAAAACTTAAATGATGGGATTTGAACTCATGACCTTAGAGATTAATTCCAAAGCTCTAACCACTAAACCACAACAACTGTTGTTCTTATTTTCTTACCCACGTATTTTTCTTATTTAATCCTTAAGTTATCTTCCTATTCGGACCTCAAGCAAAATTACCATTTTACCCTTTCTACTCAATAAGCATAACTAAGCCTTTTTAACCTATAAACCACAATTCTAAAGCACATACAATCATTCAAAAATATATATATTCATGCAAAATATTATGATACGCATCCCGACCCTTTTACTCTAGGGTTGGCTTTAGGTGGGGTTTCACAGTAAATGGGATTACAAGAGGAAGAAGGGAGTGTATAGGAAGGTGGAAACCTTTAAAGCTAGGCTTGTGGCAAAATGGTATGCTCAGAAAGAAGGGATCGACTATGAGGAAATATTTTTCCCAATAGCCATGTTTATGTCCATCCGTATACTCCTTGCCATCGCATGTCATTATGACTACAAGATATGGCAAATGGATGAAAAGATGGCATTTTTAAATGGCCATCTTAGTGAAGACATCTATATGTCCTAACCAGAAGGCTTTATTACTAAAGGCCAAGAACATATGGTTTGTAAGTTTAAGAAATAAATTTATGGACTTAAACCGGCATCTAGAGTATGGAACATTCGTTTCAATGAAACTGTAAAGTCTTACGGTTTCATTCAAAACGAAGATGAACCATGTATGTATAGGAAATTGGAAGGCATAAATATGGTTTTTCTTGTCTTATATATGGATGACATTCTACTCATTAGAAAAGATATAGGGACACTATCATCTACTAAGGTTTGGCTATCGAGTCAATTTAGTATGAAGGACTTGGGTGAAGCCAGTTATATTCTCAGAATAAACCTTCTTAGAAATAGGAAGTAGAGAATGTTAGGGTTATCCTATACTATATTCATTGACAAGATGTTAGCCAAGTACAGCATGAACTTATGCAAGGGGGCATTGATCCCTTGTAGACATGGGTTGTTTTTTTCTTCAAAGGACTATCCAGAGTCTTAAGAAAAAAAAAAAAGATAGGATGAGTAGGATTCCCTATGCTTCGGTTGTGGGAAGTCTCATGTATGCCATGCTGTGTACTAGACCAGATATCTGCTTTGCCGTAGACTTAGTCAGTAGATATCAGTCAAACCTCAGGGAGGTTCATTGGCAGGCTGTAAAGCATATTCTTAAGTTAACTTGGTTCCTACAGGATACACAGACTTAGACTTCTAGGCGGATAAGGATGAGAGAAAATCTACTAGTGGATATGTCTTCATCTTGTCTAGAGGAGCTATTTCATAGAGGAGTATCAAGCAATTTTGTACTACTGACTCAAACATGGAAGCTGAGTATATGGCAGCTTTGGAGGCATCCAAGGAAGCAGTTTGGCTCTGGGAGTTCCTTTTAGAACTTGGAGTCGTGCCATACAGGCCAGTTGTGATGTATTGCGACAATACTGGTAGAGTCTCACAATCTAAAGAACCAAGAAACCACAAAAAGGGGAAACACATAGAGAGGAAGTACCATCTGATTTGGAATTTCATCCAAATATGGGAAGTCATGGTGGAACAGATTACAGAACAATCTAGCAGATTCTTTCACCAAGCCTTTTGCGGAGAGAGTCTTTAGAAGACACTTAAACGCTATAGGGGTGGACACCTATGGACTTACTTAGTCTTAAAGTGCAAGTGAGAGACTGTTGGAATGTATGCCCTTTTAGACTAGGGTTTCGATGTATTTTTGACTTCTATTAATAAAAGTATTTTTTCCAGAATTTATTTGTGAAATTTTCTTTATATTTGTGCACGATTTTATTAGAAAAGACCCATTGTGTTTAAATAAATAGTTCATGTGAATGGAAGTCTTTCACAGTAAGGTATGGACCATGGGATACTTAACACATAAACTATTATTCTTAACCGGATAATGAGAATGGTAATCCCCTCATGGTAAGGTTATTATATTATGAATTCCAAATAGGGAATGTCTTATCTTTAGCCAATGAGTACTTTACTCATTTCATAACACACGTGTATTTCAAATATGTAGAACTGGACCTGTAGTAGTGGTTTCAAAAAGTACTATGTGATAGAAACCCAGACTACTACTGCTATAGCGTAGACTTGTACTCTACAGTTTGAGTAAGTTGGTAGTCTGACGAAGCTGTAAATATATGTTTTGATATACTATAGTTGAGGTTCTTGGGAATGACCAATGTGCTTATATGTTTGGTATATGTGACTAGTTAGTTAAGACAGACTTGTACAAGATAGTGTCTACACTATATCACCCATTGTGGTTGTCTAAATGATCTAATTATCCAGGGCCCTGGGGGAACATGACTTGGAAATTAGCTTTAGGGTAGCTCCTTTGGAAAGCTAGAATATTCTAAGAAGTCGTGGATCATTGGACTAGAAGCCTAAGGATGGTAGATGTCGTTTAGAGAGGTGTTAGTATACTCTCATCTCTAAAAGAACGACGATGTGTAGAGGAGTATTTTAGTCATTTCACATATAGGTCAAAGACATAGCTAACGCAGCATTATCCTTGGAGTCAATATTTCTTTATGGTGATATTAGGAAATATTTAAAATATAAAATACAGCTATTTATATAGTAAGGGTATTTTGGTCATTTTAGTAGTCAAGGCGATGTATCTTTTTGGTCCTCAAAATAGTCTATAAGTCCTAATTATTTTAGGTCGAGAAAATGGTCACAATGGAAAAAGAATTTTATTTTATTTAGGAAGTCTAATTTATCTTTAGATTGGAATAAAATAAAACGAATGAGAGAAATTAAATTTATTATCTAGCTTGATTTGTTAATTAATTATTCAGGCCTTAAGCCTAGATTGAATAATTAAGAAAATTAACTTGGGTTTAAACTAGTTAATAAAAGACTTAATAATTATTTTAGTTTATTTGGGCTCATTAATTATTTATTGTGTTATTTTAATAGGCCTAGGAAATAAATAATTAATTGTTATTTTTTTGGGCTCATTTTGTCCAAGAAAAAATAATAAATTATTTTGGCCCAATAGCCTGAATTAAAGGGTTTTTATTATTTACGATACAGAAGAGCTGGGGATTACCCAAACTTCTTCTATTGACAACCTCTGGATGTTTGAAATATCAAAACATTAGGATTGGGTTATCTCGGATGTGAATAGGTGTCGTTGTGTAGGGCCAAAAAAAAAAAAAAAAAAAAGATAACACACGATCTAGAGAAAAAAAAACCCTCGAGTTGTCTCTGTTCTCTCTCCCTCACGTTTTCTTCTTCTTCTCATTTTTCCATCTTCTTATCTTTGCTAATTAATAGCAAAGGATCAAGAAGGACCGTCTTTGCCTAGGTTGTTTTACCAACATAGATAGATGGAGGAATATTCTGAGAAGCAAAAAGCTTCGCATACATTCCAAGAAGAAGCCGACGGATCGTTGGTTTCTCGCCGGATTTCTCGCCAGAATCGTCGTTAAGGCAGGTAGCTTCTCCCATAGTTTGTGGCTCGTCTTCTCAACCAGACTAGAAGAGGACAAGTAAAGGTATTTTTTTTATTTTTTAAACTTCCACTGTGCTGTGTTCTCGTTTCTGGTAGCATGCATGTTCCTCTATTTTTCGTTCCTGCAGGTATACACTTGATTAATTTGACTTCAAGCATTTTGTGATGTCTTGTTAAATATTGTAAAGTTTGAATTATTTTCAGAAGGTGTGAATGACAAGAGATGTATCTAATGTTTAAAGGAAAGTTAATATCCTTGGTATGTGTTAAAAAGATTTTGGAATGAGTAAAGACTTGTGTTTTCTTTATAATTTTCTTGGAGTAAATTGTTTTGCTTAGGGACAAGCAAAAGTTGAAGTGTAAAAAATTTGACGCATAAATTTTGAGTGTGTAAAAATCATCAAATTTAAATCTATCCCTTAGTCAAGTTTTAATTAAAACATTAATCTCAAAATACACATGTGAGCAAGTATATTCATCGCAAATGTAGCATAGGAGATTAATGGGTATCAATCCTCAAAGGAATAAGTACACACTAATCACTTTCCATTCATTGTTTAACTGATCCAAATAACGTGAGAAAAGAAAATTAAAGAATTATATATAACTCATGGATGTAAGAATATGCAATTTTAACAATTATCCTAGAAAACATGATAATGAACCAACTAGCAATTCTCTCAACTAATTATCATCTTGGCATCATGAATGAATATAAAGTAAAATTCAATCATTTCTCAAGTCATGAATCTCTTTAGATAAATTCCACTTCATTTTCCAATCCATAGAATTAATATAGTTTAATTAATATTAGCAGATTTGCCAATCAAGCTAACATAACCAAAACATGCATTAAGCTCAATTCTTTGTGAACATGAAATTAGCTAATGACCATTTTCTGAGGTGAAATCAACTAATTTTTAATTACTTAGTCCTATAATCTTAACTTCGTCGTCCAAGTCCATTAAGATTTAACAAATCTGAAGTCAATGCAAGGTAACTCCTAACATTATTTTTTCAAGTCTATTAAAAGAACTCGCCTTAATAACTAATGATATTAAGTAATCAAATACCAAAGATAACAAAGAATTGATCAAATAACCATATTAACACAATATCATGAATCCAAAATAATGTTAAAGTACAATAAAAACATTGAATACATCATTGTTTAAGGAAAATAATACAAAGATAAAAGAAAACACTCATAGACAAGCCTCTTTATTCACCCTTGAAGACTCTCTTGAACAATCCTCTTTAATTGGGTGAATTCCTCATTTAATAAGTGATTTTAATTTATGCTCTTGGATCCACCTCTCTATATCTCTCTATTGTATCTTCTCTTGCTTTTATAGGCCTTTTAAATGCTAAATTCATTGCTTGAGGGATCTTGGCTGAGTAGGAATTAGAAAATATCAAAATTTTTGGAAAATTTTCAAATTCGTACACAGGATTTTTGCCTTCCAGAGTGGGCTTAGAGCCGAGTACCTTCGACCCACCTGGTACCAGGTACAATCTATTCTTCCTCTGGATTTTTGCTCTGTTTTCACTGACTGAATAGAATGGACCCAACTTCTAGTCCATTTACCAGACCTGACACAAGGTCTGTTCTATTTTTTTATTTTTATTTTTTGAAAGTTGACTCGGTTTCCTCTACTTAACCATAATGAACCTGGTGCCTGGTCCATTGGTTGGGCCTGGCGCCAGGTGCATTTAGGAATTATTCATTTTTTTCTTGAATTTATCTCAAATATGTACAAATTTGCCAAAAACACTTTTTACAAGCAAAATGTCAAATAAGAAGGAATATGCCTAGTTATTACAACAAATGTATTATAAAAAAATCTCAAATAACTAAAAAAATAATGGTGATTTTAACCCCTATCCCTAACTAATGAAAAAATATAAACAAATAAAGAAACAAACACAAAATAGGAAAACAAATCCAAGCCAATTAGGAAACCAACTTGTTTGAGGAACATGTTTTGAGATTAAATTAAGAAACCTATCATAGATTAGATTATCTTGATCAATTGGTTTTAGGAGCCTGTCTTAGCGACTTAAATTCCATATCCTTGCCAAATTAGATTAACCCTTAGTTAGCCTATAAGTTAAAATCCCTAACCTTGCTCTCAATCTACTCTAATTTGATTAACTTTTTCTTAAAGACATTAATACATCAATTAATCAATTATCATAGACTAATCACAAGATTGATGAGTAAATAAAAATTTCACTAATATCAAATCACATACCTAGTTAGCCTAGAAAATATGCAATTGATCATTACACAATCCCCTTTCTAGTTTGCCTCGAAACACAACTAGAAATAGATGCTACTTAGAAATCAATCAAAGGGTTAATTAACTTCTCAATCATGCAAGTTAGGTATGTTGATCATGCATATGAAACTCAGCACAATTGCCATGGAAAGAAAACAACCAAGAGATCAATTATCTTAACTATTCAATTATGCCCTCTCAACTATGTTAGCTAAACACAAGAGAAATTAACATAATTTATAAGAGAAGAATACCGAAGTTGCATAAATACTCAAAAGACCATCTTATGATCAAAGATAGAATCTTTAATTCAATAATCTCAAAGTCTCAAAATTAATACTCAAATCATAACCTAAAAATAAGATAGAATCTAAATTGTCTTGAACATAAAACACGAAAATAAAGTACAATTGGAAACAAGAAAGAAACAATAGAAATTTTGATAAAATTTGCTGAGCTCCTAATCTCAAGTTTTTGTTGCCTTCTTATCGTCTTCTTCTTCTTGAAGCCTTCCTTAATGCTTTGGAGAAGTATAGTATATTTAAGTATATTGAAGTATGAATGTCTTTTGCCTTTATATAAGCCTCTTAAACCATTATTAGTTGGATTTGGAAAGTTTAAACTACCATTGAATCAATTTAGAAAGTTCTAACGCTCTTTAGAAGGCATGCACGGTATGTATGCATGGCCATGCAGTGTGGCCGTGTATGCAAAGCTTCCAAATTCTCTTCATAAGTGGCACAATCTTCATGCACAGCTATGCATAGTACAGGACCAAATGTACAGTAGTAATGGCCATGCATATGGCAGAGTTTCAATTTCCATCGATTTTGCAAATTTTTGGTAACAATTGAAGTTCTTTTGTTATGCACACCTAGATGCATGGGTCCGTGCATTTGGCCGTGCATGCCCATACATCCACTTTGCATGCCTATATATCCACTTTGCATGCCCATGCATCTATTTTGCATCCCCTTGCATACACTCCTTACTTCAAAATGCTTCAAACTGCTTCCAACTCCCAAATCACTTGAAATTCATTTTTAACTCAAAATTGAATTGTTTAAGCACTTGTTTTTCTGATTTTTCACCAATATAATCTAAAACCACATAACCACACAAAATAAGAAGAAACCATCCAGAATCACACAAAAGATCATGAAAAATCTAATTATATTGGCTATCAAAATGTGATAATTTCACACCTATAAGAAATGCATCTCCAAACTCCATAAAGATGGACTCTTGAACTCATTTGATTTCGAATCATATGAAGCATGCAAGTCTAATTTGTTAAGCAAGATGACTAAAAATCCTTTCACTGGATATAGTGAAAGAGTTAATGATTTATTGATTCTTATACGTAGTGATGTACATAGACCATTGAACGTACAAGCTAGGGGATATTTTCAATACTTCGTTACATTTACTAGTGATTTTAGTACATATGGTTTTAGAGTTATACTCTAAGATATTTGTACTTGTACTATTATCTTCTTGTATTTTATAAAAATATAAAATATTTCTTCTTATGAATAGTATATTTAGCTGAATAGTTGTAAGTATATGGCTTGATAGTAAAATCCTATAGCAAGTAAAATGGCTATTCTTAGACTGTCCCTATTCAATTATTATTGGTAGAACAATAATAAATTAAGATTCGAAACAATAAATAAAGTTTTATTCTCAACAATGCTTGTGTTCATTTACTTTAATTTAATAATGCATGATTTATATTGGAAAAGACCCATTGTGTAACACCCCACATACTCACAATGTAATGGGCCTTATATTTTGGGATGTTGCCCTGTTTGATCTCCCAAAAAAAGGGACTTTATAACAGCCTCAACTTATAACACAATGGAATTTTTTAAAACTTTATATTAAATACAAGAAGTGTATAGGGTTTAACCTTTGATACGAGGCTTCAGAAGAGAGCAAGTCTCCTAAACAAGTACATGTGTCCTCACGTGCCATCGGTTGCCATTTTCCAGAGTAATTGGTCCTTTCGAAAATCCTCTTCCGCAATCCAGCCTAAAAAATTTTGATAAAGGATAGCACATGAGTGAGTGCTAAAAACTCAGTGAGTCCTATGTATGGAAATGTTTTTCTTGAAGAAACAGCTTATAAATCAAGTAAAATTCCAAGAAACAGCTTGTTAATTGAGTAATATTCAAGGCTAGACAATATACTTGATGGGCGGTTTTGAGGGCATTTGAAATAGTGTAACAAAAGTCACAAATTATCAATTCTTAAAATTAAAATGCTAAGCACCAAAACTACACATATGGACAAGTATACCTATCGCATAGTATAGGGAATAGCAAGTGTCGAATCTACGGGAACTTAGTAATTACCATTACTTTGCTCTTATCTCACTGTCTAGATAAAATGAATATATGAATAATGTAAATAAAACAGACTAACTAAACTAAACTACTACAATAGAGAGCACGTTGAACCCACACGAGAAAAGTCATAAAGGTGGCCAAAGAGTAAGAATACGGGAAAGCCCATGTACACGAAGAAATCCTCCCAAAATATGTCAAGTAAAGAGATCATCACTAAGTTCATCAAATCCCAATTCGAGCACCGTTAAATCCCAATTCAAGGATAAATCTCACTCTTTCTCAAGTTATGAGATTCCTTTTCAAAGGCTTAACTAATTAGTATCTCTACCTAATCAACCTAACTTAAGGGAGCATTACACTCGCCCATCACCCAAAAGGTACCCGGAAGCCCCAATAGTCCTATCTCTAGGCACTATTAAAAATCCATTGACTACCGAGTTCTAATCCTTCAATCTTTCTCTTGAGTTAATCAAAGCAAAACAAACATTGGACTAATTACTTTGGCGTTCAACTCCTAACCCTTTCTCAAATTCACTAAAAAAGAACCAATCAATTGAAAAAATCAACCAAGCCCAAATAATTAATCCAACACAATAATGTCCAAGTAGTCAAATACAAGAATATGAATTAAATAAATCATAACAATAACTCAATACAAGAATATAAATTAGGGTTTATCCCTCAAATACAATTAAAATCATAAAAATATCAATATTGTAAAGTGTAATACAAAGAAAAAGGAAGAACTTCACTCATAGACAAGATCTTGAACTCCTTCTTCCTTGGATTTCCTTCCACAACCCCTTCTTAATCTCCTTTCTTCTCCATAATCTTCCCTTTTTTGGTTAATATTTTGAGCTCTCTAAGGGATCTCTTGGTTGCTAGCTAATCAAGAATGTGTTTCTAGGGTTTATAATGGTCTATATATAGTGTACAATTGAAAGAATACACAAAATCACTGAAAAATGCAGATATGTGTGTTCTTGTAGCAAGTGGGCGGCCCAGGGAAGTAACTTCCGTGGGCCGCCAGGTACTCTAGAAGCTAGGTGGCTTAGGGATCAAGTTCCCTTGGCTACCAGGCTTCTGCCTAGGCGTGCTCTTGAAATGAAGTAGGCGGCTAGGGAAGTTAAGCTCTCTTGGTTGCCACCTAAAAGGAATACAATTTACAATTGACTAGGTGGCCAAGGGAACTTAAATTTCCCCAGCCGCCACCTAAACTATACATATATACATACACAAAAACAAATAGGTGGCATAGAAAAGTGGAACTTCCTTGGGCCGCCAACCATTCTAATGCACACACATATATGTATACTAGGTGGCATAGGAAAGTTGTTCTTCCTTTAGCCGCCAACTTCTTTTGCTTTGGCCATTCTTGTTTCTTCTAGGTGGCCTAGGAAACTTTGAGTTCCCTTGGCCACCTTTATTCTGGACAATGAGAAATGCACTCTATAGCCTTGTCTTTTTTATCTCCTAACTTCTTCTATTTTCTTCCTTTTCATCTTTATTCACCTTCATGTGGCATTTTCTTTATTTCCTACAAAACAAGATAAAAAGGATGTGGTGAGTAGTGATTTGTGTAAGGATTTATATAATTAAAGCACAAAAAATACTAAAAAATATGTATGTGATGAGCCCTCCTCACACACTCCTATACTTAAATATTTACTTGTTCTCAAGCAAACCATACTTATTCAAGGAATTGACTAATGTACAAATCTAACACCCTATATTTATTTACAACTTAACTAGTGTACAAATCATGAGAAATTACATTATTTCTTAAGGATAAACATTAATTAATTTGCAAATAAGATGAGAAAATATTCTACATAGCATTTTAGGTGAATAATCTAGACAACTTAGCACATATGTAATAGGGTCAAAATGGTAAAGAAATTATTTCATTCTCTACCTTAGAATTCATCTCAACTATCCAAGTTAATCCCATGTATACTCTTACATTAAGTTAGACACAACTATGAACCTCAAAGTGAAATTAAACAAGCTTATGCCAAATAAATGTGATTCACTCAAAATCACCAATCAAGAATTTCAAACAAAGTGATTTATTATGAGATCGGATCCAACAACTCACTCAAGTCTTGTGGTTATCCCAAGTACATATATTACATATGCTACATTACAATACAACAATAGTTTATACTTTGATACAACAATACAACAATATATGTCAATTTGAATTAGCAAAATAGCAGCCTCTCATTTTTCATTCCACAAAAGGAATGCATTTGTAGTGATTTTACTTAAATGCTCTTTTTGCGTCCCTTGTATTTTTTTCAAATTTTGCTTTTCTTTCTTTTTCTTATTCTTGCATTTTCTTTTCTTTTTCATCACATGTTGTTTTTCGTCATAGGACATGCCTTTTGCACTCCTAGAGCCTTTTTTCTCCTGACTTTAGTAGGTGCATTTAGCAACCTACCTCTTGCTCTTATTTGCATTTTAATTGAACAATACAAAAAAAAAAAAAAAATCATTGAAATTTTCTATAATATAACATACAACACAAATGAATGAATAAATGGAATTAGCCACGAAACTAGAGATAAGCTTATGAACTACACTCTATATTTTAGCACTAAGTTTTCATCCATTCTCAAAGAATTACGCTTCACAAATATTTTCAAAGGTATAAACAAGATTAATTTACTTATCCAAACTTAGTCTATGTCATGCCCAATATTGAAGTGTACATAAAAATTAACCTTCTTAGAAAAGTCTTAAGTATAATTCCTAAGTAAAAAGATAAACATTAACTCTGCCAAACTAACGCATATTAAAAGCCTTGAAAACTAACCCTACAATGCGAAAAAAAATTTGAAAAAAAAATTCTTATCCAAAATGCAACAAAAAAAAAAAAAGAAATTTAGCCCAAAAAATAAGAAAATTCCAAAATAAATAATACAAAATTGTAGAGAAAATATTATTCAACCTATTCCTCACACTTAAATCGAACAATGTCCTCATTGGCCACAAATCAAATAATATACACATTTTCAATATGACAAAAGAAATAAAAGGGAGAGGAAAGTAAAGCAATTCTCCCCTAAGTATCTTGAAATTCAATTGTCTCATATGAGAGAAGGGAAAAGGATGATTGTCCAAAGAATAAAATCTTCAATCCTACAAAAATAAAGAAAAATACAACGGTATACCACGGCTAAATATATATATATATATATATATATATATTTATATATAGAGTAACATTAAGACTAAAAAAATAATAGATAAAGAAAATAATTTAAAAGCAAATATAAATAAAAAGAATACAAGGAGTTGTACAAAAATACATTAGTATCAATATTAATAACAAATAAATAATCATATAGTAGCAACAGCAGCAGCAGCAGTAGTAGTAGTA
This sequence comes from Voacanga thouarsii, assembly GCA_026120185.1. NCBI lineage: Eukaryota > Viridiplantae > Streptophyta > Magnoliopsida > Gentianales > Apocynaceae > Voacanga > Voacanga thouarsii. The sequence goes on from JANUWF010002272.1 coordinate 305,028, forward strand.
GTAGTAGTTGTAATAATAATAATAATAATAATAATAATAATAATAACAACAACAACAAATATTATTAACAAGTCATAAAATCAACTAATATAAATAATAACAAAACATATGTAAGTATCAAGAACTATACTAATACCTCAAAGCAAATGGAAAATCCAATACTTTCACTATGGATACACTAAATTAATATACACATATATGACAATATACATTTATCAAAGCCTAACCCAAATACCCAACAAAACACTAGTATACATAGCTCTAGAAGTATTATTTCTACTATGGGTTCTTACACAAAACAAAAGACACTGTTACAATATCCCTCAATCAATTAGTACTACCACTTCCAAATAATACCAAAAAGGTCTCCCAAATAATCAACAATTAATCTCAATACAAAAATCACTACTACAAAAATTATTTTACAAAAGGTTCTCAAAAACTTGACAGACTTAGCTTCCAATCAAACTACAACATTCTACAACACAAAATACCAACTATACAAACCAACCAACTCCTAAATTTATTCACAATTGCTACAAATGATTTTCCAACCTCCACTATATATAGTACAACAACAACCAAAACTACCAACAATCCTCTTATTGTCAAAACTCCAACACACATACAAAAACAGTGAAACCAATCATATTGTACAACAATCAATCACAAATAGCTATTATACAATAAGATTTCCTCAACAACACAATAATATCTAATTAGAATAACATTTCATCCTAAGAATACTAACACAATAACAAATGTAAAATGCCCCAACAACAACAAGGCCATATATAAAAGCAAAAATTAAATCCCAAGTATCTACTATAAATACAATTTCCAAGATAGGTATCTACTATAAATACAATTTCCAAGATAGCGACATACAATTTCCAAGATACAACAACAACAACAACAACAACAACAACAACAACAACAACAACAACAACAACAACCACCACCACCCAATTCAATTTATTTATTTGAAAGAAAAAAAATAAAGAATTGAAACAACATATAAAAAGGAAAGAAGTCTATACACAAGTAATGGTTTGTCCTATACACAAATAGAAAAATAAATATTTACATAGTATTTACAAATATATACATAGCTAAATCAACAAGACTCAAGTTTTTCATGATATTGTAAATCCTCGGCAATGACGACAAAAAACTTGACGAGCAATTTTAAGTGCATTGGAAATAGTGTAACAAAAGCCACAAATTATCAAGTCTTAAAATTAAAATGCTAAGCACCAAAACCATACATATGGGGAAGTATACACATTGCATAGTATATGGAATAGCAAGTATCGAATTTACGGGAACTTAGCAATTACCACTACTTTGCTATCATCTCATTGTCTAGCCAAAATAAATATATGAATAATGTAAATAAAACAGACTAATTAAACTAAACTAAACTACTACAATAGAGAGCATATTAGACCCACACAAGAAAAGTAACTAGGATAGTCAAAGAGTAAGAAAACGGGAAAGCCTATGTAAGAAATCCCCCAAAAATATGTCAAGCAAAGAGATCATCACTAAGTTCATCAAATCCCAACTCGAGCACCGGTATGAATTTTCAAGAATAAATCTCACTCTCTCTTGAGTTCTGAAATTCTTTTCCAAAGGCTCAATTAATTGGAATCTCAATCTAATCAACCTAACCTAAAGAAGCATTACACTTACCTATCACCCAAAAGGTAGCCGGAAGCCCCAATAGCCCTATCTCTAGGAACTATTGAAAGCATATTGACTACCAAGTTCTAATCCTTCAATATCTCTCTTGAGTTAATCATAGAAAAACAAACATTGGACTAATTAATTTGGTGTTTAACTCCTAACCATATCTCTCGAAATTATTAAGAGTGAACCAATCAATTGAATAAATCAACCAAGCCCAAATAATTAATCTAACACAATAATGTCCTAGTAGTCAAATACAAGAATAGGAATTCAATAAATCATAGCAACAACTCAATACATGAACATAAATTAGGGTTTATCCCTCAAATACAATTAAAATAATATAAATCTCAATATTGTAAAGTGTAATACAAAAAAAAAGGAAGAACTTCACTCATAGGTAAGATCTTGAATTTATTCTTCCTTGGATTTTCGTCCAGAACCCCTTCTTCATCTCCTTTCTTTTCCTTGATCTTCCCTTTCTTGGTGAATATTTTGAGCTCCCTAAGGGATCTCTTGGTTTCTAGCTAACTAAGGATGTGTTTCTAGGGTTTATAAGGGTCTATATATAGTGTACAATTGAAAAAATGCACAAAAATCGCAGAAAAATGCAAATCTGCGCTTTCCTGTAGCAAGTGGGTGGCCGAGGGAAGTTCACTTCCCTAGACTGCTTGGTATTCTAGAAGCTAGGCAATGTAGGGAAAGTTCCCTAGGCCACCAAACTTTTTCTTGTGCGTGCTCTTGAAATGAAGTAAGCCGCCTAAAGAAGTTAAACTCCCTAGGCCCCCAACTAAAAAGAATACATTATACATATTCATGTTCCTTAGGCCGCCCAGCTTCTGCCTGGGCGTGCTCTTGAAGTAAAGTAGGCGGCTAAGGGAAGTTAAGCTCCCTAGGCTGCTACCTAGAAAGAACACAATATACATATACAATTTATTGACTTAGCGGCCAAGGGAACTTAAATTTGCCTAGGCCGCCACCTAAACTCTACATATGTACATACACAGAAAACAAACAGGCAGCCTAGGAAAGTGGAACTTCCTTGGGCCGCTAACCATTCTAACACACACGGATATATGTATACTAGGCGGCCTAGGAAAGTTCTTCTTCCATTGGCCACCAACTTCTTTTCCTTTAGCCATTCTTATTTCTTCTAGACAGCCTAGGCAACTTTGAGTTCCCTTAGGCTTCTTTATTCAGGACAATAAGAAATCCACTCCGTGGCCTTGTCTTCTTTATCTTCTAACTTCTTCTATTTTCTTCCTTTTTCTTTCCTTTCATCTTTATTCACCTTGATGTCACATTTTCTTTATTACCTAAAAAATAAGAGAAAAAGAATGTGGTGAGTAGTGATTTGTGAAAAGATTTACTATAATTAAAGCAAAAAAAAAAAAAAAAACTCAAAAATATGTATGTAATGAGCCCTCATCAATACTTGAGCCTATTGTAAAAAGGCATAATCTAGTAATAAGAAGCATGGTCAAGTAATGAGAATTTATTTTCATTAAGATATGCAGGGAGCAAAATCCATTTGCCATTTCTAAAAACTCAAGCTCAAGATTTCAAGAAATAAGGCATGCTAGTTCATGATTCAAGTATGAGGGATGAGGGTTTATCACATACATATTTTTTAGTATTTTTGTGCTTTAATTGTAGTAATTGTTGTTGAAATCACCACTCACCACACCATTCTCATCTTGTTTTTGTAGGAAATATAAAAAAGACCAATTGAAAATGAAAGTGAAGAGAGGAAGAAAAATGGAGCAAAAATGGAAGAAAAATGAAGAAGCCACACAAGAAGTGGTTGCCTAGGGGATTGGAACTTCCCTAGGTTGCCTAGCATCGAAATTTAAAAAAAAAATTAAATAGTACCCAGTACTGTTCACATGAACAGTGCTCGGAAGCCCAGGGAAGTGGAACTTCCCAAGGCTGCCTTGGTTCTAGAATAGCCAGGTGGCCTAACTTCCCTTAGCCTCCCACTTGCATAGAAACGCATATTTTTTAATTTTTCTACATTTTTCTCTTTCTTTCTCCATTGCACACTATAAATACACTACTATAAACCTTAGAACACATCTTTGGTTGCTATATCCCTTTGAAAGCTTAAAAGATTCATCAAGGAAGAGAATATCATAGAGAAGAAGGGAGAAGAAGTAGGGGTTGTCAAAGGAAATCCAAGGAAGAAGAAGCTCAAGATCTTATCTATGAGTAAAGTTCTTTCTTTTTCTTTGTGTCAACTTTACAATATTGATGTTTATACAATTTAATTGTATTTAAGGGATGAACCCTAATCTATGTTCTTGTATTGAGTTGTTGTTATGATTTATTGAATTCCTACTCTTGTGTTTGGCTACTTTGGCATTATTGTATTGGATTGATTATTTGGGTTTGGTTGATTTATTCAATTGATTGGTTCTCACTTAATGATTTTGAGAGATGGGGTTAGGAGTTGAACACTAAATTCATCTGTCCACTGTGTGTTTTCCTTTGATTAACTCGAGAGAGAGGTTGTTAAAGGATTAGAATATGGTCGTCAATGGATTTTCAATAGTGCCTAGAGATAGGACTATTGGGGCTTCCGGGTACTTTTTAGGTGATGGGTGAGTATAATGCTTCCTTGGGTTGGGTTGATTAGGCAGAGATACTAATTAATTGGGCCATTGGAAAGGAATCTCATAACTCGAGAAAGACTGAGGTTTATTCTTGAAAAGTCATATCGGTGCTTGAGTTGGGATTTGATGAACTTAGTGATGATCACTTTACTTGATATATTTTGGGTGGAGATTTCTTCTTGTACATGGGCTTTTTCGTATTCTTACTCCTTGACAATCCTTGTGACTTTTTTTGTGTGGGTCTGATGTACTCTCTATTGTATTAGGTAAGCAAAGTCAGTTTTTATTTTTTTACCTCTATATTCATTTTGGCTAGACAATGAGATAATGCAAAGTAGTGATAATTGCTAAATTCCCGTGAATTCGATATTTGCTATTCCTTATACTATGTGATGGGTATACTTGCTTTATTGTATGGCTTTGGTGCTTGGCATTTTAATTTAAAACTTGATTTATATGTGTTTTTTATACTATTTCCCATCTACTCGAAATAGCCCATCAAGTTTTGGAGCCGTTGTTGGGGAATTGCAATATCATGAAAAACTTAAATCTTGTTGATTTAGCTATCTATGTATTTGTAAATACTATGTAATTATTTGCTTTTCTATTTGTGTATAGTACTAACCATTACTTGTGTATAGACTTTTTTTTTCCTTTTTGATATGTTGTTTGTATGTTGTTTCATTTCTTTATTTTTTGTCTTTGAGATAAATAAATTGTATTGGGTTCTAATGTATTGTATCATAGTGTTTGTTGTATTATTATTATTATTGTTGTTGTTGTTGTTGTTGTTGTTGTTGTTGTTATCGTCGTCGTCGTCGTCTTAGAAATTGTATATATAGTAGATTCTTAGAATTTAATTTTTTCTTTTGTATATGGCCTTGTTGTATACTATTATTTTTGTTGGGGAATATTGTAATTTTTTTGTGTTGTATTTATAGGTTGAAAATGTTGTTGTAATTGGATATTTTGTTGTTGAGGAAATCTTATTGTATAATAGCTATTTGTGATTGATTATTGTACAATAGGATTTATTTCATTGTTTTTGCATGGGTGTTGGAGTTTTGAGAATTTGAATGTTGAGGATGAAATCATTCTGTTGGTAGTTTTGTTTGTTGTTGTACAATTTATTGTGGAGGTTGGAAATTCATTTGTAGTAGTGGTGAATAAATTGAGGAGTTGATTGGTTTGTAGAGTTGGTGTTATATGTTTGCGGACTTTTCATTATTGTTTGGGAGACCTTTTACTATTGGGAGGTTATAATACTAATTGAGTAGTAGTTGTAGTGGTGAACATTCAATTTTTTTTTTTTTCAATAAGACCACTAAATCCTTGACATTTTCACTTTTCTTTGGATTTCATTGAATTTATAGTGTGGGTTATATACTAGTTCTTGTGTAAGACATATTAGTGTTCTATTTTATATATACAAGATAGTTTTTGATCTTGAGGTATTAGCTACCGACAAAAGGGACAATGAATGGAAGGCACATTAGGATCTTGAAGGAGGAGAAGAGCATTAATTAAGAGAATTCACAAGAAAAGAAAGAGATTCGACTTATCTATGAGTATTTCTTTATCATTTTTCTGTAATTTATTGAATTTATTGTTTTAATTGTATTTTAAGGGTTGAACCCTAGATTATATTCTTGTATTGAATTACTTATTTTGATCAATTTAATCTCAATTCTAGTATTTGATTGCTTCAGTATGTTGTGTTGAATTGATTGTCCTGGATTAATTGATTCAATGTTTGTTCTATTCTAATTAACTTAAGAGATGAAATCAGAGAAAAAAATTGGTAATTGGTGAGATTGTAATGTTGCTTAGAGATAGAGGTATTTACTTATTTCAGATACCTTAGGTATTTTGGAGTTAATTAAATTTAATACATCTTTAGGTAATTAATGAGATAGAGATATCCATTAGTTGAACTAAAGAGTAAGAATTCCATAACTTGAGAAAGATTGGAACCTATACTAGTACTAGATTGGTCATTTGATTATTCCTTACTCGGTATCTTCCTGGGGGATTCTATCAAGTACATACTTTACTTCTTTTCAAAATACTTGATGTTTTTGTAGCCTATCGTGTGTGGGTTGATCTTGTTCTCTATTCTAGTAGCTATAGGTATTTTATCTAGTGAATTGGTAGGTTAAATAATAGCATTAAAGTGAATAGTGGTTCTTTCTCTTTGAGGATTAATACTTGTTAAGTACCTTATATTATGCCTTGAAATGGGTGCACTTGCCTTACTATGTGCAGTGTATAATTTTGTATTTAGCATTTTATTTAAAATTTGATTATTTGTGGGTTGTTGATAATATTTCCTATACCAAAATACACTGTAAAGTTTTTAGCACCATTGTCTGTGAGTAACATTATGAAAGTTTTAAGTTTTATTGATTAAGCCATTTGTAATTGTGTATATTTCTATTGTTTGAATACTTAAGTAGTTGTAAATATTATGTATATGTCACTTGTTGTATTTAAATATTTTGTAAATTGTATTATTGTTGTATTTGAATTCTTTTGGACATTATTGTATGTTGTTACTATTTGTGCATTGATTAGTCTTCTCTACTATTATTTATAGTTATATTGTTGATTTGTTTTTTAGGTTCATCTCTCTAGTTTATGACCCAAAGTAGTAGTGGAGAAGTTATGGAGTAAGATAGTGAGATTGAAAGGATTTTCTACAGACTTATCTAGGAAAGAAACTAGAAGGCACTAGAAATTCATGATTAGGCTGATAGGCTGAGTCACTTTATTGAAGATATAGAAGTTAACAATAGTGGCAATAGTAACAAAAACAGTCATAATTGAAACGGTAATTGAAGAAGGATAATGGTGGATTATACTAGGCCTTTTACATTTGGAATAAAGTCCAACATCACTAGGCCAAGGGTAGAAGTAAACAATTTTGAGATTTAGTGTAACACTATCCAAATGATAGAATAGCTGATACAATTTGATGGATTACTAGACTAGGACCCTAATGCTCACCTGACAAATTTCTTAAAAATTGTGACACTTTTAAGATAACGGTGTTTCAGAAGATGCTATCAATTTGAGGCTCTTCTCACTCTCTTTAAAAGATAAAGCTAAGTCTTGGTTGAGGTCACTCCCAAATGGTTCCATAACAACCTAGAATAGGCTATGAGAAGTTCTTAGTCAAAGACTTCCCCCAGCCAGAACTACTAAGATTTGCAATGGCATGTTTTCCTTCTAATAGATGGAGATGATGAAAAGCCATGATTTTTGGGAGAAATGGAAGGACATCTTTTCATTCCAATAAATGGAAACAGAAAGCCTCTATGATTTTTAGGAGATTTATTGAGGAAGTACCCTTATCATGGCATGGATTTAGGACTACAGATGAAAACATTCTATAATGATCTAAAGTTCTCATCAAAGCAGTTGATTGACGCTTCTTCTGGTGGAACAACAAGAAGTAAAACCCCAAAGGAGTTTGATATAAGCTTCTTGGGGGTTGATTTTTTGGTGAATTTCATGTCTAAAAATAGAAGAATTTTAATGACACAATTAGAGACCAAAAACAAAATTTTTAGTGAAGAACAAGCAAACCCTGTAACACCCCACCTTCCATGGCATAGTGGCCTTCGTTTTTATGGGATGTTGCCCCATCCAGTTGCCTAGACAAGAGGCCTTTATAACAAACTTCATCTAATATGCAGCGAAAATTTTTCCAAAATACTTTTATTGACCACAAGGAGATACATAGAGTCTGATCTCAGATACAATTACTCAAGCCATAACAGATCCAAGATATAGCACAAGCTTCTGGAAGTCCATCGTGGTTTTGCTGAGCCTCTGATTCCTAAATTTTTTTTTAAAAAAATAACACACGTGTGAATGTAAGGCTCAGTGTGTCCCGTGTGTGCTAGTGTTTTTCCACTGAAAATAGCTCATGGAGAATAATTCCCAAAATGCTACTAAAGTAATGTATTTGGACTTAATGAAACATGTAGTTAACGATCAGAATCTAATTCCATAGAGGGTATGTAAAATAATCCAGCAATCATTTCCTAGAATGTAGGAACTGTAAATCATGTACTCCCTCTAAAATTTAACCTGCAAGGTTTCATAAATGAAACATACTAGTTCAGGACTCTTTGTACGAAAGAATATTAAGTTGAGAATTCAGGAATTCTGGCATAAAACGTGCTAATTCAAGTATTCGGGATTTCTTGCATAAAATTCATTAATTTAGGAATTTAGGAATGCTTGTACAAAAAATAATAATTCAGATATTTAGGAATTTAGGATTTCTTCTATAAAATTCAAGTATTTAGGAATTCTAGAATTCAGGTGTAAAATCTAAGTATTTAAGAATTTAGGTATTCAGAATTGCACACTTGAACTCGTTATTTAGGAATTCATGTGTGTGACCCACTTGGGACATTTATTCATGCATTATGGCCCACTTGGGCCGATTATTCAGGAATTCGACTAATCTCAATATCATGTCATCCTTTTTAGAGTAAAACAAATCCCAAAACTGATCAGGCCACTTGGGACTGTTTATTTCTAACGTGAACTAGTACACGGAGTGAAGCTCCATTGAGTACTCAACGTTCAAGTGATCGCACGTGCATATGGTCCACTTGGGCCGGTTATTTAGGAATTTGGGATTTTAAACAAATCACAAAACATACTTAGGAATTCAAGATTTATAGCTCTCAATATGTTTTCAAATTGAAGTAGAAAACTTGTACTTGAATATATCAGGAAAACATTATCCTTATCAGAAAAGTATTTTATTAAAATCCAGAGGTGGAGTCTGAGGGAGTCACATTAGATGTTTCATATTCATAATATTCAAGAAATGAAACACTGGATAATACTTTCAAGTTCAAGTGTAATATCCATGTTATGATATATTAGAAAGGCATTTAACCATATCAGAAAAGCATGTAACCATTTTAGGAAAACATTTTAGCAACAGGAGTTTGGAATCACAAGGACTCACAATATACATTATTCAAGAAACCAATGGATAAACACGTTCATGTTTAAGTATTTTAGAAAAATAGTAACTAAAACGGGATTTGTAAACTAGAGGGACTCACCTTCTGTGCTATTGCATAGCTATATAAATGGTCCTCAATTTCATCACAAAATCTTTAAGGTAAGCAACTTAAATCCATAATCAACCCATATTTCATTTAACCTTTTAAGGTTTCCAACCAATATAGGGATATTATTAAATATGTAAGACCAAAGGAATGACCTAATTCCTTATTCTTCCATTTCTTACTCAATAAGAAATAAATACTTGAGATGATCAGAGGTTCACTTATCCATTCCTTCATTTCATTCCTCAAATAAGTATATAAAGCTTTCACATGGTTGTTTGATCCTTCATGTGTCCCATAATACACATGGAATCAATATATGAGTTTATTCATTATCAATCAAATTTCTGCATTTCCTCCTTCTTGGCACACTTGTTTGTTTATATCATAACCTTTGATTCACAAGTTCAATTAATGGCAAACAAGTTCCAAAATGTCCCCAACATTCCATTATGATTTTCAACTCACGAAATACCAATTTCCTTTGCCATTTCATTCAGCTTTAATCATACACTCCCAGTTTAATCTTCCCGTCACAGTTTTTGTAACTTGTGGTATTTTCATCATAACTTTTTATTCAGAACTCCAAATCATGTAAAATTGGTCTCAAAATTATCCTAAGACATTTATCTACAAGTTTTAGGTAATTAAGTTTCAAAACAACTGGCTATATTATTCAGTTTATTCAGTTTTCATGTCTGCTCGGGAGTTCTTTCAAAGCAGAATTTCTGTTTTGTTCATTTCTTCACACCATCAATTCTCTTTTAATCCTATCAACTATATAACACTTAATCCATCTCAATTTCCACCATAATAGCCCCTGAATTCTCTGATTTTCAGAGATAAAGAACTCAGCAAATTGATCTTTTCTCATCACAAAATCAACAATTATAAACAATAGCAACAATAATTCATTTTCTTCAACAATGAAATCCATTTTTCCTTTCCATTTCTTACACCTTCCTGTGCAACCATGAACTATCAATTAAACCACCATCAAAACATCTTTATACACCATTTAAAACATACAACATATCTTTCTCAAAGCTTCCGACAACACACACAAACACTGCAAAACATGGCTAAATTCCAAAGAAAAACCATAATTCTCATGAATTTCTCAATAAAATTCATATAAAAACAATCCTTATTCTTCATGCTTCATTTTAATTCTTGAAACATAAACTTTTACTTTGTTTGTTGATTGCTCTAGGCTGAAAATACTCCAAGTTCCTTCCTTTTTCTCTTCTTGGAATGTTTTCTCTCTCTTTTTCTCTTTTTCTCTATTTTCTCTTGCTATTTCTCCTTTTCCCTTTCTTTTTCTTCTTCTTTTTGTTTTTATTCTTGGCTGCCGTTTTTTTCAGCTGAACAACAGCTTTCCACCACCATTTACTGGTCAAAATTGTAGGCTATCAATTAATTGCCAATTTCCTATCGGTGAATTTAATTTAAATAGCTAATTCTTAAACTTATTTACTAAGCTTTTGTAATTTAATAATCCCATAAATATTTCACTCCCCCAATGCTATTTTGGCACTTGTTTTTACCCACAAATCACAAAACGTTGCTTGGCTTAATTTTACCCATTTTCATAATTTCCTCATAAATGAACTAAAATTCTGGTCAATAAATCTTCCAATCGGAAAAATTTTTATTCTACCAATGAAATCTACATATTTCACTGAATTCAATGCTAGAAGTTATAATTCCCAAATTCTTCTTAATTTTTCTCAATTCGCGGTCAAAATTCTAATTGCAGTTAAAATTACGACAATACTCCTGAAAACTTAAATTATACCAAAACGTTCGTCTTATTGCACTGATCAACTTTTGTTCTGAACTTATACCCAAATTCTCATTCTACACCAAGTAGTCATTAATTGAAGTACAAAAGTACGGGTAGAACAATCTCAAAATTCTAATTTTGTCCTTGGATATTTTTATCGTACCAAAACATTCATTTCATTATACTGATCATTTCTTGTTCTGGTCACTTGTACAAATTCTTATTCTATACATAGTAGTAGCTAGTCAAAGTACAAAAGGGAGGTATATTACAATCTCCCCTCTTTTAAGAAATTTCATCCTCGAATTTTGTATTTGCCTTGATTCCATAAAACGTATACTTCTATTTTCTTATGTCCTCTATTCCTTCTTTACTCTACATGAATCCTGATAGGTCCTCTGTTTTCCTATGATTCTTTAGGTTTGGTTTCCTTATGAGTAGAGGGGGCATTTTCTTGTTTCTTAGTATACGAACAACTGGCTAAAGTATGCCCCACTTTTCCACAACGGTTACAGGCCCTAAGTCCTTTCTTGCACTTTTCATAAGCATGTCTAATATTTTGACAATAATTGCACCATTAAGACTCTACTTTTTCTAGAATTGGTCATTCCTTCCTTTGGTGTTTCTACTTACTTGATTGGCTGGATTCTACTCCTCTCTTATGATCTTATCTTACTTGATTGAGATCTTCCATCTTTAATCAAGATGCTATTTCCATAGACGTACTATATCCTGTTGGGGCCATCGAATTAATGTCCGTTTTAAGTCACAATCCCTTTATAAATCGCCAAGCTCGATCTGACTCCATTTACACTAATGGAGGACAATACTTCAAAAGTCGAGTAAAATCAGTGACATATTTTCCAACAGTCCCTTTTGCCTGTTTAAAATTTTGAAATTCTTCTTCTTTCCTTCCAACCACCTAATGAGGTATAAATTCATTCTTAAATTCTTCCAAGAATTCTTTCCAAGTCCAATCCTTTCATTCTTACTTTTACACCTCTTTTTTCTTTAACCACCAGTCTTGAGCAAGTTCTTGAAGTCCAAATGCAGCAAATTGGACTTTTCTCTGTTCAGAATAGTCTAAAACAGTAATATGTTATCCATCTATTCCATCCAGGACTCAGCTTCTTGTTACTGATCTTCTTGTCCATAAAATTGAGGGGGATTGAACTTTTGAAATCGTTTTAATGCCCTATCCATTTCCTTTTCTGGATGTTGGTTTTCCCGGGTTGGAGCTCCAGTTATATGTTGAAGTACTGCTATAATGTTTTGTAGTACTTGTGTCATCTCATTTCCCTAAGGTTGTGTTTCTATTCTAGATATAGTATTTCTAGTAATATTAGCCATGTTTTCTTTAGCTTGGTCTCCAACATTAACACGGGTAACTTTTTGCGGCATATTTTCTCTTTATATCTACTCCATGAAATGCCAAGTAAGTACATACTTCTCAATACTTTCTATACATATATCATAAGATAGAAGAATAATTCTATTTTGCACATGCAAACATATATTTCTTAAGAAACTCTCATATTCTCTCGGTCTGATAATATACTTTCACATGCATTGTTCTCGTATGATTTGTAGTTAAATTTCCTATATTTGTACCATTTTGCACATAAATCCTACTTTCATTTCTTTAATTTACTCCAAATTGTTTCCTTACAACTTCCACATTTACTTCCCAAGGGTCACCCATCCTTAGATTTCTCTAGCCCAAGCACTCTTAACTTCAAATGTCTAATGGAATTCTTGTGCATGCACAATTCATATCGCACTATACACACAAGGCCTTTAGGTGTTCAACCTCCTTTATTCATTATTTCACTATTATTGGTTCCAAAATAAGAAGTTCAAATGGAGTAAATGCTTTTTTAAATAGATCAAATATGAGGCATCCCTAACCTCAATCCCTTTACTATTATCTTAGTTCAGGATCATAGACCCTTTTTCTGAAAATATCAGAATTATCTCAAATCACTTTTCTTCTAGTTCAGTAGAAGAAATTATATCCAACTTGCATACCTCAAAGTCATATACCTCGTTTATTCCAATATCCAATTTCATAAAACATACTATCTCCATAAATTCACATTTACTCATACTATGATAGACTTCCCATTGTCCCGTTAGAGCCACTGTAATATTTCATTAGAAGCTCTATGTGGTTTCTGCTATGCTCTGATATCATTTGTAACATGCTACATTTCATAGTGTAGCGACCTTCATTTTTATAGGATATCGCCCTATCTAACTGTCTAAACAAAAGGTCTTTACAACAAACTTCATCCAATATGCAGCAAAAATTTACCACAACGAGATACATAGAGTTTGATCTCAAATACAATTACACAAGACATAATAGATCTAAGATATAGCACAAGCCTTTGGGAGTCCACCGCATTTCTGTTGTGCCTCTGATTACTAAAAATTTTCAAAGAGAAATAATGCACGTGTAAGCGTAAGGCTTAGTGAGTCCTGAAAGTGCTAGTATTTCTCCATTGAAAATAGCTCATGAAGAATAATTCCCAAAATGTTGCCAAAGTAATGTATTTGGACTTAATAAAACATGTAGTTAATGATTAGAATCCAATTCCATAGAGGAAATGTAAAATAACCCAGCAATCATTTCCTAAAGGTAGGAACTGTAAATCATGTACTCCATTTGAAATTTAACTTGCAAGGTTTCAAATAGGAAACATACTAGTTTAGGACTCTTTGTATGAAAACATATTAAGATGAGAATTCAGGAATTTTGGCATAAAATGTGCTAATTCAAGTATTCAGGATTTCTTGCATAAAATTCATTAATTTAGGAATTCAGCAATGCTTGTATAAAACATAATAATTCAGATATTCAAGAATTCAAGATTTCATGTATAAAATTCAAGTATTCATGAATTCTATAATTCAGGTGTAAAATCTAAGTATTCAGGAATTTAGGTATTTAGAATTGCACACTTGCGATCATTATTCAGGAATTCATGTGTGTGACCCACTTGGGCTGGTTATTCAAGAATTGTGGCCTATTTGGGCTGATTATTTAGGAGTTGTAGCACATTTTGGCCAGTTATTCAAGAGTTGTGGCCTACTTGGGCCGGTTATTCAGGAGCTGTGGCCTACTTGGTCCAGTTATTCAGGAATTGTGGCCTACTTGGGTCGGTTATTCACGAATTCGGCTAATTTTAATGTCCTGTCGTTCCGTTTAGAGTAAAGCAAACCCCAGACCAATCAAGCTACTTGGGACCGTTTATCTCTAACGTGAACTAGTGTACGTTCAAGTGATTGCACGTGCATATGGCTCTCTTGGGCTGATTATTTAGGAGTTTGAGATTTTAAACAAGTAGTAAAACTTACTCAGGAATTTAAGATTCATAGTTCTCAGTATGTTTTCAAATTCAAGTAGAAGACTTATACTTGAATATATTAGGAAAACATTATACTTATAAGGAAAGCATTTTATTAAAATCTAGAGTTGGAGTCTGAGGGAGTCACATGAGATGTCTCATATTCATAATAATCAAGAAATCAAACACTAGATAATACTTTCAAGTTCAAGTATAGTATCCATGTCATGATATATCAGAAAGGTGTTTAACCATATCAGAAAATCATTTAACCATTTCAGGAAAACACTTTAGCAATAGGAGTTTGGAATCAAAGGGACTCACAATATCCATTATTCGCTAAACCAACGGGTAAACACATTCATGTTTAGGTATTTTAGAAAAACACTAACTAAAATGGGATTTGTAAACTAGAGGGACTCACCTTGTGTCCTATCACTTAGCTATATAAATGGTCCTCAATTTCATCACGAAGTCTTTAAGGTATACAACTTACATCCATAATCAACCCATATTTCATTTAACATTTTAAGATTTCCAACCAATATAGAGATATTATTAAATATGTAAGACCAAAGGAATGACCTAATTCCTTATTCTTCCATTTCTTACTCAACATGATATAAATATTTGAGATGATCAAATTTTCTCTTATCGATTCATTCATTTCATTCCTCAAATAAGTATATAAAGCTTTCACATGCTTCTATTATCCTTTTTGTGTCCAATGATACACATGCAATCAATATATAAGTTTATTCTTTATCAACGAAATTTCTGCATTTCCTCCTTCTTGGCACACTTGTTTATTCATATCATAACCTTTGATGCACAAGTCTAATTAATGTCAAACTAGTTCCAAAATATCTCCAAGACATTCCTTTATGATTTCCAACTCATGAAATACCAATTTCCTTTGCCATTTCATTTAGTTTTTATCCTACACGCACAGCTTCTTCATCCTGTCACAGTTTTGGCAGCTTGTGGTATTTTCATCATAACATTTTAGTCAGAACTCCAAATCATGTATAATTGGTCTCAAAATGATCCTACGATATTTAAATACAAGTTTCAGGTCATCAAGTTCCAAAACAACAGGCCATATTGTTCAGTTTATTCAGTATTCAAGTCCGCTCGGGATTTTCTTCAAAGCAGAATTTCTATTTTGTTCATTTCTTCACACCATCAATTCTCCTCTAATCCTAACAACTATATAACACTTAATCCATCTCAAATTTCATCATAAAAGCCCTCAATTATCTTATTTTCAGAGATACAATACTCAGCAAATTGATCTTTTCTGATCACAAAATTAACAATTATAGACAACAACAATAATTTATTTTCTTCAACAATTTAATCCATTTTCCTTTCCATTTCTTACACCTTCTTGTGCCGTCACGGACTATCACTTAAACCACCATCACAACACTTTTATAAACCATCTAAAACACCGCACATATCATTCTCAAAGCTGCCAGCACACACAAACACTTCAAAACTTGGCTAAATTCCAAAGAAAACCATAATTCTATTGAATTTCTCAATAAAATTCATCTAAAAGCATTCCTTATTCTTCATGCTTCAACTTAATTCATGAAACATAAACTTTTACCTTGTTTTTTGATTGCTCTAGGCTGAGAATGCTCCAAGTTCCTTCATTTTTCTTTTCTTGGAATTTTTTCTCTCTCTTTTTTCTTTTTTTCTCTAATTTTCTCTTGCTATTTCTCCTTTTTCCTTTCTTTTTCTTCTTTTGTTCCTTCTTATTCTTGGCTGCTGTTTTCTTCAGTCTGGTCAAAATTGTGACCATTTTGGTCAGAATTCATTAATTGAATTGTGCACTATCAATTAATTGCTAATTTCCTATTGGTGAATTTAATTTAAATAGCTAATTCTTAAACTTTTACAATTTAATAATCCTATAAATATTTCACTCTTCTAATGGTATTTTGGGACTTTTTTTTTGCCCACAAATCACAAAACGACGATTGGCTCAATTTTGACCATTTTCATAATTTTCTCAGAAATGAACTAAAATTCAGGTCAATTAATATTCTAATCAGGAAATCTTTTATTCCACTAATGGAATCTACATATTTCATTGAATTCAATGCTATAAGTCATAATTCCCAAGTTATTCTCAATTTTTCTCAATTTGCGGTCAAAATTCCAATTACGGTCAAAATTACGACAATACCCCAGAAAACTAGGATTATACCAAAATGTTCGTCGCATTGCACTGATCAACTTTTGTTCTGAACTTATATTCAAATTCTCATTCTACACCAAGTAGTCATTAACTGAAGTACAAAGTACTGGTAGGAAATCTCAAAATTCTAATTTTGTCCCGGATATTTTTATCGCACCAAAACATTCATCTCATTATACTGATCATTTTTTGTCTGGTCACTTATACAAATCCTTATTTTATACATTGTAGTAGCTAGTTAAAGTACAAAAAGGGAGGGATATTACAATCCCAATTCAAACACTAGGACTCTAGGCCAAATAGAGAATCTAGTACTCTAGAAATAAGAATCAAGGCTTTTGAATCATAACCTAAGACCCTTTATTCAACTAAGGAACCAATAACACTTGAAGAAGACATTTAGGCAATAAAAAATAACATCTACTCTAGAACCTTAGAATAACAAGAAACTAAGACTTTATTTTGATAAGCTAATTTGATATATTTTTTTGGGTTTATAGACTCAAATCAAAGATAAGGAATGGAACTTTAAGATTAGTCGTGGCTTTCATATAAGAACTCTCAAAGAACTCTCTCGAAAGTGTCTTTTAATCTCAAAATAATATCCAACTTATTACAAGAAGTGTTATAATGTCCATATATATAAGCATCCAAATCTCGCTAAGGTGAGATCAAATCTCAGCTATTAAGTGTTTAGAAAGCCTAAAATAACCCTATTACAAAGTAAAAGTTGTGGGAATTGAAAATGTTACAAAAAAAAGGTAAAGATATAAGTCAAACAAAATAATGCAAGTTTGCCCGACATGAGCCGACGCCGGTTAGCCTTGAGAATCCGGCATCGGATGATCACATTCCAAGTACCACCTTTTCCAGTAATGGTTCAGTGTCAATTTTTATGCTTGAGTCGATGCCAACTTTCTTTTGCCTTTCTGCAAGTTCTCATGGCTTTTTAGCTTCTTTTGTGCTCTTTTGGTCTTCCACACAAAGGGTTGTTCAAGTCTTGATCTTTTTGGTCCTTGTTTTATCCTCCATTGCTTGACAACCCTCTTCATCCTTAGCTTGAGTGTTTATTTTGATAACCGAGTAGATGTAGAAGAGCATATAGTATGTCTCATTTGATGACCGAGTAAGAATTCCTCCTTCTCATCATAAAATACTTTCCGATCATATTGCCATGGATTTTCCAAAATTAAATGGCTAACTTGTATAGGGACTACATCACAAATAATTTCATCTTGATACTTCCTCATCTCAATAGTTAAAAGCACTTGTTTGTTCTCCCTTAACTTTCCACTATCATAGAACTACTGTAGCCTATAGGAATTAGGGTGTTTCATCACATATAACCCCAACTCTTCCAAAAAACTAGCATTTACCACATTTATAAAGCTTCTTCCATCAATGATAGCATCACATGGTTTTTGATTGATTAGGCAATAGGAGTAAAAGATCTTGTTTCTTTCTAAATGTCCCTTCACTTCATCATCACAATCATCCTCTACATTACAAGTATCCATTCTTTAATAGCAACTCCAGCTAATGGATAAATTAGTGGCACTAGAATTCCTTCATCATTAGTATCACTATCACCATTGTGCTCTCCCATTTCGTTCTCATCTATACAACCCTCTTCACCAGAAGTTAGCTTATCTTGGGCATTAGTAAACATTTTTTTTTTTTTTTTGTTGGACATTCATATGAGGTGTGTCCATATGCTAAGCATTTAAAGCACTTAATGTTCTTAGTTCTTGGAAGCCTATTTACATCTTTGCCTTTTTTTTTTAGCCTACTATTCTCTAATTTTTTTCTTTTTCCCACTCTTTTATTGGTTTGTAGGAGTCCCTTGGTGGTCTTGGTAGTTTTGGTGATTCTTCCCTCACATTTGGTTGGTGGTTGAAAATATGATTAGTATATATGGTCTTTTTGAGATGAGACTTTCTTTTGAGTTTTCTCTCAATCTTTATGGCCATATGCACCATTTTTTATAAAGTCTCATAAGAATGTAACTCCGCTATATTTGCTATCTCCCTATTCAAATGACTCAACAAAATTGCTTTGGTAGTCTTCACATCCTCAACAATGTTGGCCCTTATCAAAATCACCTCTAATTCCTTATGAAAGTTCTTTACACTCTTATTCCCTTGTTTTAGCATGTGTAATTTTTTGTAAAGTTCATTGAATAGTGTAGGGCCACAAAGCTCCTTCTCATCAAGTTCCTTAATAATTTCCATGTAGAAGCAAATTAATCCCCCATTCTCTTTCTTTGTGAGGATACTTAGCCCTACCACACTAAAGTATAATCAAGAAAACTAGAAATGACCAATTTAACCTTGGTCTACTCACTATAATCATGCACTCAAACAATACTTTCATCCTCCTTTCCCATTCAAAATAGGCTTCTATATCACTCTTGCTTTGGAAAGAAGGTACCTTCATTTTCACATGCATTAACTTTCTATTATCCTCATCATCATCTCTTCTCCTTACATAATTCCTATTCCCTTAGTTTTGTATCCCATAACCCTTTACATGATCTCCTTTATTCCAATTATCCATCATTTCAAACTGTCACTCTAGTCCCCTTATATTTTGTCCATCATGTCTCCCATGTAGTTTATCTCTTATTCCTCTCAAACTTAGCCTTCTTCCCCTGAATGGGGTTGGTGGATAGCTACCCAAAAAATGTTCATCCCAATCCTCCATTTTTTGTTCATAAAATGGGGGTGGGGCATTGTTCTCTTCTTTCATCCTAGGGCTATCTTGTTCTCTATATCCCTTTCTTTGTACAATAGTTAAGGCTTGGCCTTGATTTGTTTGTAACTCGGTGATATCCCTCCTCATCCTATCCATTTTTACATTAAGAGTATCAAAGGCATCTCTAATATAAAAGGAATCTTGGAATATTTTTGGTTGGATAGAAGAAGTAATTTCCTCACAAGCACTCCCTCACATGTATACACTCAATCCTTATGTTTTTCTCTTTTTGGCTTTTATGAAAATAGGCTTACCTTCTTGTATTTTTTAATTCACTCAAGCACTTAACAAGTTTTTTCCACAAAAAAAATCCCCGGTTGTTTAGGAATTAGTTCAAATTTTGATAAGTCTACGAATCTTCTAAGGACAACTAACTAGACTTAGATGGAAGATTTTATCAACAACAACAATAAGCCTTCAGGAGTTTATATCAATCAAATGAGATTCAATAGATACAAGAGAGCTCAACAACTTCAATTTGGCTAAGGGATGGGTTAACTAAGAAGGTTGATTCAATGAAAAACTAGAAGTTCAAAGAACATAGTATTCAAGAATAAAACATGACTAGTATAGAATTTCTAATAGTCAAGAGTAAGAATTTCACAACTAAGATGATCTCAATTGGATAAGCAATGTCCCCAAGATACTTGAAACCAATAGATAAACAAGTATAGGAAGTGTTTATAAAAGTTTTAGCTACAATATCAAGCCATAAGTTCACTCAAGTAAAATATCAAACACTAGATGTGCAATCTCGCAACTTAAAGACTTTCAAAATTTTCATTCTTGTAATAGCCTAAAAACTCAATAATCACAAGAAAAATCAATCCCCAACAATACTTCAAGGAACAATTTCTTACCAAGTAGATGTAAAAAACTTGAGTTTTATAGTTTATAAATTTAGCATGAAAATAAGTTACAGGATTCCTTTGTGTGTAGTGAATTTAGCAGTAAATAAACCCACATAACCATAACATTTCTACAATTTAAAGCTCCTAGCAACAAGGAACAAGTTTCACAAGAGAAATTTAAGAAAAATAAAAGAAAAGTTGACCTTTTTGTGGGTGTCTTTTGAGTGACAGGATTTTCCCAGTTTTTCTTCAAACTTTAAAGCTTCTTCTTTAACAAAAAATCAAGCTTTGATAAGAATCAAAGCTTCCCTTCTCTAGTACCAATTTGATATGAATTTATTTAGGGGTTGATTTTATTGTGAATTTCATGGCTAAAAATAGAGAAATTTTCAAGACCCAACTTGAGACTTAAAATAGAAATTTTAGTGAAGAGCAAGTACACCCAATTCAAATAATAGAACCCTAGGCCAAATATAGAATCTAGAATATTAGAAATAAGAACCAAGACTTTTAAATTACAACCTAAGACCCTTGATTCAACTAAGGTACCAAGAACACTTGAAGAAGAGATTTAGGCAGTAAAAAATAACTTCTACTCTTAAACCTTAGAATAACAAGAAACTAAGAATCTACTTTAATAAGCTAATTTGGTCTATCCTTTTGGGTTTTTAGACTCAAATCAAAGGTAAGGAATAGAATTTTAAGATTGGTCTTGGCTTTTATAGAAGAACCCTCAAAGAACTCTCTCAATAGTTCTTTCAATCTCCAAATAATACCCAACTTGTTACAAGAAGTGTTACAATGCCATATATATAGGCATCCAAACCTAGCTAAGGTGAGATAAAATCTCAGCCATTCAAGTGTATAGAAAGTCTAAAATAACCCTATTACAAAGTAAAAGGTGTGGGAATTGAAAATATTACGAAATAAGGTAAAAATAGAAGTCAAGCAAAATATAGCAAGTCTGCCCGACATGAGCCAGTGCCAGTTAGCCTTAAGAAACCGACGTCGGATGATCACTGGCCAAGTGCTACCTTTTTCCAGTAATGGGCCGGTGCCAATTTCCATGCTTGAGCCGATGCTAGCTCTCTTCTACCTTCCTGCAAGTTCTCCTAGCCTTCTATCTTCCCTTGTACTCTTTTGGCCTCCACATGAGTGGTTATTCAAGTCTTGATCTTTTTGGTTCTTCTTTGATCCTCCATTACTTGACAACTGTAACACCCCGCTACCTAGGCTCAACAGGGTCGGGGATGTCGCCCCATCCAAAGGACAATGGGTCTTTATAACTAGGTCACACAACAAAAATAAAACAATAGTTTGAAATTAAAAACTTATTACAACCCAAAAATTCAAGAACAAATCCAAGATAAATTGTTTACTATCATCTCTCAAAGCAACATATAAATTAAATAACATAGAGTCTTCAAGAAGGTAACATTCTAGCTACTCTTCTCCATAGCAGGATCACCCTGAAAACATGGCATAAAAGGTTATGAGATAAAAATCTCAGTAAGTCCGTGTGTGCTTTGAGTGTTCAGGAAAACAGTTCATGTATGCGAGTTGTGAAATTTCATAAGAGAAAATGCTGGCAAGCAATAAATAAGGTTAAAATAAAGAGTGGCGTTTTCCTCTTTTCAAACCATATAAGTGCACAATAAACTCAACCACTCAAATGGGCGGCCATGGGTTACCACACGTTGGGCCCCATGTCCATATAACGGTCAGAATGCCACACTTTATGCAGACTGACAAAAGGTAGGTGTACGGTCTACCAGGTAAGATACTCCTCCTTCTCTACACCCAAACAAACCGGTTGTCCACTCCGGCAATACATAGCCCACATGACTGAAACTTGCTAGCTCGGACTGGCATGACTAAGTAGTACTGTCGCTTCTCCAAGTTAAGTTCATCTTCTGGAGGTGGCCTCCCACCAGAAGATTCGCTCTTACTCTTCAAAACTAATACTACTAGCCTACCCTTATTGAGTACTCAATGTTGTTTATCCCACTTGGGAGAAAATTGATAAAACATTGCTTTACTTGGAAATGGCAATTAAGGGTTTCTAAAGTTTGTGCCAAAGTTGGTTTTAGAAAGAGTTTAGTGTTTGAGTAAAACTACCTGTTGGATTTCAAATAATTTATTTGACTGAAACAAGAAAGAAAACAGTCCTCAATTGCTATTACAAAATGAGTGTTCACACACTTCGCGTTTGGCTTGCCATAGTAACCTTTTGTCATCAAATAAGTTTTATGCAAGAGCTTATTTAATCCATTGCTTGAGCTAATTCAAGGATCTTCCAAAGCTGACCTAACCCCGCCTGGGGTAAACACAAGCCATAATTAAACTCAAGCCAAATTTGCTTCCATAAATAATCCTAATTCAACTTACTACAATCATGACCCTAATGTCCCAAACTTTAAGGCTAGATGATAAAAAGGATTTTATAAAATAAATCTAGCTTGATAATAAAATAACTAGGGATTGTGAAATAATTATTAATAAGTTATAGGTTCAAATATAATCTTTATTATTAATAAATAAACTAAGGTTTATTTATTGAAGGTCCTAAGTCCTAGATGATATTAAAATAATAAATTATTACTATTCTCTTAATTAATAATTAATAGTTAGAAAATAATTGCTAAATAAATTAATAATAAGTAAATTTTAATATATTTTGATTAAAAGATAATAAATAAAATTTAATAGTGTTTATGAATATATGACTTATAAGATTAATTTTTGCCTATTATGATTATTTATATAAAAGGCTTTATTTAATATTATTATTGTATATAATATTTATATATTTTATTTTTAATAAAAGATATCATTTATTTGGCTAAAATATCACTATTTCATTTAACAATCCAATTTCAAAGCTTCCTAGGGTTTTCGAAATTATTGGAAGAAAATATAATTCTAATTTTTATTAATGTAATAAAATTGGTTAACTTAAATAGTTTAAGATCAACAAGGTCATGATCATAATTCTTCTATTGCTAATAATAATCATGAACATAAACTCTAACACCAATCAACAAACCATTCGATTCATGAATAAAGGCTTAAATCTATATCTACCATCACATGATCCAAACTTCACTAAACATAATCATATTCATGGCTTTAACAAGAATATAAGAACATAAAACCCTATTTACCAAAGGTGACATAATATCTATCATACTTAATCATTCACACTAACTCACGACATGAAGAGCATGCAACAACTACAAAATATCATAAAATTCAATCATGACAAAATATTCTCATGCTTCAATCCCAACTCCTTCATACAAATACATACTCAATCTCCAATCATATTCCATCCTTTTCTAACTACATCTAAGAGACATGATTTTAGAATTAGGGAGAGTGTTAAAGAGACATACTCGAATGATGACTACCTTGATGAAGTCTCAAGAGAGCCCACACACTTGGAAGACTTGATCCGACCAAGAAGGAAGAAGAGAAAATGGCCATGGTTGAAACAACCATTTCGGTCGAGAGAGAGAGAGAGAGAGAGAGAGAGAGAGAGCGAGGGAAAGAGAAAGAGTATTAGTATATTATATTAAAGATTGAAGGAGGAAGATGGTCAAAATTGTTCTTGGTTACCTTGAGAGAGTTCTTGAATCTTCAAGAAAAATTCTGATTTTGATTCGTGAGCAGAATTTTTTTTCAATGTTTGATGTTATAAAGTATAGAAATGGATTCTAAAGGGTGAGTAGACGTGATCTGAAGTTTCTGGGTGAGATTGTAGGTGTTTAGGGTGGTCTTAGGCTTGGAGAATGGAGGTGTGTGTTCTTGGAAAAATGGAAAGAATGGAGAGAAGCTAGACAAAATTTGCTGAATGGGGTTGGCCAAATGGCTAGAGGAATTCTTGTGATTGAATTTTCAGATTAGGGAGAAGAGGAAAAGCTAGTTGTTTGAAATTCAAAAGGAGTAATTTAGGGAGTGAATTAAGGTAGAAAATATGGTAAAAATGGCTTGGTTGATGGAGGTTCTTGGAACTGCTATGGCCGACTGGAATTTGCTGAAGTTTTGCTGAGATGAATGAGGTTGAAGGAGCTATAGGGCGGCTGAAATGTGGAGTGCAATGGTGGAGGAAATTTCTGGTTGGTTGAGGCTTAATCCATGGAAGTTTCATGGAGTAATTTGCTGATTTTTTTGAATTTCAATTGAAGGCTTGATTGTAGTAATTGAAGGAGTGATTTAAGGAGTGGCTATGGTGTTCATTTCGTGCAGATCAATGGAGGAGGTGATGAAGTTCAGTTCATGGCTGACTAAGGTTGGTTTTATAGAAAATTGGAGTGAGTTTCGGACAAGGTTGAAGAGGGAGCAAGGCTGGAATTTCTGGTTGTTCATTCAAGAGGTTTGTTGGAATTTTTGTGCAGATTTTTTTGCAATGTTCCAGCCGACTTGTAGAAGGTTTGAAGGGGTATTGGAGGGTCCTTTAAGGCTGGTTTCTAGCCTTCTTTATGGAGGAAAGATAAAGTTAAATTGCTAGTTTGAAAGGTGGAAGAAACAGCTTGGTTTTTGGCCTACCAAGCTGTGAAATTGCCTAGGAATTTTCCTGGTTTGCATAGCTCCTATGCAGTCCGATTTTTGGCCAATGATTTCAGTCTTCAAGCTAAACAAGTTGGCTATTTTTCTGGAAGCATTTGAGTGAGGAAAAAGGCTAAAGTTTTCAAAAGCTGAACTGACCAAGAAGTTGGAAAATTTCCAGATTGCTACATGAAGAAGATGAACACTTATAGAGTGGAGTTTGAAGGTTCAACCTTGGAGATTAATTTTCTTGGGAACCTTCCTTAACTCCTTCCCTATTTTCAATCAACAATCTATCCTCAAGGAGACATTTTCAAAATTCCAAGATCAAAGAACCTTGTTGGAATTTTCTGGAAATAAAATATGGATTTGGATAATTGAACAAGCTTAATTGATGAATAATTTAAGGTAAGCTAAGGAACAAAAAGGCCATGAATCCTTTAAGAATTTTTGTAGGGTATAAGAGTAGGATTAAGACATTCCCTTCAAGTCTCCCTTAGGACAACACTCCTACTTCTACTCATGGCATGCAAGGGCCGAAAATATCCCACCCTATAAAAATAAAATTTAATCATGATAAAACTTAATTAGTGGGATTTGAACTCAAGACCTTAGAGATTAATTCCAAAGCTCTAACCACTAAACCACAACAACTCTTGTTCTTGTTTCCTCTCTTAAATATTCTTACTATTTAAACCTCAAGCTATCCCTCTATTTTCTCTTCAAGCAAAATTACTATTTTACCCTTTCTACTTAATAAGCACAACTAAGATTTCTAGACTATAAAGTCATAATTCTAAAGCACATAAAATCATTAAAAAATATATTTATGCAAGTAAGAAAATATGATATGCATCATGACCCCCTTACTCTAGGGTTAGTTTTAGTTGGGGTTTCACAACAACCATCTTCATCCTTGGTTTGAGTGTTTGGTTTGATTGATTTCTTCATTGAAAAGCTTCTACAACTTGAATTTTTCCAAAGCACTATGGAATATAGTTTGAATCTCCATCTCCCTTTTTTAGCTTTGGCATATTACTTGGATAGATTCCTATTAGAGTTGAAGGATTTAACTGAAAAAATAGCTATGAACAACTACTCTTTAGGTAATCTAAGACTAAATGCCAGAACAAATGGGGCACACAATGTGGATGTAGTTGTAGCCTTAGAATCACTCATTAGAAAAATTGAAAAGATGAGTGCTGTTTCTTCTTAGGCACATGTTATCAGCTGCAATTTTTATAGAGGAAGATATCCCAATCATGAGTGCCAGCATATAGGATCATCTACTGAGCAAACCATGGAGCATATAGACTATCTAGGTAATAGACGTTAAAGATATAACCCTTACGGGAACATGTATAACCTAGGCTAAAGAACTACTTGAATTTTCCCTAGAGAAATCTAAGATAAGTTAGACTAGCACCACTTTAAGGATTTTAGGCTAGACCAAATTCGAGGCCACCAGCACCGTTGCTATATAATTCGCAGCCACCACAACCACAATAGCCAGTGAAGCCTTCCTTAGAAGATGTTGTGGCTAAACTAGTGTTCTCCACTGATTCCTGATTTCATGGAGTTAGAGACATCAATGAGGAGTCATGAGGCTTCCATTAATAACCTAGAGAATCAAATTTGATAGTTGGTAAAACTGATTGTAGATAGACGGATTGGTACACTTTCAGATAATACTGAGAATAACCCACCTGAATAAGAGCGTGGAAAGAGATAGAAATTTTTTCCCTCTTTTTTGATTATAAGTGGAACAGTTTATTTATTTTTGTTGTTTTCCTATAAACAATGTTGTTTTAGAGTTCTATTGGATTCTGGGATATATTTTTTTTATGAAAAAAAGAAAAGAAAATTATAGGTACTGAGCTCAAAAGGCATCATTTAGATCATTGAAATGACAATGCTCGGTTATGCAGTAAAAGGATGCGATGCTATTTTCATTCAAGGAGGTCAGCATCAAATGACTAAATGAAGCCTTTCACATCATCACAAGCAACACCACTAGGTCTGGTATTTTCAAAAAAAAAAAAAAAAAAGGTGGACAAAGCGGACACGGACAAATTGTTGAGGATATCCGGGCATAGCAGCATGTGCATAAAGGCTATCTCACCAACATTTGGGACAAGATCTCTTGAGGAATGCAAAGAGGACCATTAGAATCAAGAGAATTCAAGGGTTACTTATAGGCTATTTCTTGGGTTTGCATGTTTTTATTATTTTTTTGTACTTTGTAGTTTTTACATGCTTTCTTAACTTTTGACTTGGTAGTTTAGTTTTGGTTCTATTTTGTTTTGTTTTCTTGTTTGTTTTATATTTTAGATTTTTGATTGGTTTCACTTTTTGCAGCTCCTATTACTTTATGATGATTATACGACGTGGCTACTTCTTTTGATGCATAACAGACTTGGGGAGTATTATTTGACTTTTCTCCCTCTTATCATTTTTACCTCTTTGGTTGTGTTAACTTGTATTTATTTTGGCTATTGAGGACAATGACAAGAAATGTAAAACTCTTACCAAGATTATGGTGTTTTGAGATTTTTGGTATTTTTTTTTTTTTTTTACTTTTAACCCAAAATTTTCGAATTTTGCTGATAAGTGTCAATATGGTAAAGCCATTTTTTGCTTTGAACTTTGGAGTTTGGCTTGAGATTTATCTAGTTGAGTTTAATTTGATTTTATGTAAACTTGTATATTATGTTATAGATATGCTAAATTTTGAGGAGGGAAAAAAAGAAAGAGAGTTCCAAATTTTGCTACCCAAATTATAGTAGTCTAGAAGATACAAAACTTAAATTGGTTATTTATTCCTGACATACATGAGTCACATTGTTTATCCTCTTGAATTGAAGGATGAAGTGAATCTCAGTGCATTGGTATAAACATGTTTAACTTTAATGGCCCTGGCTATGTTTTGCCTAATAAATGAATTTACATGGGGTTGACTTGGTTGAATAGGTGTTAAGTTAGATTCAAATGTGAAAGAAAAGAATAATATCTCTACCGCATTGTCCATATTTTTATATATGTTGGTTGTTGGTTTGCTTGAGGACAAACAAATGCTCAAGTGTAAGATGACTACTCACCCTTCCATTTTCACCTTATTTTGTGCATAATTGTTGGATGAGAAATTGTTGAAGAATAGAGGTGAAAATGATTATAAAAAAAAAACAATAATAAAAGAGTTGAAGAAGCCAAGCAGTGCCTCTTTGGTGTGAGCATAGAAGCACCTCTTAAAATTCGATGCTCCAAATCAATAACCTAATTGAAAGACTAGAATCCCAGGTAAAAATAGGTTACCTAGAACCAAAAATCTAATGAACTAAACAACTAAATCAACACCCAAACACCACTAATCCAAGTAGGATCAAGAACAAATAGAATAGAAAGATTTAAGCAACCAATTGATCTCCTAAAAAAAAACCCTAGATAAGCTGGGAATCTAAGACCTATTTAGGAAGAAAATTGATCTATTAAAAGAAGATTAGAGACTTTATTCTTAGGTTGGACTAAAGCCTAAGATAAGTCTTGATTGATTTGAGAATCACCTAAGAGGATCACCTTCACAATTTTCTCAAAGAGTTTCTTGAATTCAAAATATCTAATGTTTAAAATCTGTCCATACAAGAGATATAATAGTATATTTATAGGCTCCAAGTTACCCTAACCAATTAGTAAACTAAACATTGGATTAAGTGTCATATGCCTTAAAATTAAAACGAATACAAGTAAGCTTAAAACAAAAAAGACACAGTAAATTTGGGTTGCCTCGATATGGGCTAGTGTCGGTTTAGGATCAATGGCCGGTGCTAGCTCTGTTCTATCTCTCGACAATAACTTGCCAGCATTAGGCCGATGCCGATTTAGGACTTAGGGCCGGCATCGACTTCCTTCTTGTCATTGTTCCATGTTTTGTTGCATTCCAAAACTTGCTTTTTTGACCTCTATTCCACTTCCATGTGTTTCCTTGATCTTCCAAATGCTATGTTGGACATTTTGAGCTCCTCTTGATACTCTTTTAGCCTTCAATCCTTATTTAAATATTGATTCAATCCTTCACATAAATTGTTGCTTGTTTTGTACATTTTTTTGCCCTTCTTTTGCTATCTATTGTTCACAATCATCTTAATCCTTGGTCTGTTGAATTTGTTACCTTGTAAACTCCCTTGAAATGCCTTGAAAATTGATCTCACCTAATGAGCTATTAGTTGTGTCCTTATTTTCCTTCCCTCTTCTTTGAATTAGCCATCATGCCTAGGATAATTCCTATCAAGTACCCTTTATTTAGGTTGATTCATCCTCAAATTCACGTGTCAAATTGCTTGAGTTTCCCTACATTACACTTCAAACAAGAATGTTGGTGTAAAGGTAAAACTTTTAGCTTTTGAACCTTACCAACTTTCTTGTTTTCTCTCTTCACAACCCATATTTTTTGTAATATCTTACATTTTGAAATTTTGAATAGCTACTACTTTTGATACAATAGGAATTTATATCAGTAGACAGAATTAGAAATGATCAGTATAATGAAATGAACATCTTGGTGCAATAAAAATATCTAGGGGTATTATTAAAATTTTTGAATTTATAGGGATCTATAAGGAATTTTGGATTTAAGCTACCCGTACCCTAAATATTCAGATTGTGACTATTGTTAGTTGAGTGAGAGTTCGGGAGTACGCTTAGAAAAAAAATTGAACAATGTGATGAGATGGACATTTTGATATACCTCGAGTTATCAGGGGCATTAATGTTATTTTGACCGCGATCGGGGCTTTGATCGTAAATTGGGAAGAATTGAGAATTTTGATTCCCATTGTTGAGTTCAATGAAATTTATAAATTCCGTTGGTGGAATAAAATATTTTTCTGATACCAATCGAGATTATAGTTATTTTCTAAAGAAATTCTAAAATGCTGTCGAAATCGAGACAAGCAGCCGAATATGATTGGTGGATGAAAATAAGTGCCAAAATACTACTGAAGGACTGAAATATTTATGGGATTATTAAATTACAAAATCTTATTGAATAAGCTTAAGAATTATCTATTTAAATTAAATACACCAATAGGAATTTAGCTTTAAATGGATAGCACACAATATAATTAATGTTGATTGACTTTGGGCACTAGAATGGCGGTGGAAGGGCTGTAAAACAGCCAGAAATTCATCCAAGAGAAGAACAAAAGGAAGGAGAGGAAGAAAAGAAAGGAAAAGGAAAGAAAAGCTAGAAAAAAAAAATAGAGAAAACGGGGAGAAGAGAGAGAAGAAGAGTTCTTAGAGAGAAAAAGGGAAACTTGAAGTATTTTTCAGCCAAATCAAGCTACAAATAAGGTAAACATTCAAGCTTCAAGAATTAACATTGTAGATTAAAGCATGGGGATTACTTTGAACTAAATTTTGTTGGTAAATTCATACTATTTATGAATCTTTCACAAGAATTCAAGTTTGTTTGTGAGTTTGTGTGTTGTGAGTGTGTATTGGTTGGTGAGTAGGATTTTATGCTATGTATTATATGGTGATTAAAGGTGTTTTCATGGTGGTTTTATTTGTGGTTCATGGCTGCACAAGAATCACGTGAAATAGGAAGGAAAACTAGACTAATTGTTAAAGGAAAATGAATGGTTATTGGTGTTGTTTGTGAATATTAAATTTGGCATTGGAAAATATGCTTTTGCTGAGTTCTTTATCTCAGGAAATCAGAGAATTAAGAGCTATTGTGATGTAATTTGATATGGATTAAGTGGTATTTAGTTGTTAAGATTAAAGGAGAATTGGTTATGTGAAGAAAGGAAGCAAAAAATAGAAATTCTGTTCTGGAGAATTTCTGAGCAGCTTTGAAGAATGAATAGACTGTATAAATTGGCTTGTTGTTTTGGAACTCCATGACCTGAAACTTGTAGCTAAATACATTAGGATCATTATAGGCCCAATTTTACTTGATTTGGAGCTGTGAAGAAAACGTTATGGTATAAATACCAAGGGCTGCCAGTTAAGTGACGGGATGAAGAAGCTGGGAGTTTATGACTAAAATTGAATGAAATGGCAAAGGAAATTGGTATTCCATAAGTTGGAAGTCGTAAATTAATGTGTTAGGGACATTTTGGGACTATTTGGACATGAATTGGACTTGGGAATCAAAAGTTATGATATAAACAAAATTGGGTGTTAAAGCTGAAAAGAATTCCAGCTTTTGTATGAATGAATGAAATTCAAGGAATTGAATTTGTTTGCATTATTGCAAGAATGAAAGGATGAAAGACCACAATAATACCTTAAATTATGTGTATAAAAGGATGGAGAAGTGGATAATGGATTTTGGTTATTTTGGAAAGACTATTCCATTATATTTGGAAATAGGGAAAATGAAAAATAAAGGATTCACATTTTACTCTGGTAATCCATTATCCTAGATTTAATTAATAAAGATGAAATGACTTTAATGTAGGTTTCTACGTTAAATATTTGAGGAAAAGCAGGAATGTTACATTTACGGCTATTTGATATTGGGCATAAGGTGAGTCCCACTTGTTTTATAAACTCTATGTTATGCCAGTGAAATTATGTTTTATTGAAAAATGTTCTATGAACCTTTTTGGTTTCTTTGAATGAGAATATGGTTTTTCTAAGAAAGAAATTACATCATGATATGTTAGATTTGAATGAAAACATGGATTTTCATTTTTGGAATTATTTATGGTAAGTGATTGTTTCCTAGAGTATAACAATGAGGTTGAGAAATCTTTGTGTTTTCCTAAATAAGATGTGGTTTTCTTGAACTAGAAATGGCTTCTCTGAATTGAAAATTTTGAAAACTTTAGGAAACAATATTTTCTACAAGGACATTTGGTTCACTGAAATTATGAATAATTTTTCGGTACAAATGTATACTTGAAAGGCTTCCTTCTCATTAACAAAGAGACCAAATCATATTTTATGGTGGGAAAGCATTAATGTTCGTTTTATGGAAAGGATTTTTGGGAAAATGTGAGTTATGAATATTATGGAATTAAAATTGGGATTTCTTGAATTTAATTCTTCCTTTTGGATTGGAATTCTGAAATTTTTGAATAATACTTTTTTGAAATTAGGTATTTTTCAAATGACGAAAATACTCTTGAAATCTCATTTTATTGTACAAAAATGACTTTTTATCCATTTTCGCTGTGGTTTTGGAAAACAATCTCTCAGCACAAGATTAGCTTTTGGAAAATGATATTTTAACTCTATTTTATTGGTATTCCTTTAGGAATAAGATAATTGATTGGCCTTGTGAGCCAATGGAATTAATTAACTGATCTAGTGAGCCAGCGAGATCAATTTCTGAAAAATGATATTTTGGTCTCAAAAAATGTTTTATTGGTATTCCTTCAGGAATGGATATTTATCTGGCCCTGTGGGACATTGGAATTGGATTGGTCTTGTGAACCAGTAGATACATTGAGTACTCAGCAAGAGCCGGCCTTTGAATTAGCTCATGTTAGAGATAGACAACCCTAAGTAATCTAATCAGTTCTGGGGATTGTCTTAATCTAAAAGGGACAATAGGACATTGAAAATGATTAAGGACTTACCAGATGGGTTGGTAAGTGCTTGGTTGGCCCATTACTCCCTCTCGTGTGAGGAATAATACGGGAATGGGTCCTCGTACGTAAGAAAGAAATAAATTAGAACGCATGCCTCCTCTCGTGTGAGGAACGAACAGTGATCCGAAGGCATATGAATCAATTAAATTAGATAGAGTGTGATGACATTTCCACCTCTCTAGAAATACACAGTTGAGTGCTACAGGCTTGTATCCTTAGTGCAACAAGACTGTGATGCCGAAGGCAAAGCCTTGCGATCTTTGCACGTAAGCCGACCCTCTATTCAAAGAAATGTTTGCATTTTTGAAATTGGGGCAATGACTCTGAAAGGAAACATGGTTTTTCAAAAATGACCGAATTCTAAATAAACTCTTTCTTAGAGAGTTTTAGAATTGTTTCAGTAGAAAAATGCAATGCTTTCCCATAATGGTTTTATAAAGTTACAGCTAATAATATATTTATCTGTTTGTTTATAATTCACTAGTACACACGCGACTTACTAGGTATTTTCACTCACACATGTATTATTTTTCTCAAAATTTTAGAAATCAGAGACGCAGAGAAATCACGATGGACTCCTAGAGGCTCATGATGTATCCAGATTGATTGTGATTTGAATAATTGTACTTGAACTATACTTTGTATGACTTTTGGCAATGAATGAAAGATATTTTGGAAGCTTTTCCGCCGCACTTATGTTAAGTTAGTTATAAAGATCCCTTGTCCGGGCAACTGGATGGGGCAACATCCCATAAAGTGAAGCCCACTACAATATGGAAATGTGGAGTGTTACATTTTTTCCCTCTTATTTTTCCTCCACTCTATTTTCTTTTTCTCTCAAAGTTGAAGAGGTCACTCTTCTTTCATTCCCTTGCTCTTTCTTTAGTTCTCTCTTCTTTTTTAATTATGTTTTTCTTTGGAGCTCAATTTTCTCTTCTTCCTCTTTTGCTATCCTCTCATTTTCTTTTCTCTCTTGATTTGTTTGTTCATATTTACCTCACCATAATTATTCAACCATTGATGTTTTTAAGGCTTAGGATGTTTTAAGGTCTCGATTCCCAATTCCTCCACCAATATAGCACTAGTCACATTTTACAATTCCTTCCATTAATAATCAAGCTGCACAATCTTTATTTAATTTAACACCTTGAATGGAAAATGTTTTCCTTTTGTAAATCATCTTCTTTTCAACCACATAATCATCAACAACCTATCTCATAACATCAATCAGTAAGTATGGTCTCTCAAGTACAACCCCATCTTTTCTATCCACCCCAATTTCTCTACTAGATTTGGTGTAGCTTTGCATTGTTGAACTAAAGAGCTCATTCTCGCTATTTTCACTTCTTTTCATTTGTTCTCGCACCATCTCTAGCCAACTCTTCTTTTTCTCCTTTTGTTTTAGAGCTTCCTTCTCCATTTCATTGTTTAGGCTTATTTTCTCTTCAACAAATTCCATACCATTTTGCTCTTTTTCTTCTTGTTCATTCTCCACCGACACTCCTAATGGATGTGACTCGTATTTTAGAAAGAATAGTATATTGTAGAACTCCCTAGTTGCCCCATTTGTTGAACTCAATTAATCTACATCATCTTTTCCATTGTCACTAAGCTTCTCATCAATCTTATTAACACTTTTCTCAACTTCTTCAAGCTCTTCTTCATCTTTTTGCTTTGGCAATTCTTGGCCTTTGGCTTTCTTTTCTAACTTCTCCTCTTTTTCAAATTCATGCAACTCATTTTGCTCATTCTTTTCTAACTTCTCCTCTTTTTCAAATTCATGCAACTCATTTTGCTCATTCTTTTCAACTTCTAATCCCAATGATTTCTTTTTTTGAACATTTTCTTCATTTCTTACCCTTCTTGGCTTCTCAACATCTATAATATTTTTCTTGGCTTCATTGTCTCCGATTTTAAATTTTTTCTTTTCCTCATATTGCTTCTTCCTCAACTCAAATATTTTGTTCAATTAGATACATTGAAATTTAAAAGATTTCCAAATACAATCAAATGCAATATGTCTATAGCCACCATAGTATTCACAAAGAATTGCACCACTCCTTTGTAAACTAATCTTTCTTCCTTAATTAATAATTTTTGGGCAATCACATGTGCTGTAGCCATTTTTCTAACAAGCAAAGCAAAAACATCCTTATTTTCTTCTCAAATTACTCTTTGGAAAACTTTGTAATGCATTCCCTCCTCTATGCCTGGTTCTTCTTGGACAATCATAGGTTGAGTGGTCATAGCCCTCGTACATTTTGCATATATTCTCCCTTAATTTCTTTGCACTCTATTCTTTGAGAATTTTAGGCCCTCCCACATAAACTCCGTCATATTCTTCCTCTTTATACTTTCAATCTCCTTTTCTATCAACCTTCGATTTCCTTCTTCATTTTCTTGTTCATGCTCACCATATCCTTTATAACTACTTCCACTCGAACAAGACTCCTCGTAATAGTCAGACCCTTCATTTTCACTACCACTAGACATTGTGAATTCTGTTAAAGAGAATTACTCACAAAATTTGAGGACAGAATACAAAAGAAGTTCTTCACATCAGTTCCTTACATGTTTACCACTCAATTTTGATAGTCACTTTTCACTCATGTATACTCTCTTCTTTAGCTTTTACAACATTGAGGTCACCCTCTTACTTTTTTCAAAGCTTAATTCCTCAAAGATTTCTTTCCAAAATAACCTATCTAATTATTTAGGATTAGTCCAACTAGACAAGTCAATCTAATTCTCTAAGATAATCAACTAGGGGTCTTAGGGGAATTTAATCGAGTATTTAATGAACACCTAATAACAAGGCAAGTTGAAGCAAGAATTCAACGAAAGAAAAGCTCAACAATCTCAAATTTCAAGAAAAACATTTATGAGGAAGCAAGTATGACAATGAGATGTTAATAAGAAACAAGAAATAAAGAAATAATATAGATTAGCTAGTAAGATAATATAGAGAAAAATAACTATAAATTGTATACTCAACAGCAACAAGTAGATAGTTTCAAGGGTGCGAGGAACCTACAAGTGAGACAAGAATTCAAATCACTATACCTAATGGAAAGTGAACAAATGAACAAAGATCATCATAGAAGCCACACAATCTCAAAGATTTCAAGAATAGTTTATGATGATAATCACTAATCAAGCACCACAAAGATTCAAAGATGGATAAGTTCAAACCAATTCTCGAGTATCTCAAAGAGTTTAGAATTTAGATATTCAACCCACCAATAGCAAGAAATACAAAACAATGAAGTCAATTAGAAGTGAAAGATATAGGCTAAAAACCAATACAAAGCACTGCATAGACACTTAAGCATTTCATCAAACACTTGGTAGATGTCTATTCAAATGAAGGGTTTTCAAAAATTAGGATGCTAACTTAACCTCAGGAGACCAATTCCAACCAACTCACTTAAAGTAATGAAACCTCAAGAGGTCAAGAGATAAATTGATATGATCTAAGATGCACCAATTTGCTTTCCAAACTATTTAACAATTCATAAGAAAAATTTCTGTTAGCAATTGCAAAGTTTAATAACTAACAACAACTTAACAAGTAAGAAAATGTATAAGAATTCAATAAAGAAAGATTTAGCGGTCATATATGAGCAATCACAAGTCATTAAGACAACACATCAAACACCTTGTGTGCAATCTTGTAACTCAGGATAACCCAAAATTTCCAGTCTTATATCAGTCCCAATACTCAAGATTCACAAGAAAATTTCATTTCCAATGATAATAGTAACATCAATGAGCAATTTCTCAACAAGAACAAGGGAAAAACTTGAATTTTAGATCCAAATATATATATATATATATATATATATCTTGAAAAAGAGTTACCGGATTAGTACTTTGTTCAAAATTTTGTAGCAAATAAACACATCAAACTTAAAAATTTCTGCACTTTAACACCTCAAATAGCTACCAAAGTATCAACCAAACTAATATATTCAATTTCACAACAATCAATGGATGAAATTTGAATTAATAGACCTCAAAAATAGTAAGAACATGAGTTACGGGATTTTTCTTGTGGTTTTCAATTTGCAACAAATAGACCAATGAAACCTCAAAAATTTTTACAATTTCAAACTTCAAATTGTTAGGCATCTCATATCCATATTGTATATGGTGCAGCAGAAAATAAAACAAGATACCATCCCAGGACCCACATATGTGTGGAAAACAAGAAATAAATAGATCAAAGGTAACAACTTTTTACCTTTCTTTGATCGTCTGAAGAACAAAAATTTCTTCTTTAAGTCGAGGCACGATCCGGCAATCCTCTTGATCAAACTCCACGTGAGTTGAATGTCCAATCACTATAATCACAATATGTGATTATCTCTAATAGTAATCCACACAGAGGATACACTCAAGCACCAAAATATTTCTGTGCTAGTAGAAATCAAAGTGGCGGCTAGGGCTACTTGTTTTTTAGAAAAACGAGAGATAGAGAGAAGAGGAAGAAGTTGTTTGTTGCCTAGGGTTTCCGTTTCCGTTTTTCCAACCTCTCCTAGGGTTTCGAGTATGTCATACATATAAACCGAAAAACCATGCTAAAATAAAGAATTCTAATCCTATTAGAATTCCCTAATTGTAATTGGAAATATCAAGTTCTTACAATTATAAATTTGGACCGTAAATTATAACTAATTATAATTTGTCCACAACAACTTCTCTTTCTCTCAATCAATCCCACTATGTTATTAAATTACATCTTGAGTATATAATCCTCTATTGTGTGTGACCTATTAGGTTTCCCAGTCAATTGGTAACTAACATGAATTAATCAAAACGTCTTTGAGATTAATAATCCATAATTAATTAGAATTAATCCGATTAATTCTAATTAGGATTGGTTTATTAATTCATCAATTAATAAACCCATATTCCTAGATCATGAGCGGTATCTAGCAACACATAATGACCACCAAAGAGTCTAGAAAGTCAAGTGGCTTGATATGAACCCTTCAATAACAAACTATAGCGCAATTAACTCCTTTCACCATACAATATCTCATTCGGTTTAGAGTACAAAATTAGTGCCAACACCTTCCAGATTAATTCTGACCCGAATACAATAGTACTTGTACCAGGAGCCCACTACTCTAGATGCATATCAATTGAAACTATTTCTAATACACAATTGCCTTGGCCAAGGACTTCTCGAGTAATAATTCCAATAAATGGCCGTGAGATATTCGCCCCTACTATTAGGAGTGGTGAATCCTTTATTGATCATCTCAACTACTTTTGTTTACCTCACAATCTACTTAATATCCATCCTATAGGCGGCCATCGATCGAGCTCCAGAGATTGGAATCAAAGTACAATACTTAGCAAATAAAATACCTTGGAGATCTCAAGTCTAAGAATACTTGCACGTTTGCTATATTGAGATTATATCACTAGCACTAAATTGTTATTCATGTGATTATCTCATAGTTAGGTCATCTAATTAACATATTCCATTAACAAGTATCCATGTGTTAACTTTGAGTATCTCAATACTCACGGATATGAGAATCACTGCCTAATGAAATTAGGAAGTCTAACACATGCTAGTCTTAACGCATTAATGATGTCTTGTCTCATTAATACTACGAGTAGGGACTATTTAAGTACTAACACTATACAGTGTAGTAGGAATCTCATATCATGATCTCTATCATGATTTCCTTAACATAGTGTTGTACTAGGGACTCTATCAAATAGTTATATTACTTAAAAGTAAACAAAAGAAATTGTAAGATAAATAATGCCTTTATTAAAATAAAATGTGTCATATACAATGTATAAGTGATTGCCTCTAGGGCACAACACTAAAAACTCCCACTTGTACTAGAGCCAATCATTCATGTATTTAATATCGAATGACTCAACATAACAATCATGTTTCTTTTGGGATAGTGCTTTTGTAAGTGGGTCAGCTATGTTCTCATCCGTGGAAACTCTCTTTATCGTTACATCATTCCTATCTATGATCTCCCGGATCAGATGATAGCGTCGCAATACGTGTTTGGATCGTTGGTGAAACTATGGCTCCTTTGCTTGTGCAATGGCTCCGTTGTTGTCACAATATAAAGTTATTGGACCAACAACATTGGGAACCACACCCAGTTCCGTCACAAACTTCTTGATCCAAATAGCCTCCTTAGCTGCTTCAGAAGCAGCTATGTACTCAGCTTTTGTCGTAGAGTTGGTAATAGTCTCTTGTTTGGAACTTTTCCAACTTATTGCCCCTCTGCACAACGTAAACACGTAGCTGGATTGTGATTTGAAATCATCTTTGTCAAATTGAAAACTTGCATCAGCATCCTGTAACTCAAAAACATGCTCCAAAAAGGTCATGAAATCTTTGTTATGTCTTGAATTTTCTTTTGGGAAATTGCTCCTTGATATTAATTTAATCTTTGGGAACAAAATTTTCTTGTGTTTGTTGTGAAATTTAGCTTGAATATGGGTAAAAATGTTGGTTGTTCTTAAGTGACGCCTTTTATTTTTGGCAAGATTAGATTAACGAAATCTTGCGGAATCCCACAGCTTAAACAAAATACATATAAATATAAAATGAGTATATGTTTAGCGTATATGTATCCTTCTATTCGATTTTTGTGAAAAAGGCCTTCAATTTGAAAATTTTAAATTGAAATATTTAATCTATTAATTTATTACTATTAATAAATAATCTATGATTAATTTTTTTAAAATTATATTAATTTTAATTTTATTATATTAATTAAGGGGACTTGTTAAAACTTCTTCAGAAAACTCTTTACCCATCCATAGCTATATATAGAATCTATATTCTATATTATAGAGGAAAGGGTATAGATTACAATGTCTACGAACCGATAACTATTCATGATTCCATAATTGAATCAATTCCATACTCGTTCCAAACAAATTAGAGGGGATTGCGGCTAAGGTGTTTGATAAATGTTCCATGAGAATATTTCTGGCTATAGTTGGTAACTTTGATTCTTGATTTTTATTCCTTGGGATTTTAGGACTTATTATATCATTCTATTGTTCAATTCCATGCTCATTGAACTCAACTTTACTAGTGCACACTTGTGATCATCTTGTCCTTCATAATCCTAGTTCTAGTTATTCTTATTTCTTTGTTCTTGATAATTCTTGTTTGTTTCTTGCTTAGAAGTGTTTCTTTGTGCATCTAGTGTTTGTTCTTGTGTTGATTGAGTCCACATTTCTTGAAATTCTTGATTAAAACTTGTTTGCTTGAGGTGCCCAACAAATGTTTGTTGAAATTCTCCTAAGACCCCCTAATTGAAAAATTCTTTTGATTTGTGTAATTCACTAAGTTGGACTAAAACTTTAGCCATTAGGGAGAATTGTGATTGAACAAGTAGGCTTGAGTATTGAGAAAAAGGCAAGAGGGTGAGCTTATTACTAAAAGAGCCTAAGAGAGCAAACACAAGCGTTGAGTGACCAATCCTTGAGAGCCAACACACAAGGAGGTGAAGTGAGGAATTGTTTTCTTCTTAATCTCTTTTGTTTTGTAGGTATAAGTAAGTAAATATTCCGTCACCATAGCCCATGATCAAGAGATCTCTAGGCCTAACCCAAGTGGCCTTAGTTGTCCTCAAGAAGAACAAATTAATGTTAGGGGTTTGTGTGAAGACTTGCAAGCTATGATGAGGACAATGCAAAATGAGTTCCAAAACATGACAAGGGAATTGATAAATCATCTTGGACAATCTTCTATCGTCGCATAAAGGAGAGACCAAGAGAGATTTGAAGTACCTAGCCCTAGGATGAGGGATGGTGATGCCCATACCCTTCCGTTACATGCCCAATAAGGGGAAGAGTGGGATGAGCACTCAATCGGGGGATTCCAACAAGCTCCTATAAAAAGGGGGAGACATGGTATGAGAGGAGGATGAGGTAAAGTCTAAGGAAGGAATGGTGGGAAAAACCTAAGGGGGTTAGAAAGAGAATTTGAGGAAGTTGATGAATGGTATGAGGAGGAACAAGTTGAAGCCTTTGGGGAACACAATAGAGGATGGGGTAATAAAAGAGGTAGGAGAAAAGAAAATGATGAGGAGAAGAAGTTAAACCACATCAAATTGAAAGTGCCCACATTCTTTGGCAAGAGTGACCCCGAAGCATATTTCGAGTGGGAGAGCAAGATGGAGATATTCCTGGAAAGTCATACCTATAGTGAGAGGTCAAAAGTGAGGTTGGCTATTTTAGGATTTTCGGAGTATGCTTTGATTTGGTGGG
This sequence comes from Voacanga thouarsii, assembly GCA_026120185.1. NCBI lineage: Eukaryota > Viridiplantae > Streptophyta > Magnoliopsida > Gentianales > Apocynaceae > Voacanga > Voacanga thouarsii. Next base: position 345,798 of record JANUWF010002272.1, read on the forward strand.
AGCAAGTTAGTGCACAAAGGAGACAAATGGGAGTGGAAACCGTGGATGGTTGAAATTTGTTGAAAGATATTATGAGGGCAAGGTTTATACCACATCATTACTACAATGATCTTTATCAAAGGCTCCAATTACTTAAGCAAGGGAACAAGAGTGTGGAAAATTACCATAAAGAGATGGAAGTAATGTTGATGAGAGTCCAAATTAATGAGGATCCTAGAGCAACGAAGGTAAGGTTCTTAAGAGGATTAAGTAGCGAAGTTACCAATTTGGTAGAATTGCACCCCTATGATTGATTGGAGGATATGGTACATGCCGCTATGAAGATTGAGAGGCAATTAAAAAGGAGGGCATTTACTAGACCACCACTTCCAAACCCCAACACTACTAGTAAGGTACTATTTAAGAAAGATGAAGCCCCTAAGCCATTCCAAAGGGACTTCAACAAATCAAGGGATGTTTGGAAACCTAGGGAATGATGGAACAAGGACAAGGGAAAAGCCATGGAAAGGCCACAAAGGAATAGGGATATCAAGTGTTTTAAGTGCCTTGGATATAGACATACTTCTCATGAGTGCCCAAGCAAGAGAACGATGTACACTTATCCCTATGGTGAGGTTTCTACCGACGAAGAAGAAGAGGGAGAAAGATACCAAGGAGACCAAGAGGGAAATAGAGACGAGAAAAGTGATGAAAGGGAAGTTGTTGGTCAAGAATACTCTTTTGTGGGATTCACAAGAAGGTCATTAAATTCACAAGCCATTGAGGATCAAGATCACCAACAAAGAGATAACATTTTCAACACTAGGTGTCTAATCAACAAGATCCCTTGTAGTGTCATTATGGATAGTGGGAGTTGCACTTATGTGATTAGTGCAAACTTAGTTGAAGAATTGGACATGAGTTGGATTAAACACCCAAGCCCAACAAATTATAATGGTTGAACGATAGTGGGGAAATGAGAGTAAACAAATAAGTTTTGGTGTCTTTTGAGATGGGGAAATACAAGGATAATGTGCTATGTGATGTGGTACCCATGCAAGCGGGTCACTTGCTCCTAGGGAGGCCTTGGCAATATGATAGGCATGTAAAGTATGATGGGAGGAAGAATACTTATTCCCTACTCAAGGAGGGAACTAAGTTTACCCTCACCCCCATGGTCTCTAGTGAGGTGAACAAAAATCAAAGAATCATGATGGAGAAAGAAAAGAAGAAGGGAGCACAAGATGTTAAGCAAAAATAAGAAATTGAGAGGAAAGAACAAGAGAGGAGAGAAAAAGAGTTGAGAGAAAGGATGGACAAAGAAGTACCTTTGACATTTAAGGATTGGAGTGAGCAAAGAGAAGAGAGGGGAGGTAAAAGAAGAGTGAATTTCTTTGCAAAAGAAAGTGAGGTCATAGAGACTATAGAAGCTAAGGAACCGGTTATTCTTCTTTTATGCAAATATTCTTATGTTTCTACTAATGATTCTACATTATCTTTGTCTAATGAAATTGTAGCTATTCTTCAAGAATTTGAAGACGTTTTTCCAAAAGAAGTGCCCGGAGGACTACCACCCATAAGAGGGATTGAGCATCAAATTGACTTTGTGCCCGGAGCCATTATCCTCAACCGACCAGCATATAGAAGCAACCCGGAGGAATCCAAGGCATTGTAAAAGCAAGTAGAGGCATTGCTTGAGAAGGGACATGTGAGAGAGAGCTTAAGCCCATGTGCGGTTCCGGTTCTCTTGGTGCCTAAAAAGGATGGGACATGGCGTATGTATGTGGATTGTCGTGCTATCAACAACATCACGGTAAAATACCGCTATCCCATCCTAGGCTAGATGACTTACTTGATGAGCTATTTGGTGCATACATTTTCTCTAAAATTGATTTGAAATCCGGTAATCACCAAATTAGAATAGGAGAAGGGGATGAATGAAAAACGGCTTTTAAAACTAAACAAGAGTTGTATGAGTGGCTTGTCATGCCCTTTGGATTGTCTAATGCTCTTAGTACTTTCATGCGATTAATGCACCATGTTTTGAGGGAATTCATTGAAAAATTTGTTGTTGTGTACTTTGATGATATATTTATCTATAAAAAATCATATGTGGATCATTTGAATCATGTTTAAAGTGTGCTTGTTGCCCTCCGAAGGGAGAGATTGTATGCTAACCTTGAGAAGTGCTCTTTTTGTTTGGAGAGGATTACGTTCCTTGGGTATGTTGTAAGTGCCAAAGGAATTAAGGTTGATGAGAGAAAAGTGAAAGTCATCCAAGATTGGCCAACCCTTACCACCATTACCCAAGTCCGTAGTTTCCATGGGCTAGCTAGCTTCTATACGAGGTTCATCCAAAATTTTAGCACTGTAGTAGCCCCTCTAACTGAAGTGGTAAAGAAAAAAGTAGGATTTAGGTAGGATGAAGCTCAATAACAAACCTTTCAAACTCTCAAGGACAAATTGAGCCAAGCCTCAATTCTTATTCTTCCTAATTTTGAGAAGGTATTTGAGATAGAGTGTGATGCAAGTGGGGTGGGAATAGGTGTGGTCTTGACCCAAGATAGAAAACCCATTGCATACTTTAGTAAGAAATTGTCCGGAGCGGCCCTCAATTACTCTACCTATGACAAAGAGCTTTTTGCCTTGGTGAGGACCCTAGAATATTGGCAACATTACCTTTTGCCAAGAGAGTTTGTCATTCATACCGATCATGAGACCCTTAAACACCTCAAGAGCTAACAAAATTTGAATAAGAGGCATAAAATGTGGATGGAGTTTATTGGGACATTTCCATATATCATTCAATACAAGAAGAGTAAAAAAAATATTTCCATATGCACTTTCTCGAAGGTATGTACTACTAAACATTTTGGATGCTAAACTTCTTGGTTTTGAACTTGTGAATGATTTGTATGTTGATAATGAGGAGTTTAGGGATATTTTTCATGCTTGTGAGAAAAGTGCATTTGCTAAATATTATAGGCATGATGGCTTTTTGTTTAGGGAGGTAAAGCTTTGCGTGCTAAAGGTTTCTATTAGGGTGTTGCTGGTTAGGGAGGCCCATAGTGGGGGACTAATGGGGCATTTTGGTGTTGCAAAGACCTTAGGCATTCTTAAGGAGCATTTCATTTGGCCAAAAATGAGAAAGGATGTGAAGAGACATTGTTCTCAATGCATTAATTGTAGGCGAGTTAAGTCTAGATCCCTTCCCTATGGTCTTTATACTCTTTTGCCCACACCTAATGTATCTTGGATTGATATTTCAATGGGCTTGATCTTAGGATTGCTTAGGTCCAAGGGGGGTAAGGACTCTATATTTGTGATTGTTGATTGATTCTCTAAAATGACTCATTTTGTGGCTTGTTCCAAAACTAATGATACGTCCTACATTGCAGATTTATTCTTTAAGGAAGTGGTAAGAATGCATGGGATTCCAAGGACTATTGTCATGAATAGGGATACTAAATTCCTTAGCCACTTTTGGAGAGTGTTATGGAACAAACTTGGTACTAATCTCTTGTTTTCCACAGCTTATCATCCTCAAACGGACCGACAAACGGAGGGAGTCAATAGAACACTCACCCAACTCTTGCGGACCATAATTATGAAGAACTTAATAAATTGGGAAGAGTTCTTGCCACACATTGAGTTTGCTTATAATAGGGCTATTCACTCTACTACTTCTTATTCTCCTTTTGAAATTGTATATGGTCTTAATCCTCTATCTCCTTTAGATTTGGTTTTTTTGTCTATAAGTGAACGATTGAACCTCGATGGAGCTAAGAAGGCGAAAATAGTGCAGGCACTCCATGAGAAAATGAAAGCAATCACTGCAAAACATAATGAAGAGATTGCCCATAAGCGCAATCAAGGAAGGAAAAAGGTGTCATTTGAGCCTGGCGATTGGGTATGGGTGCACCTTCGCAAGGAGAGATTCCCCACGCAATGACGGAGCAAACTAGATCCAAGGGGGATGGTCCATTTCAAGTTCTCACCAAAGTTAGAGATAACGCTTATAAGATAGATTTACTCGGTGAGTATCATGTTAGCGCCACTTTTAATGTTAGTGACCTCTCTCCCTTTGATGTAGATGATGGTAACGATTTAAAGACGAATCCTTTTCAAGGAGAGGGAGATGATGAGACTCTACTTCATCATGGAGGTCAAAATCAAGGATGGGGAGGCGTGACCATGCAAGGACAAGGGCCGATAACAAGATCTAGGTCCAAGAAGCTTCAAGATGAGTTCCAATTGCTCATAAAACCATGCTTGAGGATGGAAGAGGGTTGGAAGGTTAAGGAAGCTAGCCAAGAGTTCATTTTGATGACTATCCAAGAAGGACCTTAACAAGAACTCAAGCCGGCAACAAAAGGGACGAAACTTGGCTAAAAGAGGCCTCCCAGCGGATAGCCGGCGCCGGCTCCAATCAGCCAAACTGGTGCCGGCTTCAACCTGCCCAACAGTGACTTCATTCTGGCATATGACTGGCCGAAGACAGTTCGCAATCGGTACCGATTGTAGTGCCCAAATCGGCACGGCTACAACCCGTCGGCTGGCCTGCATTTTTTATGTTTTCTTTGATTTTTTTCCCAATTTTAAGCGTTTGTAAAGACTATTAAAACCCTAAACTGTAATAGCACCTTAAGAATTACTTAGCTAGGGTTAGGGCAGTATAAATAGAACCTTTAGTGATTTGACAACACAATTCACACACTTTAATTCAAATTTGAGAGAGAATCTTGAGAGGCCCTTGCCTCCTTGTTCATCTTGTTCAAGACCATGCTTAAGGGTTAGTCCTCCTTATGAATAAGTCTATAAATCTTATGGATAATCCAATGTGATTTCTTTGAATGGGTCTTAGTTTCTTTGTTCTTCTAAGGTTTGTTTGAATTCTATTACTTGTGTGCCTATTTTCACTATTTTATTTGTTCTTGTTTTCCTTAGTTACTTTAAGGATATTGGGGTGTGAGATTATAGTAGAACTTTCTACTATTCTTAAGGGTCTTTGAAGCTTAGTTCTTCAAGGGTTTGATAGAGGGTAGATTGTTATTTCATTTTCTCCTTTTTTTTCCCAAGAAGAATCTCTGTTTTTTTATCTCATTGATTGAGCTAAACACTTAACCAACTAGCACAATCACAACACCAAGAAAAAGCCCACACAAGATCATATAAAAAATGGATGTTCCAACTCCTAGAAGCTTGCTTAAGTCCATAAATGGACCTTTGCAGCTTACACACCTTTGTGCTATCATTGGATGCGAAACTCTCAGGTTGCGTCATATACACTTCCTCAGTCAGATTTCTATTTAGGAAAGTTGATTTCATATCTATTTGTAAAATCTCATAATCATGATGAGCAGTAATGGCTTGGAGTATCCTGATGGATTTTAACATGGCTACTGGCGAGAAGGTTTCATTATAGGCAATACCATGTTGTTGACGATAACCCTTCGCCACTAGATGTGCTTTATAGGTAACTAAGTTACCATCCATGTCCATTTTCTTCTTGAACACCCATTTACACTCAATAGGTTTAATTCCTTTGGGCGAATCAACCAAAGTCCATACTTGATTTTCGTACATGGAATCCATCTCTGACTTCATGGCCTTAAGCTATTTACCATATTCTGAACTGTTTAGAATATCCTTGTAGATAGTAGGCTCATCTTCATTTTTGAGCAATACGTCATTGTGGTCACTAATGAGAAATTCATATCTCTCAGGTGCCACACGTATCTTACTAGATCTGTGTGGTTCTTATATATTAGAAGGTTCATCTATTCTCTCAATAGATGTGGGGTTAGACGGTTGATCCTCGTTTGTTTGATCTTCATGAACTTCACTAAGTTCAATCTTACTCCCACTGTCTCCTTGGAGCATGTGCTCCTTTTTTAAGAAGACAGCATGCTTCGAAACAAACAATTTATTTTCAGAGGATAGGTAGAAGTAATATCTGAAAGATTCTTTTAAATATCCCACAAACAAATACTTGTCAGACTTACTATCAAGTTTGTCTGATTGTGGCCTTTTAATAAAGGAAGGACAACCCTATACTCGCAAATAAGATAACTTTGGTTTCTTACCAAAGAACGACTCAAATGGGGTAGAATCAATTAGTATATAAACAGAAGTTTCTAGTACATGCCGCCAAAACGATTTTGGTAGGTCTACAGAAGCCAGCATGGTTTGTACCATGTCCAGAAAGATTCGATTCCTTTTCTCAGATACACCGTTATGTTGAGGTGTATGTGGTGGAGTCCATTGAGATAATATCCCATTATCTCTAAGATAACTCAGAAACTCTTGACTCAAGTGTTCGCCTCCTTGATTAGATCTTAGAGTCTTAATACTTTTGCCAAGTTGTTTCTCTATTTCATTCTTGAAGTCTTTGAACCTTTCAAAGGCCTCAGATTTGTATTTCATTAAATACAAATACCCGTATCATGAGAAATCATCGATAAAGATTATGAAATAGTTATAACCTCATCTTGCTTGTATTGACATTGGGCCACATACATCAGAATGTATGAGTTCTAATAACTCCTCATTTTTCTTTTCCTGGAAAAGGAGTTTTAGTCATTTTGCCTAGTAAACAAGATTCGCATGTGCCATATGATTCATAATCAAATGACCCTAAGTCACTAAGCTTGTGTAACTTAGAAATACAATTTTCATTTACATGGCCCAAACGACAATGCCATAAGTAAGAGGTGTTAGAGTTATCCATTTTAGATTTCTTGTTATTTATATTGAGAACTGGATTATCCAAGTCTAGAACATATAAATCATTAAACAGAGTTGCTGAACCATAATGAATATCATTCAATGAAAAAGAACAACATTTATTCTTAAATATCAAATGAAATCCATATAAGTCTAAACACGTAACTGAGATAATGTTTTTTTATTAAAACCGGTACATAATAACAATTTTGTACTTCTAGAATTAATCCGAAAGGCAGGTTTAGCTCGTATGTCCCCACAGCAAGTGCAGCAACCTTTGCTCCATTTACAGTGCGTAGGTCCACATCGCCTTTATCTAGCCTTCTACTGCTCTTTAGTCCTTGCAAGTTATTGCACAAATAAAATTCACATCCGATATATAATACTCATATCTTATTTCTAAATGCAGTATTTATTTCAATTATAAACATACCTGGAGAAGAAGTAGAAGTGCTTGTAAGCTTCTCCTTCTGCATCTTGTTCTTAATGGTCTCCAAGTAGGCTTTACAGTTACGCCTCCAATAGCCCATCTTCCTACAATGATAGCATGGGCCCTTGGTAGTTGTGTCCTTCTTCTTCACACCACCTTTGGGCTTCATGGGAGCCTTCTTCTTCTTTTGAACTTTCTTCTTAGAAGAAGGTTCTACTATTAAAACTGTATTGGAATCCTTCTTCATGGAGGACTCCGTAGTTTTGAAAAGATTAATCAACTTAGGAATGGCGGACACAATCTTGTTCATCCGATAGTTAATCACAAATTATGAGAAACTATTAGGTAATGCCTGTAGAATTAAGTCAACACTTAAGTCATGATCCATTGCAAACCCGAGAAATCTAAGCTTCTCAATTAAGCCCAGCATCTTCAACCCTTGAATGGCCACAGAAGAAACCTCTGTCATTTTGTAATGGAATAGTTACTTCAAGATCTCATATATCTCAGTTCTGGCTTGGGCATTAAACAGCTTTCGAAAATGTAGTATAATCGATTGAGCATCCATATGCTCGTGCTGTTTTTGCAACTCAGGAGTCATGGATGCCAGCATAATACATGATGTTGTATCACTATCCTCCTTGTGCCTTCTGTGGACAGCATGCTCATCAGCATGAGTATCTTTAGCTGGTGGTGGTGGAATAGGAGCATCTAGCATGTAGAGCAATTTTTTCGATTTGAGAACGATTCTCAAATTTCTATACCAGTCGAGATAGTTTGATTCGGTTAACTTATTGGTTTCCAGGATTCCATGTAGGTTTAAGTTTGTAGATATGATGCAAGTGACCTAGATGTAAAGATAGAGAGGATTAGCTACTTGTATATGCACATGAAATGCAAGTAATTTGGACTTTAATTAAAGATATTTTTACTCTACTATTTTACTCAAACCAATAGCCTCTACTACTGATTTCGGAAAGCCTGTTGAAAGCTTTTCTAGTAGACCGGTATCCAAATTCCTTAAGAATAACCATGGGTTTGCTCAACAAACCACCCTTGAGTTCATTGGTAAGTATCCAATACCAATTACATCGTATGTAACTACCGGATCATTGGATGATTAATAACTTTTAATCTTAAAGCCTTTTTGGCTACCCAAACTTTTCCTCTAAATTTCTTTATGCTTGAGTTTGCCCAATCGAAATAAAGAATTTAGTTAAACCCGACCCATTAATTAGGAATTTAATTCCAAAAGAATTCAACTCCATAGCTTGAACATGCCCATTGTCAAGTAGGCTTGGGTTTGCCCAACAACCTGGTCTCGAAAAAGGACTCTCATTCTTACCATATTAACAGAAAGAATTAAGTTTAATATTAATTGTGGGATTTGTTCCTTTTAGTGATTTCATTGAATGACATGCATAAAAATCAATAAATCACCTAATTGATAATCATGGTAATAAAGCGATTACGTGGTATGGTTATGGACTTTTCCTAAATTAATTTCTTTGAGCCATAAAAGAAATTAATATAGTTAACCATATGTGTTCATGCATGATTTAAGTAGAAGGTCTTACCTTCTCGCCTTGTTTTGGTTGCCATCTCCAGAATAAAATAATTCTACTCCAATTTAACCTATATAAACTAATTACACAATTTTCTAAAGAAAGAAAACCTCGAGTTACATTCGAGGGGAGTTAGATGAGAAGAGAATTACACAAAAATTCTAGAGAAGGCAGGACACGCAGGCCCTATTTCATAAAAAAACCAAAACTGTAAAATACATGAACAGATATAATTGGTTTTAGTCCATAACCATCCACCATGCCATTGACTATACTTTTTATTATTCCAAAAACACTATTTTGGAAAAATAAAACAAAATTGTTTGTCTCAAAACCAATTTTGAGAAAATGCTTTTGGGTCTCGTCTCTCATCAAATAAGATTTTTCTTTTCAAAATTCTATTTCAGAATTTTTTTTTTAAATTGTTGGAACGCATAAAACAGAGTAGAACCGGTGCTGGTTTGGAAGCCAGGGTCGGCACCGACTGCGTTCTAATTTTAAAGAAAAAACTTTCTAGAAACGATTTTTGGATATTCACGAAACAGCACGAATTTGGCGCCGGTTAGGAGCCAGAGCCAGTGCCGGTTAGGAGCCGGAGCCAACGCCGGCTATGGTCGGGAACAAGGTGGCGATTTTTGAAAATTTTCCAGAAACAATTTTTGGTGCCTTCTTCTTCTGCAAATTTTCAGTGAGAACAATTCTCAGCAGTATTTTCTATTTTGAAGCTTAAAACAACAACCAATTTGTGAGTTTAAACAAAACCAAAACAGAAAATTAGGATAAAATGGAAGGCAACAACCATGTTGTAAGAAAACATTTTTTTGCAGAAAATTTTCAGCACATCAAGAAAGCATCTTTCGAAATACACTGTAACTTTTACACAATCATATTGTGCTATGGACCCAGCCCATGAGGCTTGAAACAATTTCGACTCGAGTGAAAACAATTTCCACAGCAAACAAAGATAAACACGAATACATGAAACCAGTTTTCATGCCAAAAATAATGTTTGTAAACCGCACATAGCATGGCTCTGATACCACTGTTAGGTATCTCACACCTATATCGTATATGGCGCAGGAGAAAATAAAACGAGATACTATCCCAGGACCCGCATATGTGTGGAAAACACGACATAAATAGATCAAAGGTTACAGCATTTTACCATTCTGTGATCATCCGAAGAATAAAAAATTCTTCTTCAAATTGAGGCGCGATCCAACAATCTTCTTGATCAAACTCCATGTGAGTTGAACGTCCAACCATAATAATCACAGTGTGTGATTATCTCTAACAGTAATCCACACAGAGGATACATTCAAGCACCAAAATATTTCTGTGCTAGCAGAAATCAAAGTGGCAGCTAGGGCTACTTGTTTTTCAGAAAAACGAGAGATAGAGAGAAGAGGAAGAAGTTTGTTGCCTAGGGTTTCCGTTTTTCCAACCTCTCCTAGGGTTTCGAGTATGTCATACATATAAACTGAAAAACCTTACTAAAACTGAGAATTCTAATCCTATTAGAATTCCTTAATTGTAATTGGAAATATCAAGTTCTTACAATTATAAATTTGGACCATAAATTATAACTAATTATAATTTATCCACAACAACTTCTCTTTCTCTCAATCAATCCCACTATGTTATTAAATAACATCTTGAGTATATAATCCTCTATTGTGTGTGACCTATTAGGTTTCCCAGTCAATTGGTAACGAACATGAATTAATCAAAACGTCTTTGAGATTAATAATCCCTAATTAATTAGAATTAATCTAATTAATTCTAATCAGGATTGGTTTATTAATTCATCAATTAATAAACCTATATTCCTAGATCATGAGTGGTATCTAGTAACACATCATGACCACCTAAGGTTCCAAGAAATCAAGTGGCTTGACATGAACCATTCAATAACAAACTACAGTGCAATTAATTCATTTCACCATACAATATCTTATTTGGTTTGGAGTACGGAATTAGTGCAAACTTCCTCCAGAATTAATTCTGGCCCGAATACAATAGTACTTGTACCAGTAACCCACTACTTTAGATGTGTATCAATTGGAACTATTTCCAATACACAATCGCCTTAGCCAAGGACTTCTCGAGTAGTAATTCCTACAAGTAGCCGTGAGATATTCACCCTTACAATTAGGAGTGGTGAATCCTTTATTGACCCTTTCAACTATTTTCGTTTACCTCACAATCTACCCAATATCCATCCCATAGGCGGCCCTCGATCGAGCTCTGGAGATTGCAATCAAAGTACAATGCTCAGCAAACAAAGTACATTCGAGATCTCAAGTCTAAGGATACTTGCACGTTTGCTATATTGGCATTATATCACTGGTACTAAATAGTTATCTATGTGATTATCTCATAACTAGGTCATTTAATGAACTTGTTCCCTTAACAAGCATCCATATGTTAACTTTGAGTATCTCAATACTCACAGATATGAGAACTTCCGCCTGATCAAATTAGGAAGTCTTACTCATGCTAGTCTTAATGTGTTAATGATGTCCTATCTCATTAATACTACGACTAGGGACTATTTAAGTACTAACACAATACATTGTAGTAGGAATCTCATATCATGATTTCTACCATGATTTTCTTAACACAGTGTTATACTAGGGACTTTATTGAATAGTTATATTACTTAAAAGTAAACAAAAAAAATTGTAAGATAAATAATGTCTTTTATTAAAATAAAATGTGTCATATACAATGTATAAGTGATTGGCTCTAGGGCACAACACTAATTTTATTTATCACTATTTTGAAAAATGCATGAACAGATATAATTGGTTTTAGTCCATAACCTTCCACCATGCCATTGACTATGCTTAAACAAAATAAACATATACTTTTTATTATTCCAAAATCAATATTTTGGAAAAATAAAACAAATTTTAAAATCAATATTTTAGAAAAATACATTAATTTTAAATTTTCAAAATCACTATTATGAAAAATAAAATTGTTTGTCTCAAAACTAATTTTGAGAAAATGCTTTTGGGTCCCGTCTTGCAACGATAACGGCGGTCCTAAAGGCAATCACTTGTACATTGTATATGACACATTTTATTTTAATAAAAGACATAATTTATCTTACAGTTTCTTTTGTTTACTTTTAAGTAATATAATTGTTCGATAAAGTCCCTAGTACAACACTGTGTTAAGAAAATCATGATATGAGATTCCTACTACACCGTATAGTGTTAGTACTTAAATAGTCCATAGTCGTAGTATTAATGAGACAGGACATCATTAACACGTTAAGACTAACATGAGCTAGACTTCCTGATTTGATCAGGTGGAAGTTCTCATATCTGTGAGTATTGAGATACTTAAAGTTAACATATGGATGCTTGTTAATGGAACAAGTTCATTGGATGACCTAGTTATGAGATAATCACATGGATAACTATTTGGTGCCAGTGATATAATCTCAATATAGTAAACGTGCAAGTATCCTTAGACTTGCGATCTCGAAAGTACTTTATTTGCTGAGCATTGTACTTTGATTCCAATCTCTGGAGCTCGATCGAGGACCGCCTATGGGATGGATATTGGGTATATTGTGAGGTAAACGAAAGTAGTTGAGAAGGTAATAAAGGATTCACCACTCCTAATAGTAGGGGCAAATATCTCACTGCCATTTGTAGGAATTACAACTTGAGTAGTCCTTGGCCAAGGCATATATGTGTTGGAAATAGTTCTAATTGATACACATCTAGGATAGTGGGTTCTTGGAACAAATACTTTTGTATTCAGGCCAAAATTAATTCTGAAGGGAGTTAGCACTAATTCTATACTCCAAACTGAATGAGATATTGTATGGTGAAAGGAGTTCATTGCACTGAAGTTTGTTATTATAATTTGTCCACAACAACTTCTTTTTCTCCCAATTAACCCCACTATGTTATCAAATAACATCTTGAGTATATAATCCTCTATTGTGTGTGACCTATTAGGTTTCCTAGTCAATTGGTGAAGAACATGAATAAATCTAAACGTCTTTGAGATTAATAATCCATAATTAATTAGAATTAATCCTATTAATTCTAATCAGGATTGATTTGTTAATTCATCAATTAATAAACCCATATTTTCTGATCATGAGCGGTATCTAGTAACACATCATGACCACCCAAGAGTTCAAGAAGTCAAATGACTTGACATAAACCCTTCAAGGCATATATGTGTTGGAAATAGTTCTAATTGATACACATATAGAGTAGTAGGTTCTTGGAACAAGTACTATTGTATTCGGGCCAAAATTAATTCTGAAGGGAGTTAGTACTAATTTCGTACTCCAAACTGAATGAGATATTGTATGGTGAAAGGAGTTAATTGCACTGAAGTTTGTTATTGAAGGGTTCATGTCAAGTCACTTGACTTTCTAAACTCTTTGGTGGTCATGATGTGTTGCTAAATGCCGCTCATGATCTGGAAATATGGGTTTATTAATTAATGAATCAATAAACCAATCCTGATTAGAATTAATAGGATTAATTCTAATAGGATTAATTCTAATTAATTATGGATTATTAATCTCAAAGACGTTTAGATTAATTCATGTTCTCTACCAATTGGCTAGGAAACCTAATAGGTCATACACAATAGAGGATTATATACTCAAGATGTTATTTGATAATATAATAGGGTTAATTGGGAGAAAAAGAAGTTGTTATGGACAAATTATAATTAGTTATAATTTATTGTCCAATTTGTAATTGTGAGAACTTAATGTTTCCAATTACAATTAGGGAATTCTAATAGGATTAGAATTCTCAGTTTTAGCAAGATTTTTCGGTTATATGTATGATATAATTGAAACCCTAGTTGAGGTTGGAAAAACGGACACTCTAGGCAACACAAAACCTTCTCTTCTTCTTCTCTCTCTCTCGATTGTTCTTGTGAAGAACCCTAGCTGCCATATTTTTCTGCTAGCACAAGAAATTTTGGTGCTTGAGTATTCTTCTGTGTGGATTACTGTTAGAGATAATCACATACTGTGATTATAATGGTTGGACGTTCCACTCTTTTGAAGTTGGATCTAGAGGATTGTTGGATCGCGCCTCAACTTGAAGAAGAAATTTTTGTTCTTCGGATGATCAAACAAAGGTAAAAGCTGCTACCTTTATTATCTTTATGTCTTGTTTTCCACATATATGCGGGTCCTGGGTTGGTATCTCGTTTATTTTCCGCTGCGCCGTATAAGATACGAGCCTGAGATACCCAATACCTCTATTCTATCTCTTGACAGTAATTTGCCAGCATGGGACCGGTGCTAGTTTGGGGCTTAGGGCTGGCATCGGTTTCCTTCTAGTCGCTGTCTCTTGTTTTGTTGCACTTCAAAACGTGCTCTTTTGACCTCTATTCTATTTCCATGTGTTTCCAAATGATATGTTGGTCATTTTTAGCTCCTCATGATACTCCTTTAGCCTTCAATCCTTCACATAGATTGTTGCTTATTTTGTGTATCTTTTGACCCTGTTTTTGCTATTCATTTTTTCACAATCATCTTGATCATTGGTTTGTTGAATTTGTTGACTTGAAAACTCCCTTGAAACTTCCTGCAAATTGATCTCACTCAAGGAGTCATGAATTGTATCATTATCTTTCTTCCCTCTTCTTTGAATTGGCCATCATGCCCAGGATGATTCCTATCACTCATGATTCATAGGAGGTGGCACCACTTGAAGCCCAAAAAATTGTACTAGGTTGATATAAGAGCTAGCGATGTAACAAGGTTCACATGAGGGGGCACTACCTAGTTGAGACAGTCTAGCATTAGTGAGAATTTAAGAGCTGGTGGCTCTACTCAAAAAGAGAAAAGTAGCACCGTCTAGCGTGTAACACCCCACTACCAAGGCCCATTAGAGCCAGGGATGTCGCCCCATCCACAGGATAAGGGGTCTTTATAACTAGGTCATATAAAATAAAATAAAATAAATACTTCAAAATTAAATTTATTACAACATGACAATACATGAATAAATTTTAAAAAAAAAATTGTCTGCTATAATCTCTCAAAAGTAATACATAAGTGAAATAACAGAGGGTCTTCAAAATCACAGGCAACAATCTAGTTAATGACCTTCATAGTAGGATCGACCTGAAAACATAGTATAAAAGGTGGTGAGATAAAAATCTCAGTAAGCCCATATGTGCTTTAAGTGTTTCAAGTAAAACAATTTATGTATGCAAGTTGTAAAAGTTTTATAAGAGAAAATGCTGGCAAGCATTAAATAAATATCGTAAATAAAGAGTAGTGTTTTGTTTTCCCAAAACATACATGTGCACAACAAATACAACCACCCAAAGAGGTAGCCATGCCACTACACGTTGGGCACCATGACAATATAACGGTTAGAATGCCACACGTTGAGCATACTGACAAAAGGTAGGTGTACGACCTTCCAGGTGAGATACTCCTCAATCTCTACACCCCGAACTTACTGGCTGTCCACTCTGAAAACACACAGTCTACTTGACTAAACATGCTAGCTCGGACTAGTATGACCTACCGGATTAGCATCCTATCCGGGAAGGACTCACCCTTCGGAGGTGGCCACCTACTGAGAGACTTACCCTAACCCTTCAAAGACTAGTCCTAGTAGTCTTCCTTTATTGAGTACTCAACGTTGCTTGTCTCACTTGGGAGAAAATTGATCATACAATGTTTTACTTGGAAATAGCAATTAAGGTTTCTAAAATTCTTGCCAAAGTTGGGTTTTAGAAAGAGTTTAGCATTTTGTGAAAAACTGCTTGTTTAATTTCAAATGATTTGCTTGACTGAAATAAAAAGGGAAAAACTGTCCTTAATTGCCTTTACAAAATGAATGTTCATACACATTGAATTTGGCTTGCCACAATAATTTTGGTCTTCAAATGACTCCATGCAGGAGCTTACCTGATACTTTGCTCTGTTGGGATTCAAAGATCTTCTAAGGTCAACCTAACCCCGCATGGGGTAAACACAAGGCCTAAGATAACATTCGGACTATATCTGCCTTACATAAATAGTTCCTAGTTCAACTAATTACAACCATGACTAACTATGACCATGATGTCCTAAGCTTTAATGCTAGTTGATAAAGTATTTTATAAAATAAATCTATCTTGATAAGTTAAAACAACTAGGGGTTCTAAAACAATTACTAATATTTTGAATAATAAAATTTGAGTATTATTGTTAATAAATAATCTAGTGTTAAATATTGAATAATTTTAAGTCCTAAATAATATTGGTAAATGGCAATATTTAAATAGTATTATTATAACTAAACAAATAAATTACACTTAATTTTTAATTAATAATTAATAGATAATAAATAATCAATAATTAATAATAAATGAATTATATTAAATTTTTAATTAATAAATAACAAATAAATTTTAATATAAATAATATTTATGGATATAGGTAAAAGTTTTAACTATGGTTTACACGGTCATTAATTAATTCTAATATTTTATTTATTAGTATTCTTTATATAAAAGATTTTATTTATTATTATGTATATATATATATATATTATTTTTAATAAAAGTTATTATTTATTTGACTAATAAAATATTAATATTTTATTTAATATTCTATTCCAAACCTTTTTAGTAATTTCGAATTTCATAGAGAAGAATATAGTAGTAAAAGTAATAAAATTTGTTAATAAAAATAACCTAGGATTAACAAGAAAATAATCTTTCACCATGATTTTTCTATTGCTAGACAAGAATCATGAACACAATCCCAAACATCAACTAATAGGCTAATCCATTCATGAACATATGCTTGAATTAACATATACTACCACAAAGGCTAATTTCCTACTAGGTATATTCATCATTCATAGCTTCAATGGAAGTAAGAACATAAAAGCCTAATCACCTTTGGTGTCATAACATCTAACATGCCTTAAACATCCATAAATCTCATTAAACATGATGAACATATATTAATTCAAAAGAAAAATCCATATAGCTTAATCATATATATCAATCCTCATAACCTAACTCCATCCCCTTCATCCACATACATATACTCAATCCCCCATTCATATTCAATCTTCCTATCAACATCTAAGAGACATGAATTCAAAAATTAAAAGGAGGATTTACGAATAAATACTTATAGATGATCACTTGATGAAGACTAAAGAAGGTCCACTCGATTGAGAGTCATGTGATGTCCGAAAAATAGCCATGATTGGCCAACATCATTTCGGCCGCAAGAGAGAGAGAGAGAGAGAGAGAGAGAGAGAGAGAGAGAGAGAGAGAGAGAGAGAGAGAGAGAGAGAGAGAGAGAGAGAGAGAGCATTAGAATGGTATATCAAAAATTGAATAGAAGGGGAAGACCAAGAAGGTTGTTCTTATTTTACCTTTTTGATGTTCTTGAGACCTTCAAGAAAAAAGCTGATTTTGATCCGTTCGAAAATTCTCTTTTGTGTGATTTTGTGTTATAAAGACCAGAAATGAAGTCTAAGGATTATGTAGGAGTGATCTGGAGTATTTGAGAGTGATTGGAGGTGTTTAGGATAGGTTTAGGCTTGAAGAGGTATAGTATGTGTTCTTGGTATTTTGAGAGAGTTTTGAGAGAAAAGGCTTGCGAAATTCTAGAATGCTATTGGCCGAATGGTTTGGAGCAATTAGGAGTTTCAGTCTTTAGCATAATGGAGAGAAAGTGATCAGATTTTTTTGAAATTCAAATGGAAGAAATTGAGGAGTTATTTGAGGTAGGAGATTAGCTAATGGTGATTGATCATAGGAGGTCTCTTTGCTCTTCAATGGTGTTGGCTGAACAAGCTAGTCTTGCTGAAATAAACGGAGGCTGTTCAGGTTATATGGTTGGCCAAAATTCAGTCTACAATGGTAGAGAAAATTCTAGTTTGTTTACTTGATACAAGAGTGTTTTAATGGAGCAAAATTCTGAAATTATTTTAAAGTTCAAATGAGTTTTGGATAGAGTGATCATAGGAGCTTTTTGAGGTGTGATCATAGAGTCCAAGTACTCAAGGTAAGTGTGGAGGTCAAAGATGTTCAGTCCATGGCTGAACAAGATCAAATTTTCAGAGGTTTGAAGGGTGTTTTTTGGTCTAGGCATAGAGAGACAAAACTAGAAATTTTCTAGTTTCAACTTGTTCAAGGGCTTCAAATTAATAATGACTTTTGGTGCAGGATTTTTCTGCATTTACTTGGCCCGATTTGCAGCTATTTCTCTAGGGTGTTTGAGGGTATTTTAAGGGTGGTTTTCCAGCCTTCTTTTTGGAGAAAAATAGAGAATGTTCTTGCTGAATTGATGACAAAAAGACAACTTCAATTCCAGCTTCCTAAGCTGCGAATTGTGCAAGAAAATTTTTTGGTTTTGTGCAGTTTGATCAGTCTAAAATTTGTACAGAATTTTCAGCCTTCAAGCCACATGAAATGACCATTTTTCTAGCAGCAAATGGGTAGGGTTGTTGGCTGAATTTTTCGAAAGCTTTTCGGCAAAAATTCTGGAAAATTTCTAGATTTTCCTTCACTAAAAATATGAACAACATGAAGGTAGGATTGAAAGTTTAACCATGGCGATTTATTTCTCTTGGGAACCCATCCTAATTCCTCTCCTATTTTCGGTCATTCCCCTATCCCTCAAGACTGATTTTCAAAATTCAAGGCCAAAGAATTATCACAGATTTTTTGGAATTAAAAGAAGAGATTTAATGGATTTTTGATAATTAAAATTATGAAGAGGTTAGGACAAGGCTAGAGATAATGAAGGGACAAGAATTCCTCTAGAATTCTTTTTAGGACATGATCATATGATCAAAGTATTATCTTCATGTCTCCCTTAAGACAACATTCCTATCTTTAAGAAATGTAAGGAAAACAAAAATTCAAATATAGCTAAGATAATAATGAATAAAACTTAAGTTATGGGATTTGAACTCATGACCTTAGAAATTAATTCACAAAGCTCTAACCACTAAACCACAACAAATCTTATTCTTATTTTCTCACCCAAATATTCTTCTTATCTAAACCTCAAGCCATCTTCCTATTTTGACCTCAAGCAAAGTTACTTTTTTACCCTTCCTCCCCAATAAGCATAAATAAGCCATTTAACCTATAAGCCACAATTCTAAAGCATATAAAATCATTCAAAAAGTATATTTTTATGCAAAATAACATGATATGCACCCCAAACTCCTTACTCTAAGGTTGGCTTTAGGTGGGGTTTCACATAACGTCATAATGAAGAAAAATAATAGACAAAGTGGTATCATTTAGTCCATACTGAGCAGGGCCGCGAGGTCTGTAAATTGATATTATATTTAGTTTTTAAGGTAGTTTGCTGAGGTTTTAAAAGAAATAGAGGCAAAAGACATAAAACCCCCTAAAGGACTAGACTATCCCAACACAAGAAACATCGAAAGGAAGGAATAAAAAGGATCTTAGTGTTGGAATGCATGCCCTCTAAATTATGTATCTGATGTAAATTTGATGAAATAAATAAAATTATTATTCTCAAAATTGTTTGTGTTCTTTAATTGAATTTGTTAGGCACAATATTCATTGAAAAAGACCTATTATTTTAAGTGTTTCATGTGAATAGACGTCTTTTACAATAAGATAAAGATCATAGGTTGCTTAACACATAAAATAATTATTTTTAATTAGTTAACGAGAATGAGAATCTCATTAGAATAAATGTTATTATACTATGAATTTCAAATAGAGAGTGGCTTGCCTTTAGCTAGTGAGTAGTCCTCTCATTTCATGGTATAAGCATATTTTAAATATGTAGAACTGGACCCATAGTGATGGTTTCTCAAAGTCTAAACTATTACTGCTATAACATGGACTTATACCCTACGATTTGAGTATGAGTTGGTGGTTTGGTGAAGTTGGAAGCATATACTTGAATGTACTGTAGGTGAGATTCTTCTATAGGACTAATATACTTGTATGTTGGGTATGCATGATCAGTTAGTTAAGACAGATTCATACAATACAATTTCTTTGCTCCTATTAGAGATATTGCCCCCTGTGACAATTCGAATGGTTTATAGATCCAGGGCCTGAGGAACATGATTGGGATGTTTGCTTAAGGGTAATTTTCTAGTATAGTAGAAACATTTTAGGAAGTTATGGACCATTAGATAGAAGTCTAAGAATGGTGGATATCATTTAGAGAAGTATTAGTACACTATTTTCTCTCTAAGTGAATATCATTATGTAGAGGGGTATCTTAGTCATAACACTTGTAGATCAGAGACATTGCTCCACGTAGTATTATCCTTTGAGTTAATATTTTCTTATGGTAATGACATGAAATATTTAAAATGTAAAATACAATTATTTTTATAGTAGGAATGTTTTAGTCATTTTAGTAGCTAAAGACAATGTGTCTTTTGATCCTCAGAATAGCCCATAAGTCTTGATTAATTTTAGGTTGCAAAAATGGTCTCGAATAAAGAAGGTTTCAATTTATTCAGTACTCTAATTTATTATTGGGTTAGAATAAAATAAAAGGTTCGAAGAGAGAATAAATTAATTATCTAGTTTAACTAGTTAATTAATTATTTAGGGTTTGAGCCCATATTAAATGACTAGAATTATCCTGTGATATGATCTTGAGAAGCACCAATTTGATATTTGAAGCTCAATATCAAGAGACCTAATTCAAGAATAGAACCCTAGGTAAACTAGCTTTCTAGGACCCAAAATCTAATGAACTAAGCCAACTAAATCAACACCTAAACACCCCTAACCCAGGAAGGATCAAGAACAAATGAGATGAGAAGATTTAGACAACCAATTGAACTCCTAAAAGAATCCTAGATTAGCTTAATTGATTTAGAAAGAACAATGACCTATCCTAGGAAGATTAGAGACTAGATTCTTAGATTGGACTAAAGCCTAAGAATAGTCTTAATTGATTTGGGAATCACCCAAGAGGAACACCTTTAAGAACTCTCTCTAAAGAGAACAAAAGATTTCTCTATTCAAAATATCAAAAGTTGTATATACAAGAGTTATAATGGCATATATATAGATGCCTTACCCTAAACTAATTAGTAAGTTAATCCTAACTATTAAATGGCCTTAATACAAGCTTTAAGGCTTTATTACATGCCTTAAAATTAGGTTAAACCATAATAAAAGTCGTGAGAATTTAATTGGGAACAAAACTAAACAAAACATGAAAATTTTAAAAAATATACATACATATATATATATATATATATATATATATATATATATATATATATAAGGCATGGCCCAAATGGACTTGGCACTAGGTGCTTGGGTGGACCTGGCACTAGGTGTGTTTTGAAAAATAGAACTTGGCTTCAGTGAGGACCTAGCGCCAGGTGTGCTGGTGAACCTGGCACGTCGCCGTCCCCCGTTTTATTGCACTTCAAAACTTGCTTCTTGGACCTCCATTCCATTTCTCTGTGTTTCCTTGATCCTCCAATTGAAATGTGGGTCATCTTAAGCTTCTCTTGATACTTTTTTGGCCTTCAATCCTTATTTAAAAATTGGTTTGATCCTCCACATGGATTGTTGCTTGTGTTGTGCATCCTTTAGCCCTTCATTTACTATCCATCTCTTCACAATCTTCTTAGCCTTGGGTTTGTTAAATTTGTTGCCTTGAAAATTCTCTTGAATCCTCTTAAAGGTTCTTACCCATGGAGCCATGAAATGTGATTCTGTCCTTCTTTCCCCTTTTTGAAAATTTTCATGCCTAATTTGATTCCTATCATCCTAGGTGTAAACTAAAAAAAATGCTTGATAAATTATTTTAGTCTATTTGAGTTAATTAAGTATTTATTTATGGGCTTTTATTACTCCAGGATTAAACAAATATATTAAGTCTAACTAAATAGTTTGGACCAGGAATTTAATAACCAAGCCTAAGCCTAGTTTAGATATTGCTAGATATATTGGCCAGCTGATACTTGTGCTTTGTTTAGGAAATATGGAAGATATGCTTAAGAGATATCTCAAGGATTTCAAAGAAGAGTAGATTAGAGTCTTAGAAACATTTTTCTCTCTGGAATTTTTGTTGGTTTTTCTTCAAGAGAAATCAAACGTGATTTTCCTCTTCTCTTAATTCTGCCTATTTGATAGCAGTTGATCAAGAGAGTTAGACCTCTCTTTCCTTCCCTATAGTTTTCACCAGCAAAATTAGGCAGTAGTACATTCTAAAAGCCTAAAAACAGTGCGTTCATATGCATAAGCAGGATGATTGCAAGACTTTCGCTGAAGGCTTCAATACAACGACTAGTAGTTGAAGAGAACATCCCTTCATAGCCAAATCAAGCAAAGATTGGTCCAAAATGTAGAGGTAAAACTTTTTTAAAAGGTTTCCACAGCTGTTTTAATTTATTTCTGTGTGTTTGTTTGCCACGATCCACTTTCACTTAAAGGAGAAGAAGAGAAGAAAAAGATTTGACTTGTCCATGAGTGTTTTTCTATCCCTTTTCTGTAATTTCATATTGATAATGTTGAATTAATCGTTTTAATAATATTTTAAGTGTTGAACCTTGATTATATTCTTGTATTGAATTACTTCTTTTCATCAATTTAATCTCAATTCTAGTATTTGTTCATCTGGGAATGCTATGTTTAATTGATTGTTGCGGGTTAATTGATTTAATGTTTGTTCTCTTCTAATTAACTCGAGAGATGAAATTAGGGGGAAAAATTAGTAATCGATGAGATCGTAATATTGCCTAGAGATAGAGATATTTACTTTTTTCGGATTTCCTTTATGTAATTTCGGATTAATTGAATTTAATACATCATTAAATTAAATTAATAAGATAGAGATATTCATTAGTTGAACTAAAGGATAAGAATATCATAACTTTTGAAATAGTGGAATTCATAATTGGAACCCCATACCGGTACTAGATTGGTAATTTGATTATCTTACGATGTGTTCCTTACTCAGCATCTTCTTGGGGGATTCTATCAAGTACATGCTTTTAGTCATTTTCTAATAGCTTGATGTTCTTGTGGCTTATCTTGTGTGGGTTGATCTTTTTCTCTATTCTATTAGCTATAGGTATTTTATCTTGTGAAATGGTAGGCTAAACAATATAATTAAGGTGAGTAATACTACTTGCTCTTAAAGGATCATTACTTATTAGGTATTCTATACTATGCCTTGCGATGGGTGTACTTGCCCTATAATGTGTGGTGTATAATTTTAGTATTTAACATTTTATTTTAAAAATTGATTATTTGGGGACTATTGATAATATTTCCTACACTAAAACACACCCTCAAGATACCTTTATACAAGAAAGTTCTAGATTTTTAAATCTAGCATGCGCGCGCGCGCGCACACACACACACACACATATATATCCATATGCCATTTTTTTCTTCTCATACTTCTTTCCCTATTTTGCTAGTAGAATCTTGCTACTTATTTTGAGGGATCAATCTGCCTCTTGTAGGTTCAAAAATCTCCAATTTAAAGAGCTCAGATTGTTTTTTTTTTTTTAATATTTTTTTTTTTTTTGACTATATTGCATAAGACTTAATTCCTTGAACTTCAATGCAAGCCCTTGTTTTGAACTTGTACAAGAGAATTTCCCTATGACCAAAAGACCTTTTATTAGCCAAACCATTTGACATGAAATATATTGTACCACTTAATTTTGAAGAAGTTTGAGGATCTAAGAGAAAATGGCATTCAAAATGAAGTAACGGTGATATACATATTTGGTCAAAACATAATTTGTAGAGCAAGTACTTGATCAATTATGTATTTTGAGTTATTAGCTTTTGCTACATAATTTCCAGTAAAATAAATTTATGTCCATTTCTTTTCCCTTCATTTTGTAATACTTACAGTTAAAAGGGACAAATAGTTGATATTCTTTTTACTATTAACAATATATTAAAGCTTTGTTTCCCCCTCATAGAAATCCATATTCTATGTTTGTTTTCGAAACATAGACACTAACGAGTTCAGCTATTTGTACCTTGGTATGCCTAAAGGGGAAATATTTATTATTAATCCTAACATATAGTTTAAAATCTAACTAACAAGTTATACAAAGTCTATCTACAAATATATATTGTACTTTTGTGTGGTGCTTTTTGTTCTGGTAGGGTTAGATTGTTGTGAACTATCATGCTGATATAAAACCAAATACCTTATTTGATGCTTTTTTGATATAGCTAATAAAAAGGACTCCATTCCAATATAACTAAAGGGAAACTTTGTAGATGATGTATCTCTATTTCTTGGATCATATTTGATGATGTAATATATTTTAACTTACTGATTTACAATGAGTAAATAACTTATTTGTTAGAAACTAGTCAGAAAAACCTCTAAGTAATAATGGTTTGATTTATTAACCTATTAGAAGTGGCAATCTTTGATGATCTCTTACCTTGTATATGTTTGAAAAGCACAACGAAGAGCACAGATAGGCAATTCAATAGAATTGAACAAGCACCGTCTATACCCGATTAGGGCTCTAAGAAACACAATTATCAGTTATCAGAGACGCCGACAAGGCCAAATAGTCTAAGTGGGAAACAACCACCAGAATAAAATCGAATAAACAAATCAGTAAACGAATTCAAAATGTAAATGGAAGGCTTATCTTGCAAAGTGTAGACTGAATCATCAGTTCAATACTCGTTGGCCTTCAGAAATTATTCACCCTACTTATCGGTAGAATGGGTTATAACAACTCTTCTTGTAGGATAACATGGTCTTAGATCGTTGTTAACGCACACCAACAACGATCACCTCAAAAGCCTCCTCAGTTCGTCAGTTTTCCGTGTCAGAAAATATATGAAACATAAAGGGAGAGAGAGTTGCAAAAAAATTAGAAAGACAGTTCTATATACTCTTGTCTACGAAAAAGAATATATAAATGCCCAGGAAACCTAAAACTAATTCGGACTAAGAGACCTAATCGAACTAGTTAATTACTTTCTCTACTCTCTCAATTTCCTGTACAAGTTATAATTAATTGGGATAAAATAAAAGAAGAGGAGTGTAAAACATGGCCAAGCCCAAGCTCAAGCCAGGCAGGCAGCACGTAGTAATGTAGACTACTACCTTGGGTTTTGTTTTCAGTCCATAGGAAACTTTTTAATATATAAAAGCTCCAACAATCCTTAACTTTTTCCGTGTAGGACTCGTGTATAACATGAGTTCTCAAATTGTTAAATACCAAACTTTAATATCCTCTAATTATAGATTCCACCATTAAAATGGTTTCTACTATAGTTAAAGATAATCTCTAACATGTCAAGAACGACTCTCAAAAGTTATTTTAGGCTAATTAATCATGAGTTAAAAAATATAAACTCTTAAAGTTTCCATTTTAAACAATCCCCCACAAATATACAATTAAAGCCTATTCAGGATTAACATAATCTACTTTGGATAATGGTACCTTTCGATTTGAACCATTACCAAAGTTATCCAACTTATGCCCCTATAGGAACAAATAGACTTAAGTCTTGAATTTGAACCTTAAGTGTAATGATGTCCATTGGTAATAACAGATTATTGGCTATGGAGATAATTTTTAGGGTTAACACGTTATGACTATGTATCCTAATCCTATCTCATAAGTATATTAGGAGAGAACCCGATTCCCTTTAGTTGTGGCCACACAAGACCACTTACATAGTTGGTGTAACACCCCATATTTTTATAACGTAGTGGGCTATAACTTTGTGGGATATCGCCCTGTCTGATTGCTCAGACAATGGGTCTTTATAACAAATTTTATTTGAAAAGCAGCGGAATTTTTTTTCTAGAAAGTACAAGAATTTGGCTTCTGATACATACACTCACGGGTATAACAGGTTCAAGATGTAGCATGAACCTTTGGGAGTCCACCGCGCTTTTGTTGTGCCTCTAATCCTGAATTTTTCAAAAGAGATAACACATGTGTGAGCGTAACACTAAGTGAGTCCCGTGTGTGCTAGTGTTTTACGAAAGAATCAGGACACATAAAACCTTTGTGGAAAAGTATATCATTTTCCTACTAGTAGTAGTTCTTAAACTCTCTAAAGAAGAGTTTATTCAAAATTTAATCATTTTTTAAAACTGTATTTCAATTTCAAATCATTGCTTTGATTTTCAAATAATGTGATTTTTTCCATAGAAGGTCGGCCTGTATGCAAAACTCACAAGGCTTCGCGTTCGGCCCCACGTATCATTGGGCTTAGACCGTAGCTTACAATACTCAACCGTGCATCACAAGAAGGGTAAGTACACCGTAGCATACTATTAAGAAACAAGTTAATGCTTACACCAAGTATTCAAGTTAGTGCATACGCCAAGTATTCAAGTTAGTGTTAGTGTTGTGCTCTAGAGGCAATCACTTGTGTCATGTATATTGCATATTAAATTAATAAGAGGCATTCTTTATCTTTCAGTTTGATTGTTATATCTAAACATGTGTACAAACCGTTAGATAAAGTCCCTAGTACAACACAGTGTTAAGGAAATCATGATAGAAATCATGATGTGAGATTCTTACTGCACTATGCAGTGTTTGTACTTAAATAATCCCCAGTCATAGTATTAATAAGATGGGACATTATTAATACGCCAAGACTGGCACATGTTATATCTCTTGATTGGATCAAGCGGTGGTTCTCATATCCGTGAGTGTTGGGATACTCAGGATTAACATGTGGATGCTTGTTTTGGAATAAGTTCATCGGATGACCTAGCTATGAGATAATCACTTGGATAACTATTTAGTGCCAGTAATAGAATCTCATTATAGCAAGTGTACAAGTATCCTTAGACTTGAGATCTCCAAGGTACTTTGTTTAACGAGCGTTGTACTTTAATTCTAATCTTTGGAGTCTTATCTAGGACTGCCTATGGGATGGATATTGGGTACAACGTAAAGTAAATGAAAGTAGTTGAGAAAGTCAATAAAGGATTCACCACTCCTAATAGTAGGAGAGTATATCTCAAGGCCACTTGTAGAAATCATTACTCATGAAGTCCTTGGCCAAGGCAACTATGTGATGGAAATGGTTCCAATTGATACACATATCGAGTAATAGATTTCTTGAACAAGTACTAAAATATTTGAGCCAGAATTAATAATATTCTGGAGGGAGTTGGCACTAATTCCATGCTCTAGACCGAATGAGATATTGTATGGTGAAAGGAGTTTATTGCACTGATAATTTGCTATTGAAAGGTTCATGTCAAGCCACTTGACTTTCTGGACTTTTGGGTGGTCAAGAGTCATTGCTAGATGTCGCTCTTGATATGCTAATTATGGATTTATTAATTAGAGAATTAATAAATTTAATCCTTTATTTTATTAAGGATTATTAATTCTAATATTGTTAGAATTAATTCATATTATGTTACCAATAAGACCAGGAACCTAATGGGTCACACACAATAAAGGTTTGAATGCTCAAATATATTATTTGATAATATTGTGGGGTTAATTAAGAGAAGGGAATATATTTATAGGTGAATTATAAGTTTGTTATAATTCATGGGACCTAATTGTAATTAAGTAAACTTCAAGGACCAATTTGTTCACAATTAGACGTTGAAGGACTATGTTACAATTTACGATAATTATAAATCTATAAATATAAGGAAACGGTTTCCTTAGGGTAAGAGACACAGACTATTCACGCAATAACAGAGAAACCGTTTCTCTGCCTCTCTCTTGATCAAACCCTAGCCGTCTCTCTCTTATTAATCAAACCCTAGCCTCCTAAATTCTACTAGCATAGAATTGTGAGATTGTGAGCGTTCGACCTTGTGTGGATTATCATCAGAGGGAGTTCTTTCTTAGACTTTAGTTGAGTTGCTGTGAACTGGTTTTGTGATCTGGATCGTGCCTGCGTTCTTGGAACAAGAAAAATTTAAATTCCGGCTTCAAGAGGTAATAAGCGTGATATTCTCTTTTTCCCGTTCCTACTGCAAACCCGTGATCCATGGCTTGGATTTCTAGCTATTTTCCGCTGCGTTTAATCTGTTTAATTAATTTAGAAATCCTATAGTTAGTGCATATGCCAAGTACTCAAGTCAGTGCATACACCAAGTATTCAAGTTAGTGCAGACGCCAAGTATTCAAGTTAGCTCTTATGCCAAGTATTTAAGTTAGTGTATACACCAAGTATTTAAGTTAGTCATGTATTGGATTTAAGGATTGACAAGTTTAAAAAAATCAAGAATTCAAGATTCATATTGTTCATCGTGTTTCCAAAATCTATAAAAAAAACTCGTACTTGAGCACATTCAGAAACCATTTTCCATATCAGGAAAAACATTGTTGGGACAAAATATCATTTTTTAAAATTTGATCCCACTGACTCGCAAGTCAGATAATAATTCTCATGGGCTCCGCAAGGCTAGTCAGTTCAAGCCATAGGCTCATCAGGCCAATAAATAATTTTCAGGATCAAAATGTCATTTTCTAAAAGTCAATCTCATATCGAGAGATCATTTTCTAAAATCATGTCAAAACTGGTTAAAGAGTTCTTTTCATATATCAAAACAAGTTTCCAAGAGTATTTCGGTCATTTTACCCGTCCTCGATCACAAAAATCATTTGCATGGGCATTCAGGTCATTTTACCTATACCTGATTCCAAAAGACTTTTCGAGGGTATTCGGGTCATTTTACCCTTACCTATTTTGAAAAGTGTTCACAAAAGTTCCAACAAGGATATTTCGACCATTTACCGAATACCCAATTCCAAAGTTTTTAGAAAACATTCCAATAAGGACATTTGGATAATTTTCCAAATACCCGATTTCAAAAGGAACATTTTCCAAGAATCCAGAATTCAAATCCTAAAAAAGGATTAAATTCAAAGTTTCCAAACATATTTCCATAAAATGTTCCAATAAGACATTCTAGTCAATTTGTGAACACCTGATTCCAAAAATAACCATTTTTCGAAAATCCCAAGTGTTTAATCCATAAAGGACCAAATTCACAAAATTCTTGCTTTAATCATCCAGCCAATTATGAAGTTTATTCAAGCCCGAAATGGGGCAAAACAATTCTTGCTCAGATAAACCTTAAATATATTCAGTGATTTCCAAAACGGTATAAAACATAGCATTTTGTGGAAAAGTAAGACACACTAGCTTTCAAAAGGCTTTAGAAATCAAAGGGACTCACCTCGTGTCCTAATTAACTTTTTCCGTTCACGGTAGTTCGACCCCCGTTTCTATTATTTCCAACGTACCGTTGGTCGTTTACTGACAAACCTACACCAAACATAGTTTTTAGGTTAAATCATGTTTGATTGAAAAGTAGCCGACGTCCAACGGACGTCAAGCAGACCTGCCCGATGGTTAGCCGACGTCCTAATGATGTTTAGCAGACGGGGCGGACAGTGAAGGAAAACGTTCAACTTTCGTTCCCGCCGTTTATTCATCGTTTGTTTAATTATTTCATTTTTCTTTTTCCATATCCTTTCTCCCTTCATACACAAGGGATTCACTCCATATTTCTCATTCATTTCATGCAAAAGCATATAATTATTCTTGTGAAACCCCAGTGGTAACCAACCTTAGAGGAAGGGGGTTGGGATGTATAGCATATTTATTTGCATGTTTAAATATATTTTTGTATGATTTTATGTGCTTTGGATTTGTGTTTTATAGTCTAGAGGGTTTGATTATGATTATTGAGCGAGAATAGCAAAATGGTAATTTTTGCTTGAGGTGGAAAAAAGGAGATAGCTTGAGGATTGAATAGGAAAATATTTTCAGAGAGGAAATAAGAACAAGAGTTGTGGTGATATAGTGGTTAGAGCCTTAGAATTAGTTCTTGAGGTCTTGGTTTCAAATTCCATCATAGGAGCTTTAGCTTGGTTAAATTTTATTTTTGCTTGGGAAGTATCATTTTCAGCCTTAGTGGTGTTTGGAGTAGGATAGAGATGTTGTCCTATGAGAAACATGATAGGAGTCTTCAAATCCTACTCTTTTGCTCTACACAAAATTCCTAAGGGGAATTCATTTCCTCTTGATCCTTAATTTTTCCTATCTCTCAATTCATTAGTTTGTTCATTTTGTTCAAGCCAATTTTATTCTAGAAAAATTCTAGCAATGTGCGGTGGCTTTGAAGGTTCAAAATATCTTAGTAAAAGACATCGTATGGACCGAAACAATGGAAGAGGGGGAAAGATTTCAAGTGAATTAAATTCCTTAGTGAACTTTCTAAAAATTCACTCTAGCTAGTTCATCTTCCTTCTTGGAATGAGCTGAAATTTTTCAGCTTGTTGTGCCTTCAAAATGTCGACTTTCTTAGCTAACATTCCCTTCCAAATGCTGCCAGAAAAATGTTCTTTAGGATCAGTTTACAATCTGAATTTCTTGGCCATTTTCGGACTGCTCAAAGCTGGAGCAATAACAGGAAAAATTCCTGTACAAATCTCCACTTTGAGAATCCAAAACCAAGCTATTTTCTTCGAGATTTTGTGCAGAACCTTAGCCATGTTTTTCCTCCATGAAGAAGGCTGGAAACCAGCCTTGAAAACCCCTGAAGTCCCCCTTCAAACCCTCTGCAAGTCGGCTGGGAATGGCAGCCGAAAATCTGCCCAGAAAAATTCTGCCCAACGAAAATTCTGGGCAGTCCAAGTTCTAGTTTTGTTTTCTATTTTTCTCCCAGCCGAAACACCAACCTTATTCTGCAAAAACCTTCCTTAAACCTCCAGTAGTAGAGCTCCATTGTTCCCCTTAAGCTTCTGCACGAAATTTAACAATGGTTGTCCAAAAATCTCTCCAACAAATCCCTGCAATTTAGCTTGATTGATTTCTAAAATTCCAGCCACCTTTGTTTAGCAACTTCCCATAATGCATTCCCCAAATAACCAGACTTCTTCTTCATCATTAAACACCCTACTTTCGGCCACCATAAGCTCCCATAGACCAGCATTAATCCCACCGAAATTCTGCTCAAACAGTCAGCCATGGCAGACTTCCAAAACTCTCCAACAATCAAGATATTCTTGGAATATTTAGTTTCCAAATTCACTTCCTAAAAATATTCTTCAAGGATTGTGACAACTAACCTTCCCTTTTTCCTTCCAAATCAGAGAAACAACTCCCTAAACCCTACAGAAATTCGGCCAGCCTAATTCCCTCAGAATTTTCGGCAGCTACACTACAATCTCTCAATTTCCTTCAATCTCCAAGAACACACACACACACTACACCAAGAACACCTACTACTTTCTTTCACCTAATACCCCTCCAAATCACTTCAAACCTTCACTAAAATCTCCATATTTGACCTACTTACTGCTATGAGTCCATTGACACCATTCTTAACATCAAACTCCTCAAATCATCTTTCTACTTCGGATCAAAACCAGAAATTTCTGTGAAGGACAAGAACATCTTCAAGGTAAATTTACTCTATCAACTTCATCTTCTCCAAACTTGATCTCTAGTGAAAACCTATGTGAATAAACATACTAATGATCTCTTCTCTCTCTCTCTCTCTCTCTCTCTCTCTCTCTCTCTCTCTCTCTCTCACGGCCGAAATCCCTCTCCCTTGGCCGGATGACTTCTTCTTCCATAATCATGCTCTCGCCATCTCCCTTGGACAAAGTTAGACATCTAGGAGTTGAGATCTACTCTAAACTCCTTCAAGGCATTCATCAATCAAGTAAGTACCTTCAATCTTCTTTTTAAACTCTAGAATCATGTCTCTAGGACAATATTGTTAGAAGGTAGATGGCGATGTGATTTGAGTATGTGTTATTGTGATTGAAGCATGAGTATATGTATGATTGTGAAGGAGATGGGATTTATGCATGGAAGGATTATATTGGTTGGTTGTAGGTTGAATTGAGGTTTGATGCATGTCATAGGTAGTATTTGTGATGAAGTATGCTAGAGATTATGTCACCTTTGGTGAATAGGATTTATATTCATATTGGATTGTTGAAGCTATGATCATATTTATGCTAGTAAGGGTTAGATCATGCCTTGATAAATTTAGATCTATGCTTATATGCATGATTTGGATGATTTGATGAATTGAAGGATTGTATATGTCCTTGATTGTGGTTAGCCATAGAAGTATGATCATGATCTAGTTGTCCCTAAGCTAATTTTTATTTCATAAATAAAATATTTCATAATGTGATTTTACTAGTAATTTCCAAAAAACCCTAGGAGGGGTAAATTTGGATTATTATATGTAATAAGGATATTTTAGTCAAATAAATAATAGCTTTTGCTAGAAAAATAAAATATATAGATATTATATATAAAATGATAATATCAAATAAAGCCTTTTATGGAAATAATCATAATTAGTAAAATATTTATTACTAAAAATTTAATTATTATCTTTTAATCAAAACCCATTAAAAATTTATTTAGTATCTTTCAATCAAGACTCATTAAAATTTATTTTCAACTAATTTTAATTATCAATTATTTTCTAGCAATTAATTATTAATAAATTATTATTTTACCTAGTACCACCTAGGACTTTTCATCAAATAAACTCTAAATTATTTTATCAAGATTCAAACCTTCAACTTATTAGTACCTATTTTCCAAATTTTAGTTATTTTAATATCAAACTAGATTTATTTTATAAACCCTTTTATTTATTATCGAGCATTAAAGCTTGGGACACTAGGGACATGATTGTAGTAAGTTGAGTTAGTTTTATTTGTGAAAGTGAATCTTTGGCTTGAGTTTGATTGTGGTTTGTTTTTACCCCATTCGGGGTTAGGTCAGCTGTTGGAGACCTTTGTTGCGAGCAAGGATCAGGTAAGCTCCTGCATAAAACCTATTTGATGAAAAATGTTTTTTTTTTATGGAAAGCCAAATGTAGAGTGCATGGTCACTCATTTTTGTAAAGGAAATTGAGGATTATTTCCATTCTCATTTCAAACAAATAAATTATTTGTAAATTAAGGGGCGGTTTTACTCAAAACCTAAAATTCTTTCCAAAACCAATTTTGCCCCAAACTTTGGAAGACCTTAATTGCCATTTTCAAGTGGAACTATATTTTGTTCATTTTTCCCAAGTGGGATACGTTACGTTGAGTACTCAATAAGGGCAGGCTAGTAGTACTACTTTTGAAGAGCAAGAGTGAGTCTTCTGGCAGGAGGCCACCTCCAGAAGATAAGCTTAACTTAGAGAAACGTCAGTACTACTTAGTCATGCCAGTCTGAGCTAGCAGTTTTTATTTCAGTCAAGTGACTGTGTTATGCCGGAATGGACACCCGGTTGTTGTTTGGGTATAGAGAATGAGAAGTATCTTGCCCGGTATGCTGATCACCTACCTTTTGTCAATCTGCACAAAGTGTGGCATTCTGACCGGCAGTATGCACAAAGTGCGGCATACTGACCATGTGGACATGGGGCCTAACGTGTGGAAACCCATGAACACCCTTTTTGAGTGGTTGATTTTATTGTGCACTTTTGATTATGTATGCTTGGAAAAGCCAAAACACCACTCTTGCTTTCGACTAATATTTATTGCTTGCCAATATTTCTCTTATAAAGATTTCACACTTTGCATCCACGAACTGTTTTCACTGAACACCCAAAGCACACACGGACTTATTGAGATTTCTGTCTCATCACCTTTTTACCATGATTTCACCTTTGTGGGAATGAGTAGCTAGTGTTATCTGCCTTGGAAGAGAATGTTGTCTTTTATTTTTATGTATTGCTTTGGGGAGTTGAGAGTGGATGATTTTATTTATGGATTTATTTTTCTTTTGGGAATTCTTGGATTTATTCTGGGTTTTAATAAATTTTAAGTTAAATTATTATTTTTATTCCGCTATTTTATTTGTGTGACCTTGTTATAAAGACCCCTTGCCCTTTGGACGGGGCGACATCCCCGGCCCTGGCGGGCCTACGTAGCGGGGTGTTACAATTCTTCCTTAAGTTCATTCACTTCCCAAGCAAAATCCTAAAATTTTACTACTTTGACACACGATTTTGTTTCGCACATAACTTTCAATCCACAACTCTGATTTGGCTCTATGATATATCAAAATGACCGTAAGACTCTTATATTTAATTCTATAAGCACTTTCCTGAGTTCTAGTTCCTGTGAGATGCTACAGGGTAAAAACAGCCCCAATAGTTTTTTGGTTTTTAATCCATTTTCACAAAACAACTTCACCTACTTGTGCTTTTTGATTTATAACACCTATATAACCTTTAATCCACGTCATTTTCCCATCAAGCAACCTTAATTCTTCAGGTTTTTAGGTTCAAGAAGCCACTAAGTTCTTATGCAAATAACATATAATCAACATCAACATAAAAAACAATCATAATCTATTTTCTTTAACGTTTGACCCCGTTTTTATCCTAATTCTACCACATTTCTTTGCAATTATGAACAACCCTTTAAATCACCATTCAAATACCCTTATTTACCATACAAAATATTGCATAAAGATCCTTCATCCAGCCGGTGCACATACTTGCGCACACAAAATCTCACATAGTACACAATAATCACTTTGATAATCACAATTCTCATGTTTTCATATTATAATTCATATAAAAACGATCACCGTAACAAATTCTTCAACCTTAACTCTTGAAGCATAGGATTTTACCTTGTGTATAAGATGTTCTGGCTTGAATTTTGCTCCAAGAATCACCAAACTTTCAAGAACACACACTTTCTCTCTCCTTCTCCAATTTTCCACAATTTTCTCTATCTTTTCTTTCATTTTTCTTTCTTTTCTCTTCCTTTTTCTTTCTGCCCTCTTTATGGATGAATTTCCTTGCTAAAATTCAGTTCCTGCACTGCCATACATGGTCAAAATTAGTGACTATTAGGTCACAAATTGTGGGCTATCCACCGCGTGTCGCAATTTCATTCATCTACCTATTTTTTTTATTTATTTTGTAAAACTTATTTGATATGGTTTATCTTGTATGAAATCTCATACAACCTCTCATAATGTGACACACGTCTCTATCCATCAACCACATAGCTATTGGGTATCTCATGCGTATCATATACGGCGCAGCGAAAAATTAAAAACGAGATACCATCCCAGGATCCAAATATGTGTGGAAAACAAGACATATATATATAAAACAAAGAAATAAAGATAACAAATTTTACCTTACTTTGTTTGTATGGAAAACAAAATTTTCTTTCTTCGAGTATGATAATTGTGGCGCGATCTAGCAATCCTCTTGAAGAATCACCACAAGAGTTGTATGTCCAACCACTATAATCACAGTATGTGATTATCTCTAACAAAAATCCATGTGGAGGATCTCACTCAAGCATCAAGATTTTCTGTACTAGCAAAAAATAGCAATGGTGTCTGGGGTTTTTTTCTTCCTTGTTCTTCTTGATAAGCAAAACTAGAGAAAGAAGAATAAGAAGAAGAGTCATGGTGTCACTCTTGGAAGGAGTCACACGAGAGAGATAGATTGTCATGAGAACATAAAGATCATATCCTTATTTATCTCTTGTGTGGATTGTCCAACACACATTATCTCATATCATAACACCCATTCCTTCATGTTTGTTGATAAAAAGCAGCATTAACACTCATTCCTTCATGTGTGTGTTGGTTTAATAAAAGGCAGCAAACAAGTCATGACACACATGAAAGAATGGTCCTTACATCTGAGAATTCCAAAATTCTCTATTTGTAATTAGAACCCCTCAAGTTCACAGAATTACAAATTGGTTCATAAATTATAACTAATTATAATTTAGCCACATCAACTTTTTTTCTCGCAATAAACCTCACTATGTTATCAAATAACATTTTGAGTATATATTCCTCTTTTACGTGTGACCTATTAGTTTTCCCAGTCAATTAGTAGCGGACATGAATTAATCCAAACATATTTGAGATTTATAATCCATAATTAATTAGAATCAATCCTATTAATTCTAATTAGGATTTGTTTATTAATTCATCAATTAATAAACCCAAATTCCCAGATCATGAGTGGTATCTAGCAACACATCCTGGCCACCTAAGAGTCCAGGAAGGCAAGTGCTTTGACATGAACCCTTTAATAACAAATTACAGTGCAATTAACTTCTTTTACCGTACAATATCTCATTCGGTCTAGAGTATGGAATTAGTGCCAACTCCCTCCAAAATATATATTAATTATGGCCTAAATACAATTATACTTGTACAAAGAACCTACTACTCTAGATGTGTATCAATTGGAACTATTTCCAATGCACATATGCCTTGGCCAAGGACTTCTCGAGTAGTAATTCCTACAAGTGGCCGTGAGATATTCGCCCTTACTATTAGGAGTGGTGAATCCTTTATTGACCCTCTCAACTACTTTCGTTAACCTCACAATGTACCTAATATCCATCTGATAGGCAGCCCTCGATCGAACTCCAGAGATTGGAATCAAAGCACAATGCTCAACAAACAAAGTACTTTGGAGATCTCAAGTCTAAGGATACTTGCACGTTTGCTATATTGAGATTATATCATTGGCACTAAATAGTTATCCATGTGATTATCTCATAGCTAGGTCATCCAATGAATTTGTTCCACTAACAAGCATCCATGCGTTAACTTTGAGTATCTCAATACTCACGGATATGAGAACAAACTTTACTCAAACAATGGGTCTTTATAACAAACTTTACTCAAAAGGTAGCGAATTTTTTTTTTCAACATAGAAAAGTACAAGAATTTAGCTTCTAATACATACACTCACGGATATAACAGGTCCAATATATAGCATGAGCCTTTGGAAGTCCACCACGCTTTCGCTGTGCCTCTAATCTTGAATATTTCAAAAAAGATAACATACGTGTGAGTGTAACACTCAGTGAGTCCCGTGTATGCCAGTGTTTTACGAAAGAACCAGGACACATAAAACCTTTGTGGAAAAGCATATCATTTTCCTACTAGAAGCAATTCTTAAACTCACTAAAAGAGAGTTTATTTAGAATTCAATCATTTTTAGAAAATTGTATTTCAATTTCAAATCATTGCCCCGATTTTAAAATCACGGCATTTTTTCAACAAAAGGTCGACCTGTATGCAAAGCTCACAAGGTTTCAAGTTCGGTGTCACGTATCATTGTGCTTTGACCGCAATCTACAGCACTCAACCATGCGTCGCTGGAAGGGTAAGTAAACCACAGTGTACTACTAAGAATCAAGTTAGTGCTTACGCCAAGCATTCCAATCAGTGCTTACGCCAAGTAGTCAAGTGAGTTTTTACACCAAGTATTCAAGTTAGTGCACATGCCAAGTTTTCAAGTTAGTGCATGCGCCAAGTATTCAAGTTAGTGCTTACGCAAAGTAGTCAAGCTACTGCTTACGCCAAGTATTCAAATTAGTGCATACACCAAGTATCCAAGTTAGTGCATACGCCAAGTATTCAAGTCAGTGCTTACGCTAAGTATTCAAGTTAGTGACTACGCCAAGCATTCAAGTTAGTGCATATGTCAAGTATTCAAGTTAGTGCTTATGCCAAGTAATCAAGTTAGTGCATACACCAAGTATTTAAGTTAGTCATGTATTAGATTTAAGGATTAACAAGTTCAGAAAATCAAGAATTCAAGATTCATATTGTTCATCATCTTTCCAAATCCATAAAAAGGCTCGTACTCGAGCACATTAGGAAACCATTTTCCATGTTAGGAAAAACATTGTTGGGGCAAAATATTATTTTTCAGAATTTGTTCCCACTAACTTGCAAGTTAGATAATAATTCTCATGGGCTACGTAGGGCCAATTATTCATTTCATCGGCTCATCAAGCCAATAAATAATTTTCGGGATCAAAATGTCATTTTTCAAAAGTCAAACTCATATCGAGAGATCATTTTCCAAAATCACGTCAAAACAGGATAAAGAATTCTTTTCATAAATCAAAACAAGTTTCCAAGAATATTTGGGTCATTTTGCCCATACTCGATCACAAAAGTCATTTCCAAGGGCATTCGGGTCATTTTACCCATACTCAATTCCAAAAGACTTTTCGAGGGTATTCAGGTCATTTTACCCTTACCCGTTTTGAAAAGTGTTCACAAAAGCTCTAACAAGGATTTTTCGATCATTTATCGAATACCTGATTCCAAAGGTTTTCAGAAAACATTCCAATATGGACATTTGGATTATTTTCTAAATACCCGATTCTAAAAGGAACATTTTCCAAGAATCCAAAATTCAAATCCTGAAAAAGGATTAAATTCAAAGTTTCCAAACACATTTCCATAAAATGTTCGAATAAGGGCATTCTAGTCAATTTGTGAACACCTGATTCCAAAAATAACCATTTTTCAAAAATTCCAAGTGTTTAATCTATAAAGGACCAAATTCACAAAATTCTTGCTTTAATCATCCATTAAGGTATCCAAGCCAATTATGAAGTTTATTCTAGCCCAAAATGGTGCAAAACAATTCTTGCTCAGATAAACCTTAAATATATTCAATGATTTCCAAAATAGGATAAAACATAGTATTTTGTGGAAAAGCGAGACACGCTAGCTTTCAAAAGGTTTTAGAAATCAAAGGGATTCACCTTGTGTTCTAATTAACTTTTTTCGTTCATGACTGTTCGACCCCCGTTTCTACTGTTTCCAATGTACCATTGGTCATTTACTAATAAACCTACACCAAACATCACTTTTAGGTTAAATTGTGTTTTGTCGAAAAGTAGCCGACGTCTAGTCGACGTGCCCGACGGTTAGCCGATGACGGGGCCGACGATTAGCAAACGATTAAGGAAAACGTTCAACTTTCGTTCACGCCGTTTTTTCGTCGTTTGTTTAATTTTTTCATTTTCCTTTTTTCAAATCCTTCCTCCCTTCATGCACATGGGATTCACTCCATATTTCTCATTCATTTCATCCAAAATCACACAATATTCTTCCTTAAAGTTCATTCACTTCCCAAGCAAAATCTTGAAATTTTACTGCTTTGACACACGATTTTTTTTCGCACATAACTTTCAATCCACAACTCTGATTTGGCTCTATGATATATCAAAAGACATAGGACTCTTAAATTTAATTCTATAAGCCCTTTCCTACGTTCTGGTTCTTGTGAGATGCTACAGGGCAAAAACAGTCCCAGTAGTTTTCTGGTTTTTAATCTATTTTCACAAAACAACTTCACCTACTTGTGCTTCTTGATTTATTACACCTATATAACCCTTAATCCACACCATTTTCCCTTCAAAAAACCTTAATTATTTAGGTTTTTAAGTTCAAGAAGCCACTAATTTCTTATGCAAATAACATATAATCAACATCAACGTTAAAAACAATCATAATCTGTTTTCTTTAACGTTTGACCCCGTTTTTATCCCAATTCTACCACCTTTCTTCGCAATCATGAACAATCCTTTAAATCACCATTCAAATACCCTTATTTACCGTACAAAATATAGCTTATAGATCCTTCATCCAACTAGTACACATACTTGCGCACACAAAGTCTTACATAATACATAATAATCACTTTGATCATCACAATTCTCATGTGTTCATGTTATAATTCTTATCAAAATGATCACCGTAACAATTTCTACAATTTTAATTCGTAAAGCATAGGATTTTACCTTGTGTATAAGATGTTCTGGCTTGAATTTTGCTCCAAGAATCACCAAACTCTCAAGAACACACACTTTCTCTCTCCTCCTCCAATTTTCCACAACTTTCTCTATATTTTCCTTCATTTTTCTTTCTTTTCTCTTCCTTTTCTTTCTGCCCTCTTTATGGAAAAATTTCCTTACTGAAACTCAGCTCCTCCATTGCCATACATGGTCCAATTTGTGACCATTTGGTCACAAATTGTGTGTTATCCGCCACGTGTCGCAATTTCATTCGTCCACCTATTTTTTATTTATTTTGTAAAACTTATTTGATAATATTTATCTTGTATAAAATCTCATACAACCTCTCATAATATGACACATGTCCCTATCCTCCAACCACATAGCGCCACACGTCTAAGTATTACCCGCATTTCTAATTTTTCTCAAAATTGACCAAAATTAGGTCCAGAATGGAAAAATATTTTTCTTCACCATTCAATTGCAAAAATTCCACTAAATCAATTAGTAATACTTAAATTCTCTAATTCTTTCTCAATTTGGTCAAATTTGCAGTCAAAGTCGCAGGCGCGGTCAAAATAATGAAAACGCCCCCTATGACCTGAATAACATAATTAACACCAAAGCGTGCATCTTATCGCATTGATCAATTTTCCTTTTCAGTGTACCCCTAAATTCTTATTCCACTTACAGTAGTAGCCTTCCAAAGATTTAGGGTATGAATAGAACAAATCCAATAATTACATTTAGGTCTTGACAAAATATTATTATACCAAAATGTTTATTTCATTACACCGATCATCTTTTGTTCTGGCCGTTGATACAAATTCTCATTCTGTTACAAGTAGTAGACTATCGAAGGTAAAATGCAAGGTGTTATAGTAAGCGATCTCCAAAAATGTACTACTAGCATCTTATCTAAAAGACTTGATTTCATATAGAGTCAAAACTCTTACTAAACTTGCAATAAATGCACCTTTAGACTTTTAGAGAAAAGATCTAGATACAAAGGTATCAAAATAGGTGTCCAATTCACTCAGAAAGCTTATTTATACCATATTGAACCGCTTTGAAGGATCTCCACCTAGTCAGTTGGGTTGCCACTGTAGGTGAATCATTGATGGGTTATCAGTCCCATTCCCAACCTAGATTTAAGGAACAAGGATGTTTCCAGTTTCTTAGCTAGGGGGTTTGCAATATTATTTTTGGATCCAACAAAATTAATGGACACCACCTTCTCAGACACTAATTCTCTTATAGACTTAAGTCTGACTTAGATCTGTCTCTTGGTCTTTTGATTATACTTAGTACTCTTTATCTTTGCGATTGCGGTTTGATTATCACAAAGCACAAATATAATAGTAATGGGCTTGCTGATCATTGACAAAGAAGATAATAATCCATATATCTACTCAGCTTTCATTCCAGTAGTATCCAAGGCACATAACTCAGGCTCGAAGGTTGACTGAGTTATGAAAGTCTATTTACAAGACTTCCAAGCGATTGCCAGCCACCTAATATAAAAACATATCAAGTGTAACCATTTCTTCCTGAGCTCTTGGCAATCCAACTTGCATCAATGTACCCTTCGAATACTGTAGGAAATTTCCTATAATGTACCTTAAGAGAATTATTCCTTTAAATACCTTAGTACTCTATCCAAGGCCTTCCAAAGAGTTTGATTAAGGCAACTTGTATATCTAGCTAGCATAGACACAGAAAATGAAATATTTGGTCTTGAGCCATTTGCAAAATATTGCAAACTACCAATAATTTGAGAATATCTTTATTGAGACAGAGGAATACCACTTTCATTCTTGAACAAAGCTACAGAAAGGTCACTTAGAGTTTTAGCAATTCTACAATTTTAATAATCATATTTCTCAAGAACACTCTCAACACAGTGAGATTTAGAAATTGGTATCCCCATAGTTGAGCGAATCAACTTTAGACCAAGAATCATATTTGCAACTCCCATTTCCTTTATTTCAAACTTACATTTCATGAAGGACTTAGTCTCATTAATTATCTCAACATTGAACCTAAATAGCAAAATATCATCCATATACAGGCATAGTACAATACATGCATTGTAACACCCCGCTGCCGACACACTCCAAAGGGTAGGGATGTCGCCTTGTCTAATGGATAAGGGGTCTTTATAACAAGGTAAATAAATAACTCATCCAAAATAATACCTCAAATAAAACTTAGTCGTAATACAGCTAAAATAAAGCTCAACCAGAGTCTCAAAAACAAAGTATAATAAAGCATTATCTCTAAGAAAAAATAACCAAAATGTCAAGTACAAGATCTTGAACTCTAGCCTCAACTTTGTTAGTAGTGCTCATACCTGAAAACATGCACAAAAATTGTGAGAAATAAATTTCCCAGTAAGTTCTGTGTGTGTGAGAGTGTAGATTTGAAACAATTTCATGATATGCAATTTTAAAATACCAAAAGTGCAATTGCAATCAAAGTCAATAATTTTAAATACAATAGTGGAGTTTTCAATTTACATTCTCAATAAATAACTTTATTACAAGAAAATTAACCACTCAATAATAACGTGGACTATAAAATCTTACATCATAGCCCTGTGTCATGAAACTCAGCATCATGACCTTGTACTATGAACCCTTGCATCACAGCACTGTAGGTGATCGGCCCACGGGTGGGGATACTCCACCTTCTCCTAGATCCCTCTAACTTTCAGTTGTTCATTCTGAGAAACAAAAAAAAAAAAAAAGATTGTTTCACTTGGAACTGGTCACTAGCTTAGACCAGCTTAACTTACTAGCACTGTCACCTAATCAAGATTGAGTTCATCGCCCGGAGGTGGCCATCTACCAGGAAGCTAGCTTGCTCCTTCTTAGGCTAGTGCTAGTAGCCTACCTTTATTGAGTACTCAATGATTTTGCAACAAGAAAACTCATTAGCATTAAATAGTAGCCAAAAAGAA
This sequence comes from Voacanga thouarsii, assembly GCA_026120185.1. NCBI lineage: Eukaryota > Viridiplantae > Streptophyta > Magnoliopsida > Gentianales > Apocynaceae > Voacanga > Voacanga thouarsii. Next base: position 388,020 of record JANUWF010002272.1, read on the forward strand.
AATATCCAGCATGACTTAGGAAACCTTGTTCAACACATTTAGTGTGAAAAACCAAGTTAGTCATTTTGAAAATCTTTTCATTTAAGAAATCAATGTGTGAGTAGAAATAAAGTAAGAAATATAGCATGCTGAACATTTTATCATAACAAAACCTGACATTTGACAACTTGCAATTGCATTATTTCACAAACGGTTTTAATGCAAGAACTTATCTGATCCGTTTGTCTCACAAATATTAGATTCTTCTGATGACCCAATCAGTGAGTCCTAGTCCCGTCTAGAGAAAATGCACAAATCATGTCACAAACTTCCTTATAACTCTTATATTGCCATAGTATCCAAAATTAGCTCAACTTCTAACATCGAGTCATCACATAATATAGACTTACTATCAACTCCATTTCAAATATAACAAGCTAAACATGAAATATTGCGTACTAACAATTTAATGTATACTAAGACAATTACTAAATAAATGATAAGCTCACATATAGATAAGCGGACAAACGACCGAGTAGTTATATAGCTATATAAATAAATAATTAATTAATTAAAATAAAGGTTGCTTGTGAAAGTAAATAATAATTAAATAAATAGGATGGTTAATGTGTAAAAACATTAAGTAACCAAAGAACTAAGTAAATAGATAATTATTTAATTACTTGCTTAGCTAATTAAAGTACTATTTGTTCGTAATAATACAAATTTAAATAATTAATGAGTAGATAATTTGATGAGTATTAAATAGTAATAATAATGATAATTATGACAGTATTAATAATATTAGTGATGATAAAATTGGCAACGCTTAATAATAATAATAATAATAATAATAATAATAATAATAATAATAATAATAATAATAATAATAATAATAATAGTGTTAAAAATAATAATATTAATAAAAGTAATAATAAAATAATGGTAATATTAGTATTGATGACATTAAATCCACTATTACATCCTAGTGTTGACACACACAAATATTGCATATAAGGCACATATATAAATTAGTAATAGAAGTTTCTTTAAAATTTCCTAAGTTGAAAACAATTTCCAGCATGTGTGACACTTTTTCCTATTAGCATAATACCTGGGAAGGCTCATCGGATTGACCTCACTTTTTATAAAGACATACCTAAACACGTATAGAATATAATAAAAGTGGTCTTATGCAAAAATCAGGGCTTAATTACGCTCAATAATTTAGTTTTCACTATAGTACTAATCTGTCCAGCACACACCAGCTTGAAAAACAATTCATAACTTTTAATTCCCTCATCAGAAAATTCTGAAATTTTATAGTTGACATCTACACACATAAAGATACATTTGATCTGTTTTGATCTTTCCCAAATTTCATACTTTATCACCACAAAATAATAGCAGCAGCCTAACTGTATAGCAAAAATAAGGTACTCTCTCCCTTCAATTTTTTTGAAAATTACTAGGTTTTGTCGCAGGGTTTTCTTGCATGATCTCCAACAAAAAACACATCCTAAATATGTCTAGATCACAATATCAAAAGGCCTTGCAACAATAATTGGTTTTGCTATTTTATTTTGAAAAAAAAAACCTACAACTAGTACATAATCGCAGAATTTCTAGATTTCAATAATAAATAGTTAAAGTATTTTCTTTTCATAAAATCCTTAGAAAGGTGGTTTTTTTTTTTTTTTTCACAATAAAAGCATGTTAGATAACAATCATAAATTCTCAATCAAAGAATGCATGTTACAAAATTTAAAACCTAAAAACCCTAATTTTCCACTATTATGGCAGCAATCAAGAAAATCAACAGAAAAAGCCAACTCGTTCATTACCTCTTGTTATGTCTAACTCAAACAACCTTAGAGGAAAGAGTGGGTGTCTTCTAACGTTTGTTTCCGCCAAGAATGTCAAGAAATCAATCTAGGAATAGTGCTTCAAAGTTGTGTTCTTGTGCAGAATTTCTTTGTAAGTAGTACATTAATTAAACTTTGGCTAAAGGAAGAAGGAATTTCGTGTAAAGGGGGAGAGAGAGAGGGAGAGACAGCTACTAGGGTGAGTTAGGGCTAAAAAATATGATTTGATTGGTTTTTATAGGTGAATTATGTTAGGTATAGGAAATTGAAAAAGAATTAAAGAAAATCCTATTTTTCTCTAGGTTTTATCTAATAAAAAGCTTCCTTTAATTAATTAATCATAATCTTATGGGATTTGGAGAGTTAGGTGGCGGTACACAGGAGTAGGAATAGGATAGGAATATTCTCCAATCTTTCTTAAGCATTAAAGGATTGGAAATAATAAATCTCATTCAAGATAATATTTCAAATACACAACAGCTAGGTTTCCCCCCTTCTCCTTCTCCTAAGAGGTGGCTACTAGGCTTCTAGAAGCCTAACAATTCCCTCAAAATATTCTCCTAGCTAGAATAAATATTTAATTTAAGAACATTTAATTTCTCTCCAAATAAAGTAAAATAAGAAGAAACTCTAGTTAGTCTAATATTTAAATACTACCCAAAATTAATACATAAGTAAATAAATAAAATAAACATATAATGAGCGTTTAGTGAATATATAGCAAATACATAAATATATTTTAAATATATATAAATGCGTGATTATTTAATAATTAATAAATAGTAAATAGTTACTTAAATTATTTTAATTAACTATTACTCAATAATTAAATACACAATTTAGAGTTAGCTATATTTTCTTATATATATATATATATATATATATATATATCCCTAATTAATAGTTTAATTCTAGAATATTCTATAAATCATTATTTCAAATAGCGATTATTAAACATTACCAAAGCACAACAATTTTTCCACAATCATACTCAAGCAAAATTATTCATGCCATGCTAAATATATCTATATGCAAAAATGCTTATGCTATATGGGCCATATATTTCCGCATTTCTAGGGGCATTTAGGGCTGGGTGTCACATGCATTACCCTTAATCTTGCAGTAGACACATTTATTATTCTCATTTATGATTACGCCAAAAGATAAAATAATTTTGTCAAACTTTTCATACCATTGTTTGGGTGCTTGTTTTAGACCATATAGGGATTTAACAAGGTTATAGACTTTCTGCTTATTTTCCTTAGCTACAAATCCCTCGGGCTAATCTATATATATATCTCTTCATCAAGATCACTATGAAGAAAAGTTGTATTCACATTCATTTGGTGGATAGTAAAACTATTGATAGGGCCTAAATTAGTCATATATTTCCTAGTTATTTGAGGCCATTTTGTGCTAGATCATAGAGCATATATTCTATATCATTTGTGGCTTATGCATGACTTTTTGCACGCACTTGGACTAAGTAGTTCTTGATCAAATGCTTTACATTGTTCTTAAACCTATTTTTTGGCTAAAATTTATTGAGCATTCTAGAACATACTTGAATACCAATCGAGGCAAAATAAGAAAGACATTCATGATTTAACTTAGGGATGATAGTAATAGGCCTTCTTTGGATAGTTTGAGCTTTTCAAGCCTACCTATTTGATATTATCCCTAGTGCCTATTTTGAGCTTAAATTGTTAATTTCCCTCTTAAACCTGTTATCATACTTTGTCCATTACTTCTTTCTGAGATTTTGATTTACCTTCCAAATCTTTGATTGCTCTTGATAGATAAAAGTACAAGTACAAGAATTACGAGGGAGAATGCTTGTGTAAATGTCATGACTTGTTACTTTTAGTCATGCATCATGTGTTGAGTTGGAGTTGTGAAAGGATAAAGGAGGAAGAAAAAGAAAGATTGAGAAAAATAAAAAGCTGCTAGAAAATATTGAAAGAAAAATACTAAGAAACAAACAAAAGCAGCATTTGAAGAGAAGAGAAAAAGAAAAGAAAAGTTGAAAGAAAAAGAAAAGAAGAGCACAAGAAGAATTTTGGTTGAGTTGGAACAAGAATTGCAGAAATTTTGATGATCTTGTGCAATATGATTGATGAGTTGAGAACTATTGATGAAAAAAATGCAAGATTTGCTTGAACTATAATATGATTGCTATACAAGGTTATGGGTTTTTGATTGGTTTTGTGATAAGAGAACAAGAAAAGTTTGGAATCTATTGGTACATTTTGTTTATCCTTTTCTTGTAAACTCTCTTTTTCTTTGATATTTGATTTTCCTATATCCTTCGTTTGACAACTACATTACAAACCCTTTAGCCTTACATTACAAGCTTAAAAGTCCTATTTGACTTGAGTAGAATCATGAAATGTCTCAGATTAGTGGAGAGAGTGTATGAAAAGTAAGCATATGGAATGCATATTTTTTTTGAAGTAAATTCTTTCTAATGATTTGGGAATGATGTTAAGTGTTGGGATGGTTCTACTAGTCATTCTTCACTTACACAAGTCTTGCATTTGTTATGAAAGGTATAGCAGCATACGTTATATTGTCTTGAATAAAGGAAGCATTGGAAATATTATTTTGAAATTGATTGACTGATTTTGTGAAAATTTTTGTTTTTCTATTTATCTTTGCTACTTTGCTTGAGGACAAGCAAAGAGCTAAGTGTGGGGGAATGTGATAGGGCTTAAATTAGTCATATATTTTCTAGTTATTTGAGGCCATTTTGTTATACATGTTGTGCAATAACTGGTAATATTCCTTCATATTTGAGATTTTACCCTTGGAAAGGTATTTTGTGCATTATTTTAGATTTTAGGGGTAAAATAAGGCAAAATCATCGCTAAACAGACTAGAGGCGACGTTGGCCAGTACAGAAGAGGCTGTGCCGGCCACGTGCTATTGGCATGCACTTCGAGATGATGAAAAATCGGCCAAACAGGGGTTGAAGAGAATACAGCCAGCGCCGGTTGGGAGCACAGAGGTGGCACTGGTTGCGACCTAGAAGAATTTGGCATGAAAATTGAGAAAAATCAACGAACGAACAGAGAGACAAAATGCAGCCGGCGCCGGTTGGGAGCCCAGAGGCGGCGCCGGCTGTGCACTAGTACAGAGGCGGTACCTCGATTTTCGTCTGTATTTTTGGTAATTTTCAGAGTTTTAGTATTTTCCTACTTCTATTCAGCTAGAAACCCTAGATGGACGAATTTAGACGCTTCTAAAGCTTATAAATAGAGGAAAAACACAAGTTAAAGGGATGAATTCGAGCAAAACACAAACTCACTCAAGTTCAAAGAGGAATTCATCAAATCAAGGAGGATTGTACATGAGAGTCTACAAAGGAGGAAGAATGAGGCTTATCTATGAGTGCTTTCTTTTAACTTTGTTTCGTTTTCTTGAACAATAATGTATTAATTGTTTTATTGTAATTTGACATTGTTTTCGGTATTCATAATTTTTAGAGTTACTTTGATATTTTGATTAATTGATTGTTATTCTTGGTATTTAATTACTTATGCTGATTACAAGATTAATTTGTTGTTTCTTTCTATTAACTTGCTTGGAAAAGGGGTTGATGGTGGTCTCAATTCATTAATTTCATATTTGTTATCTATTAACTTACTTGGAAAAAGGGGTTAATTGTTAAGAACTGGGTAATTAAAGGTTAATTGATGTCTGCCAAGATATAGATTCATTGGTTAATTTCATGTTTTAAATTTGCCAGGATATGGGGATTTAATCAAGGATTGTGTTTAATGCATCTTTTGGGTGAATTAGTTGAGACATGATATGTGATGCTAATTTGTCTAGAAGATAGTGATTTCATGGATTGGAAAAGAAGTGAATCTTTTTTAATCCTTCATGATGCCAAGAGAATGATTAGGTATGATAATGATTAGGTACTTTAAGGTCATGTTTGTCAAAATAATGGTTTAATTCTCCATCCTTGACATGTACATATTATTTTATTTTTTATTCTTTTCACTTTATTGAGTCAGTTAAACAATGAAAGAAAAGTGATTAATACATACTTGTTCCCTGGGGATCGATACTCGTTTTAAACCCTATGCTATGCTTAATGATGAGTACGCTTGCTCATATGTGTAATTTGGGAATAACATTTTAATTTAACTTGATTGGGAATGTGCTTATTTTATATGATTTTTATACTTAATTTCATACACATCAACTATATATGGAAGCCAATGCAATAAGCACTCGGATTGTAGTCAAATGAGCAACAAAAAAGTATATATCAAAATAGTCTATTCTCACTTTTTATCTAAAACCTTTGGCAACTAATCTGGCCTTACACTAATCAATAGTTCCATCTTGTTTGAGTTTTTTCTTAAAAATTCATTTGCATCCAATTGTAGTAAACCCAGGAGAGAGATCAACCAATTCCCATATCCTATTAGAGATAATGGAATCCATCTCACTTTTAACCGCTCTGTTCCAATGTCTTGCTTCTCAAGAAGCCATGGCTTCTTGAAAGGTTAGAGGTGCATCCTTAACATTTTAAGTGACAAAGTTGATGTTTGATCATTTTATGCATATTTTACATAGAATTTGAGGCTTAAATTCCTTAAATTTCATTATAGATTGCTACTTATTTCCTCCATTTTCTCTTTATTTGATGTAGATCAAAAGAGTTGAAGTTAGAAGAGAAATCAAGAAGAAAAGACTAGAAAGTACCAAAATTGAAGTGCTATGGCGTCCTGCTCATCGTATTACATGTCGTCATACCGTTGGAGAACTTTAAAAATTAATATTCGAGGAGTCCACGGTGCTAGGCACTTCACATTGCATGTCACTGTGCATCCTCAATAGGAAGAGAATACAAAATAGCTGGAGCTCCACAGCACCGTTCAGGTCATTGTCCACATCGCCACGCACCAATCCAACACATAGCACACTACAAGAAAATGATACATTTGCAACAAAAGTTTAGCTAGGAAAAAAAAATTGTTGCTAAAAGTACCCTTTAGCAAGGATAATTTTTCTTCATTGACAAAAACTTTTTGTCGCTACTGATTAAGACCTTCAGCGACAAAATTTTTATTTCCTAGTTAAAAATGATAGCTTTAGCTAGGAAATAACTGCATTAGTGAGGAAAATTTAAGTTTCCTCACTCATGATGCCTCATCAGCGATGAAAATTCGTTTTCTAGCTAACTTTTCCTCACTAGTAATGTATCATTGGCGACGAAACTTTACTTTCTAACTAAAAATATTAACTTTTATTACTATTAACTATATTTTTAGCAACAAAATTCGCATTTTCTAACCAATACTTGTCTTGAAATTTTTAAATATTTATAACATAGCCTAAAAAATTTAGTAAATCAGTCTTTAAATTTTGTATAATTACAACATAACCTCGAAACTTTATAAATTGGCCTCTAAATTTTAAAATATTTATAATATGTCCCTAAAAATTTTATAAATTGGACCCTAAATTTTTGAATATATAAAGCATGACCCAAAATTTTACAAATTGCTCCTTAAATTTTGTAAAATTGTAAAATGATAATCGAAAAATTATAAATTGGTCACTAAATTTTAGAATATTTAAAATATAATTTAAAAAATTTTACAAATTAGTCCCTAAAAAATTTTAAATATTTATAAATGCATTAGATTTTGGGTTGATTTATAGAAATTAAGCTAGACTATTCAGCAAAACAAGTCCAATTACCTTCAAATTTGGTCATAATACATTTTTTTTAATAGCAAATTCAATAAGTCTAACAATTGGATCATTAATTTGATATGCTTATCTGTGTGAATGCGTTATGTTTTTGGTATTTTTATAATGATTATACAAGATTATGTGGCAAAAGGTATTTGATTACCTTCAAATATGGTCATAATATGTTTTTAAGTAATTTTAACAAATCTAACAGTGAAATCGTTAATTTGATATGCCTATCTTTATAAATATGTTTGGTTTCAAGCATTTTTATTGAGATTATGCTAGATTCTATGGTAAAACAAATTTGACTACCTTTAAATTTGCCCACAATACCTTTTTTATTGACTTTATCAAATCTAATAATTGGATCATTAATTTGATAGGCATATCTTTCTAAAAGTGTTAGGTTTTTGGTATTTTTATAGAGATTATACTATATTCTGTAGCAAAACGTATTTGATTACCTTTAAATTTGGTCACAATACTTTTTCTAGTGATTTTTTTTTATCAAATCTAATTGTTGGATCATTAATTTGATATGCCTATCTTTATAAATGTATTAGGTTTCAATGTTTTTACAGAGATTAAGCTAGACTATGTGGCTAAACATATTCGATTATCATCAAATCTAGTTATAATTACATTCTTAACAGTTTTATCAAATCTAAAGGTTGGATTGCTAATTTGATATGTCTATCTTTCTAAATATGTTAGGTTTCGAGCATTTTAATTGAGATTATGCTAGATTGTGTGGTAAAATATACCCGATTACCTTTAAATTTGGTCATAATACATTTTCCTAATGATTTTATCAAATGTAATTGTTGGATTGTTAATTTGATATGCCTATCTTTCTAAATGTGTTAGGTTTCGAACATTTTTATTGAGATTATACTAGATTGTGTGGTAAAATATATCAAATTACCTTTAAATTTGATTACAATACTTTTCTCAATGATTTTATCACATCTAATGATTAGATCATTAATTTGATATGCATATCTTTCTAAATGAGTTAGGTATCGAGCATTTTTGTTGAGATTATGCAAGATTTTATGGAGAAACGTATCCGATTATCTTTAAATTTGATCACAATACATTTTTAGTGATTTTATCAAATCTAAAGATTAGATCGTTAATTTGATGTGTCTCTCTTTCTAAATGTGTTGGATTTTCAATATTTTTACAAAGATTAAGCTAGATTCTATGGCAAAACATAACCAATTACCTTTCAATTTTGTTATAACACTTTTTTTTTAGTGATTTAATTAAATCTAACTGTTGGATCATTAATTTGATTTGTCTATCTTTCTAAATGTGTTAGGTTTTTAGCATTTTTACATAGATTAAGCTAGATTCTGTGGCAAAAATATATCCGATTACCTTAAAATTTTGTGATAATACATTTTTTTTTTTTGTAATTTTATCAAATCTAATGCTTGGATCATTAATTTGATATGTCTATCTTTCTAAACGTTTTAGGTTTTGAGCATTTTTATTGAGATTATACTAGATTCTATTGTAAAACATATTCGATTACCTTTAAATTTGGTTACAATACTTTTTTAACGATTTTATCAAATCTTACTGTTAGATTGTTAATTTAATAAGCCTATTTTTCTAAATGTGTTTGGATTTCTATATTTTTATAGAGATTATGCTATGTTGTATGGTAAAACATATCAGATTACTTTTAAATTTGGTCACAATATCTTTTTTAGTGATTTTATCAAATCTAATGATTGGATCGTTAATTTAATATGCCTATCTTTCTAAATATGTTAAGTTTTCAGTATTCTTACTGAGATTAAGCTAGATTCTATAGCAAAACATGTCTTATTATCATCAAATTTGGTCATAATTATATTTTTAGCAATTTTATCAAATTTAACAGTTGGATCGTTAATTTGATATGCTTGTCTTTCTAAATGTATCAGCTTTTGAGTATTTTTATTGAGATTTTTCTAGATTCTGAAGAGAAACATATTTGATAAACTTTAAATTTGTGTACAATACATTTTTTAGTAATTTTATGAAATCTAATGGTTAGATCGTTAATTTGATATGCTTATCTTTCTAAATGTGTTACATTTTCAACATGTTTTCAAAGATTAAGCTAGATTCTGTGGCAAAACATATCCCGTTACCTTTAAATTTTGTTATAATTTCTTTTTTAGTGATTTTATCCAATTTAACGATTAGATCATTAATTTGATATGCTTATCTTTCTGAATGTTCTAGGTTTTCAGCATTTTTACAGAGATTAAGCTAGATATATGGCAAAACATATCAAATTACCATTAAATTTGGTCATAATACTTTTTTTTTTAGTAATTTTATAAAATTTAACAGTTGGATCATTAATGTGATATGCCTATCTTTCTAAATATATTATGTTTTGAGTATTTTTATTGAGAATTTGCCAAATTCTATGGTAAAACATATTCAATTACTTTTAAATTTGGTCATCATATTAATTTTTTAGTGATATTATCAAATCAAATGATTGTTTCATTAATTTGATATGTCTATCTTTCTAAATATGTTAGGTTTTGAGTATTTTTATTGAGATTATGCAAGATTTTGTGGCAAAACATATCCGATTACTTTTAAATTTGGCCATAATATTTTTTTAGTGATTTTATCAAATCTAATTGTTAGATCATTAATTTGATATGCATGTGTGTGTGTGTGTGTGTGTGTGTGTGTGTGTGTGTGTGTATTGATATATATTGATGGGAGGGTTTCGAATACATTGGAAATAGTATAACAATAGCCACAAATTTTCAAGTTTAAAATTTAAAATGCTAAGCATTAAAACCACACATATGGGCAAGTATACTCATCAAATATTATAGGGAATAGGAAGTATCGAATCTACAAGAACTTAGGAATTACCATTACTTTGCTCTCATCTTATTGTCTAGCCAAAATGAATATAGAGATAAAGTAAATAAAACCAATTAAACTAACTTAAACTACTACAATAGAGAGCACATCGGACCCACACAAGAAAAGTCTCAAGGATCATCAAGGAATAAGAATACGGGAAAGTCCATGTACAAGAAGAAATCCCCCCAAAACATGTCAAGTCAAAGAGTAGATCACTACGTTCATCAAATCCCAACTCGAGCACCGATATGAGTTTTCAAGAATAAACCTCACACTCTCTCAAGTTATGAGATTCCTTTCCAAATGCTCAATTAATTGGTATCTCTACCTAATCAACCTAACCCAAGGAACCATTACTCTCACTTATCACCTAAAAGGTATCTAGAAGCCCTAATAGCCCTATCTCTAGGCACTATTGAAAACCCAGTGACTGTCATGTTCTAATCTTTCAACTTCTCTATCAAGTTAATCAAAGAAAAACAAATATTAGACTAATTAAGTTGGTGTTCAACTCCTAACCCTATCTCTCAAAATCATTAAGAGTGAACCAATCAATTGAATAAATCAACCCAGCCCAAATAATCAATGCAACATAATAATACCGAAGCAGTCAAATACAAGAATAGGAATTCAATAAATCATAATAACAACTCAATATAAGAACATTGATTAAGGTTCATCCCTCAAATACAATTAAAATCATATAAACTTCAACGTTATTAAAGTATAATACAAAGAAGAAAGAAGCATTGCACTTATAGATAAGATCTTGAAGTCTTTCTTCATTAGAATTCCTTCAACAACCCTTTCTTTATCTCATTTCTTCTCCATGATCTTCCCTTCCTTGGTGAATCTTTTGAGCTCCCTAAGGGATCTCTTAGTTGCTAGCCAACCAAGGATTATGATTTAGAGTTTATAATTTTGTATTTATATTTACAATGAAGAAAACATAAGAAAAATGCAAAAAAAAAAAAAAAAACAACAACGAGAAATTGTGCGTTTCTGTGCATGACTTCCCTAGACCACCATGTTTTTCTAGAACCAAGGTGGCTGAGGGAAGTTCAACTTCCCTAGGCCTCTAGGAAGCAATATTGGCATAGAAAGGAATGAGGTAGGTGGCCTAGGGCCTCCACCTAAAAAATGCACTATACATATTTGTTTACCTTGGCGGCCGATGGAACTTTAATTTCCCTAGGCCGCCACCTAAACTATACATATATACATACATACAACAAACAGGAGCCCTAGAGAAGTTTAAGCTCCTTAGGCTACCAACTACTACACATATATATACAAAAATAATGCTAGGCATCTGAGAGAAGTTTAGCTTCCTTTGGCCGCCATGTTTTTGCTCTAGGCCGCTTGGTTCATGCTCTTGGCGGCCTAGGGAAGTAGTACTTCCCCTAGGCTATCTAGTGCTTGTGTGATTCTTCAATTGTTCTTCATTTTTGCTCTATTTTCCTCCTTTTCTTCATTTTCATCTTCATTTTGTATTTTCTTCATTTCCTACAAAGAACAAGATGAGAATGGTGTGGTGAGTAGTGTTTTCAACAAGGATTTACTACAATTAAAACATAAAAATACTAGAAAATATGTATGTGATGAGCCCTTATCACACACCTCCACACTTAAACCTTTGCTTGTCTTCAAGCAAACCATATTTATTCACAAACAAAGAATTGTCTAATATACAAAGCTAGCACCTTACATATACTCACAACTTAACTATTGTACACCTTAAGAAAAATACACTATTTCATAACGATAAAGAATAGCTAATTTAAAAATACAATGTAAAATATTCTACATAACACTCTAGGTGAGTCATCAAGAACAACTTAGCATATATGCAATAAGGTCAAAATGGTAAAGCGATTATTTCTTCCTCGACTTAGAATTCATCTCAACACCAATCTATCCTAGTTAATCCTATGTATACCTCTATATTAATCTAGACACAACCAAGAACCTTAAAGTGAAATTAAAAAAGCTTATGCTAAAGTCACTCAAGTCTCCTGGATTACCCAAAGTATATATTTTACAAACAATACTGTTAGCCCTAAGGGCATTCTCCAGTGTTTTAATTTATAACAAATATTGATGAGAACTAACTTGTATGATCTATATATGATAGGACATGTTTGACCTCAGTTTTTTCAAGATATACAAATGAGATTGCTAAGCAATTCTTGAGCTATGGAATCTAAGCATGGGTGACAAAGTATATGATAAGCTTAAGAGATTGCATACCTGAAGTCCTTGAGAAGAATGATAAACTAAGGATCATTATTAACGGTATCAATTGTAAATTCCTATATCTCTTTACCTTATGATCTAGTTTAATTTTACCTTGAAGCACACAAATAAAGTGATTTCAAAGAGTAGGCTTTTAGATGTTTGGATTGAGTGTTTTAGATGGACTGTGCATCTAAAATCTTCATCTAAAACTCTGGAACAATGTCAAAATATTTTTGCCTAAAAAAGTACCATTTTGGACTTACCTTTTGGATGCACCCTCATCCGATCCTTGAGTCCAAAACTCTAAAAAATCTAACAGCGAGAAACTAACCGTTGTTGTCTTACTTTTTGCTTCTATAAAAGCTTTCAAAGCTCAATTTTGAATAAGATTTTTGTGCTATCCTTCTTAGAAACACTATTACACTTTAGAATACAAAATTCTCTATTTTTATTGTACTTTAAAGTGAAATCAAATTACTTCAAAAGGTACAAGGTGTTGGTGCTCATCTATTTGTAATCTGCTAAAACTTGTGAGCTATTTCTATAAACTTTCCTTCATTCTATCTTGTATCAATGTTGAGAAGGTAAAACCCAATTGGGATGAGCTTTGATTTATTGTGTATCAAGGTTAAGGAAGTAAAACCTATTTGGGGTGAGCATTGATTGTTGTGGTTAAGAGGTTAGGTGTAAAACTAAGGTTGGTGATCCTCTTATGTAAGATTGGTGTAGCCTAACACCATTCATTTGGGAAAAAGATTTTTAGTAATTGTGTTGAAATCCTTAAATGGGTACCTAAGGTAGTGGATGTGGATCAGTTAAGGATTGAACCATTATACATCCCTGGTATTTTCTTCTACATTTTATCTGCCTTTGTCGCTGTATTTTCTCTAATTATTAGATCAAAGAAGTCTATCCTTATCTCTACAACTATTGATCAGCTTTAAACACCTTATTGTTCTATAGTAAGTCTATTTTTGTTATCTCAACTATCCATCTTTAAAATAGACCATCCTTTCGTCTTTTAGTGCTGTTTCAAAAAATTCCTATCTGCACTTCTCCAGCCGTGAAGCAAATCTATCATTGTGAACATAAGCATTACTCTCCTCCTTGCATTGATTGATTTAACAAAGACTTTATGTAGTTTGGTGAATCTGTTATTGTTGCCTAATTTACCCATCTTAAATATAGATCTTTTTTCTATCATTTAGCGGAGCTTTGAAAGTTCCTTAGCAGCACATTCAAAGCTGCACGGACAATATTTATTTTGGCTCACTCACCTTGTTGGTTCTTACTTTAAGATTTTTAGAAGATCTTTAAAGTTTGAAATTGTTTTCCATAAATCTTCTTCACCTCCCTAAGATTTATCAATTGGTATCAGAGTGCTGGTCTACATTATTTTTGGCGTAATAGCCTTGTAGCAAAGATCCATATGGGAAACACTTCTACTCTACCTTACATTGAAGGATCTTCTCCAAATTAGACCTCTTTCGTTCAATGAAAACAATTATATATCTGGAAAAGTAGAATGAAGATTATGTTTGCTCAATCAATTTTGAGCTATGGATTCTATTGAAAATGGTCCATTTGTCCCGTTAAAATTTGTTGATGGCAGAAAAGTGCCTAAACAGAGTGATGAATATGATAATGAGGACATTTTGAAAATGACCTTGAATTTTCAGCCAATGAACATATTGTGCTATGCTCTTAATGCTAATGAATACAACTGGGTTAGTGGTTGTGATTCAGCTCACAAACTATGGAGATTACTTGAAGTCACCTATGACGGGACTAATTAAGTAAAAGAATCGAAGTTGGGACTGTTGGTCCGAGACTATGAATTGTTCAATATGAAATCCAGTGAGAACATAACTGATATGTTCACTCGATTTGCAAATACCATGAATGCTCTAAAAGCTTTTGGGAGAGTCTATTCTCTCGGTAAGCAAAATTGAAAACTACTTGATACTTTGCCAAGAAGTTGGCAGCCAAAAACCTTAGCTATTGAGGAATCTAAAAACCTAAATAGCATAGCTACTGAAGAGTTAATTGGCTCCCTCTTGACCTATGAAATGAAACTTAAAATGCTTCAAGAGCAAGAGGATTATGACAAAGGAAAATAGGGAACTACTTTAAAAGTAGTTGATGAAGAATCTAACAGTGATCAAATCGATTGTAATGATGGTACTGATCTAGACAATGAAGAATTAGCTATGGTAGCTGAAAAATTCAAAAAGATGTTCAGAAAAGACAACTTTAGCAAAGGAAAGAAGTTTTTCAAAAAGAAAAGACAAACTTCGTCCTTCAAACCTCAAAGCTATAAATGCAAGTGGAAGAAGCATTTTGTTGCTGATTGCCTAGTAGCTAAAGAAAGAGAAGCCAAGCATAACAAGAAGAAAAGAAAATGACTGGTTAGGACTTAGGACCAAGTTGAATTGGAGACTGAAGAAAGCTGTGAATCTGGTAGTGAAAAAATAAACATTTTCTTTATGGCTATTGGAGATAAGGTAAATCCTACTTCCACTAATTTGATAGCTGAATTGCATGATTCTAATTGTGAGAAGCCTGATGATCCTAATGAGCTACTGTTTGACATGTTTCATGAACTCAAAAAGCTATCTAGAAGAAACAAGGAGATGAAAATGAAAATAGATTCCTTGTTGTATGATAATGCCAAGCTGTTGAATGAGAACAAAGCCTTATTTGATTCCATTATATGCTCAAATATTGAAAAGGGTGTTATCCTAATTTCTTTGCATTGTATGTCACTTGAAAACAAATGTTTGTGTGACAAAGTACTTTCTGTTGAAATTATGCTTAACAATTTTAATGCCATAAAAAATAGAGTTGATGACCTCATCATGTGCATTGAGAAGTTTACAAATGGCAAAAACAATTTGGAAAAATTGCTTGGTGCACAACACATGGCTAGAAACTAAAATGGTTTAGGCTATAGGTATGAGATCAAAGTTAAAAATTACAAATCCTAGTTTGTAAAAGCTGCTTCTTCATACATGACTCATAATTGTTGCACATATTAGTAGAAAATCTGGACACAAAGCATCTAGGTGCCATGTTAGGAAGAAAGTGGAATTCAATGCAAAAGTAGTTTGGAAAATTAGAGGAACTATTACTAACCCCCGTGGACCTATGAAAATATGGGTACCAAAAGGCATTGTTACATCTCATGAATAGGCACATCAGCTACAAAAATTGAGCTCCACAAAATGATTCTTAGATAGTGGTTACTCAAGACACATGACGGGAAATGCAACACTAATGGATGTCATTCAAGTTGCAAATGATGAATTTGTTACATTTGAAGATAAGAAATGGGAAACACACTTGGTATAGGTAATATTGGTAAGGGATCCTCCATTACTATCAGGCAAGTATTATTGATTAATGAATTGAAGTACAACTTGCTTAATATTAGTCATTTAAGTGACAATGATTGCAAGGTTAATTTTTATGCACTATCATTGACAATTCCATTAATGAAATCATTTTTGTTACCAATTGCATTGGAAAAGTCTATGTATTATATCTTGACGATCCTACTACTCATAAAGAAAATACTTTTTCATATATGATATTGATGGCTACCTTTAGCAGAGAAGGTTAGGCCATATCTCTATTGATTTGTTAAATAGATTGTTCTTAAAAGATCTTGAGAAATGACTGTCCAAAATGATATTTGACAAAAACCAATTATGTAGTACTTGCCAATTTGGAAAACAAACCTAGACATATTTCAAATCTAAGAAAATGATTTCAACATCAAAACCTCTTGAGCTAATACATATGTGTTTGTTTGAACCAATAAGGACCACTAGCCTAGATGGTAAGAGGCATACTTATGTTTTAGTAAATGAATTTTCAAGATTTACTTGGACCTTATCTTTTGCACAAAAAGATGACGATGATGTAGGTAGGTCAAAGAAAAATGGCATTGAACATCATGAAGCTCCATCACTGGACAACCATGCCAAAGAAAAAGAACTAGAGGAACAGCAAGTTGAAGCTAGCGAGCAAAGAAGTGTCAAGCACATTGATCATAATCTGCTAAAAGTTTGGAAGTTTAAAACTGTCCATCTAAAAAGAACAGATTATTGGTGATCCTAGTTGCGGAGTTAAAACTAGAAGGGTATTTTGTTGATAATTTTTGCTCTACTTTCTAGCACTAAGCCTAATTCTATTAATGCAGCCTTACATGATGAATTTTTGGATTATGGCCATGCAAGAAGAGCTAAACTAATTTGAAAGGAATCAAGTTTGGAAGCTTATCCCTAGACCACTTGACCATCCCGTAATTAGTACTAGTGGGGTTTCAAAATCAAACTTGATGAGCATGACATTATTATTAGAAATAAAACCAGATTAATTGCCTAAGGATTCAATTAAGAAGAGGGCATTGATGATGATAAAACTTTTGCTCTCGTTGCTCGATTAGAATTCATTAGAACAATTACTTGCTTCTGCATCTTTCAAATATTTTGTGCTCTATCAAATGGATGTTGAAAATGCTTTCTTAAATGGTTTTATTAAAGAAGAAGTATATATAGAGCAATCTCCTAGTTTTATTTATGAATAGTTTCCAAACCATGTCTTTAAACTTTTCAAAACTCTTTATGGTTTAAAATAAGCTTCTCTTGCTTGGTATGTAAGACTTAGTAGATTTCTTCACTCAAAAGGCTTTTAAGAGGCTTAGTTGATACCGCATAATTTATCAAGTCTGAAAAATCTGATATTATCTTAATTGTGCAAATATATGTTAATAATATTATTTTTTGGGGTTACTAATGATTCCTTGTGCAAGAAATTTATCAAGACAATGCGGTGAGAAGTTTGAGATGAGCATGATGGGAGAACTTAATTTCTTCCTTGGATTACAAATTAAGCAAACCATAGATGATATCTTCCTAAATCAAGCTAAGTATGCCAAGGTGATAGGGGCTAAAATCACCATTATTTTCCTAGTTATTTGAGGTTGTTTTGAGATACATTTGCTGTAATAACTATGCATATTCCTTCCTATTTGACATTTTTCTTATAAAAAGTATTTTTGATAAATTTGTGTAGATTTAAGTTAAATTTGAGCAAAAAGTGAAAAGACCAGGCGCTGGGTCCATTCTAGTCAAGCAGGGGGAACCAAGCAATGTGTAGGAAGAAAACAGAACAGACTTGGCGCCAGGTCTGGCAAGCGGACCAGGCACTGGGTCCATTTTGTCCCGGCAGTGAAAACAGAGCAAAAATCCAGAGAAAGAACAGACTATATCTTGCGCCAGGTGGGTCGAAGGTACCTGGCGCCAGGCCACTCTGGAAGGCAAAAATCATGTGTACGAATTTAGGAAATTTTCAAAGATTTCGGTATTTTCTAATTCCTACTTAGCCAAGATTCCTCCAATAATGAATTTAGCATCAAAGAGACTTATAAAAGTAAGAGAAAGCACAAGAGAATGTGTGTGGAGGTGGATCCAAGAGCATAAATTCAAATCACTCATGGAAGAAAGAATTCACCCAATCAAGGAGGATTGTTCAAGAGAGTCTTCAGCGGTAAAAAAAGAGGCTTGTCTATGAGTGCTTTCTTTTATCTTTGTTTTCTTTTCCTAAAACAATGGTGTATTCAACATTTTTATTGTAATTTAACATTATTTTGAGATTAATGATTTTGTGTTAATTTAGTTATTTGATCAATTCTTTATCATCTTTGGTGTTTAATTACTTGTTAGCATTAGTTATTGAGGCAAGTTCTTTTAGTTGACTTGGGACAATGATATGAGTAGTTTCATTGCATTGATTTTGTATTTGTCTAATCTTAATGGACTTTGAGTGACGAAGTTAAGATTATAGGATTAAGTAATCAAAGATTAGTTGATTTCACCTCGAGCAAAGGGTTATTAGCTAATTTCGTGCTTATAAGGAATTAAGCCTAATGCATGTTTTGATTTTGTTAGCTTGATTAACAAATCTATTAAAATGAATCAAAATATAAGATTCCTTGGATTAACAAATGAAGTGGAATTTATCTAAGTAGATTCATGACTTGTGAAACGATTGAATTTTACTTTATATTCCTTCATGATGCCAATATGATAATTAGTTGAGAGAATTGACAGTTGGTTCATTATCATGTTTTCTAGGATAATTGTCTAAATTGCATATTCCTACATCCTTGAATTGTATATATTTCTTTATTTTTCTTTTTCCTATTTTCTCACTATATTGGGTCAGTTAAATAATGAATGAAAAGTGATTAGTATGTACTTGTTCCTTTGAGGATCGATACTCATTAATTCCCTATACTATGCTTGCAATAAGTATATTTGCTTGTATGTGTATTTTGGGGATTAATATTTTAATTAAAACTTGACTAAGGGATGAATTTAAATTTGATAATTTTTATACATCCAAAATTTACACATCAAGTTTTTGGTGCTATTGCCAGGGAAAAATATCATGAAAGCTTGAATTTTGTTGATTTTACCATATTTATATGTTTATATGTCCTTATGTAAATATGTATATATGTTCTTTCGATAAATCGGTGTTCTATCTTGTTATTTGTAACATTGTGTGACTTAATTGACTAGCTTACTTCATGTTGTACTGTAAATACCACTAACTTTTGTATTTAAATAATTTGTGAATGCGTGTGTTTTTCTTTTCTTTAAATTTCTATTATTTATTTTATTATTTTTGCCTTTTTTATTTTTTATTTTTTTCTTTGAGTATAAGATTCAAAACATCATCATGGATTCCTGGGCACAATATCTACAGAGCTATAATGATGATACGTTGGCAAGGTTGCAAGCTCCTATTGATGCTTTTAGTGAGACCTCGCTTGAATTTCAATCAAATCCTTAGTTGCTAACACAAACACGTCCATTAGGTGGCATGAAGAAGCATCCCAACGAATGAGCTCTACAAGAACACAACTAGTCAAGTTGGTTGACGATGCCATAAAGGCCCACATACTTAAACAAGAGAATCCCCAAGGAAAGGAGAATGGATACGAGGAACAATTGTCCAATGTGAAAATGGAGGTCTTCGATTCTCTTCTATATGCTACTAATTCGAATCTCTCTTTATCATATGATTTATTAGGTTCCTCTCCATTCTTGGAGGAAAATAGTCCAAATAATGATGTGTTCAGTTTAACATACCTCAAGGAGTTGGATCTTTCAATACTATATCATACGAACCTCTTAGAGGATGTTGACAAATTCTACCCTTCACTCCATCCAAAGGGAGGTAACTTGGTATTTGTAGATGTGATGAGAAGTAATGATTTCTTGATCCCATATTTGAAGACTCAATTGCTTAGTTTTCTGAGGAATTTTCATTGTAACAAATCTTTTAAAGGGTTATATGGTGGTTTCAAGTTTGATGCATTTTTCAGATACCATGTGTACTCATATGTTGAAAAAGTTATTTGTATGTCTAAAGGAATGTTCAAGAATAAGGTTCATGTGTTTTGTTTTACTGAGAAAAATTATTTTCATGAACATGGCCTTTTTCAAAAACCCCCATTCTTTCTATATTCATCTTGCCTATTTTCTACTTTGAGCTTAAACGTTTTTGACAAGAGTTTGATGAGGAAGCATGATGAATGGAAAGAGTTTGTATCGTTATTTTATGGTAGGAGTTGTTAGGTATTATTTCTTCCCAATAAGGAAAATATTTTCCACTTTAAGTGTGGGGGAGTAAGTCGTGTCTTTATTTGTTTTGTTAGAATTTTTTTTAGTCTACTTTCTTTTATTTAGGTGTGTTTTTATTTTGTTATTATTTTTCTTGTACTTTTATTTGTGTTTTATTTTATAGGTAGGAATAAAGTCCTCTTGAACAAGCCCTTCTCTCTATTTCCAGTTTTGATATCTATTGGCACTTTATTGTACTTGGGAAGTATTGCTTAAACTTTCTACCCTTTTATTATTTTTGGTCCCTTTGGAGATGCTTTCTTGTGTTAATTTTTGGCCAGTGAGGATAATGTCCAATTTAAGTATAGGGGAGTGATTTAGTAATATTCTTTATCCAATTTTTTTTATCAATGATCTCTGTGTTTTCATAGTATGATCTTGGTGTTTTCTTGATACCAAACAATTTTGTTGAAAAATTAAAAAATTTGAAAATTTGAAAATATGGAGATTTTGGAGCTAAATTAAGCTTATTTTCCTATAATGGAGTGATGATTTTCTTACTAATTTTGGATATGGATTTGTCATTCATTATGGTTTGATTTTTATTAAAAAGTAAATTTGTGCATTAAGATAGATTTTTGCTAAGTCTTGAGAATTTAAGTTAACCGTGGTTATATTTGGTATTTGAGTTTTGGGTTATTCTTTAAGTTTGAATATGGATGATATGATGAATATGCGAAGAGTTGTTGACTAATTTTTGTATTATAGATTTAAAATTTGCTTGAGTTTGAGTTATGAATAAGGAATGTGAGAAAAAAAAATTTGAGTGAAAAGAAAAAAATTGTGAGATGAAAAAAAAATTTTGAGTTGAAAAAAATGCTTTTATCTTAAAAAGAGAGAGAGAGAGAGAGAGAGAGAGAGACGCGTTTTGTTGATAATCGGGCCAATACGGTGAATGGAAGAGAAGGAACGTAGAAGTGTCACACTCTCTTGAGGCTATCCCAAAGGTAAGAAGGTAAGGAAGGAAAAAAAATTGCTAAAAAATTATAAATGATGACTATAAGGGGGCTAATACGGTGCGTGAAGAGAAATCCATGCACATGAGGCTATCAATTCACAAAGTTATAAAAGAAAAAGAAGAGTGGAGTGTTTTCCTTGTTTCATTAACTTGAGTTGTGTAAATTTGAGTTTATAATGCTTGAATTGGTTAAATGGCTTAACTTGTATGATTTATGCTATCTATGTTTTACTTGAAGAGTAGGATGATTTTCTTGTACTAGATATAAGTTTGTTTAACTTAACTTTGATGCCCTTGGAATTATTTGATTTAATACAAGAGTTTATAAGGTTTTGAAAGGGTTGAGTGAATGAAAAATTTATATTTAAGGTTGGAAGAAGGTTATGTCTTCATTATGGATGAATTTTCTAATGGAAAATTTCTAAATTATTTTATCTTGCTCTAAATGTTTAGTGTCTAATTCTTGTTTGCTTGAGGGCTAGCAAAAATTCAAGTGTGGGGGTATGTGATAGGGGCTAAAATTACCATTATTTTTCTAATTATTTGAGGTTGTTTTAAGATACATTTACTGTAATAACTAGGCATATTTCTTCCTATTTGACATTTTGCTTGTAAAAAGTATATTTTGTAAATTTGTGCAGATTTGAGTTAAATTCGAGCAAAAAGTGAATAATTCTAGAATGCACCTAGTGCCAAGGCCAGCCAAGGGACCAAGCACTGGGTCCATTCTAGTCAAGCAGGGGAAACTGAGTAATGTTCAGGAAGAAAATAGAACAAACCTGGCGCCAGGTCTGGCAAGTAGACCAGGCACTGGGTCCATTCTATCTGGCCAGTGAAGATAAAGTAAAAATCCAGAGAAAGAACAGATTATACTTGGCGCCAGGTGCGTCGAAAGTACCCGACGCCTAGCTAGCTCTGGAAGGCGAAAATCTTATGCACGAATTTGGAAATTTTTCAAAGATTTCAGTATTTTCTAATTCTTACTCGACCAAGATTCCTCTAGTAATGAATTTAGCATCAAAGAGGCTTCTAAAAGTAAGAGAAGAGAAGGTGTGTGGAGGTGGATCCAAGAGTATAAATTCAAATCACTCATTGAATGAGGAATTTACCCAATCAAGGAGGATTGTTGGAAAGAGTCTTCAATGGGGAAGAAAGAGGCTTGTCTATGAATGTTTTCTTTTATCTTTTTTTTCTTTTCCTTAAATAATGAAGTATTCAATGTTTTTATTGTAATTTAACATTATTTTTGGATTCATGATTTTGTGTTAATTTCTTTATTTGATCAATTCTTTATCATCTTTGGTGTTTGATTACTTGTTATGATTTATTATTGATACGAGTTCTTTTAATTGGCTTAGAACAATGATATTTTTTCGGCAGAATTAAAGAAGTTACCACCAGAGAGGGAAGTAGAGTTCTCTATTAACTTAGTGCCAACAACAGAGCCAGTTTCAAGGACTCCTTATAGAATGGCACCAACAGAACTGCAAGAGCTTTAGAAGTATCTACAGGAGTTATTGGAGCAAGGATTTATTCGACTAAGTACTTCGCCTTGGGGAGCACCTGTATTATTTGTTAAGAAGAAGGATGGATTATTACGAATGTGTATAGACTATCGAGAATTAAAAAGCAATGATGGTAAAGAATAAGTACCCTTTACCCATGGTTGATGAGTCATTTGATCAACTACAAGGAGCAGGATGTTTTTCCAAGTTAGATATGAGGCGGGGATATTATCAAATTCGGATTCGAGAGGAGGATATACCAAAAATTGTATTTAATACACGATATGGACATTTTTGAGTTTGTGGTGATGCCATTCAGTGTTACTAATGCTTCCGCTACTTTTATGGATTTGATGCACCTCAGTCTTAATTGGAAAATGTCGTTGTCATTCTTATAGATAATATCTTGGTATATTTGATGAATTCTCAAGAACATGAATAACATCTTTAGAAAGTATTGGAGAAATTATGGGAGGTTAAATTATATGTAAAGTTCAGTAAATGTGAGTTTTGGTTACAAGAAGTAGTATTCTTAGGACATGTAGTGTCCAAGGAAGGAATTACAGTAGACCCTGCTAAGGTTGAAGCAGTGACAAATTGGAAACAACTTGAGACTCTAACTGAAGTACGAAGTTTTCTATGACTGGCTGGATATTATAGGAGATTCATTGAAGGATTCTCAAAGATAGCTTCACCTTTGACTCAACTCACTCGAAAGAAAGTTCCTTATATGTGGATAGAAAAGTGTGAGAAGAATTTTCAAGAATTGAAACAAAGGTTAAGCTCTGCCCCTGTTTTGGTATTACCAGTGATGGATAAACCTTTTGAGGTATATACTGATACATTAAAAAAAAAAAAAAAAAAGGTTAGCAAAAGTATTGATGCAGGTGGGAAGAGTGATAGCTTATTTTTCCACGAAGCTGAAACCTCATGAAGAAAAATACACTACTCTTGATCTAAAGTTGGCAGCTATTGTATTTGCTCAAAAAAATGGAGACATTATTTGTATGGAGCTGAATTCAAAGTTTTCACAGATTATAAGAGTTTGAAATATGTTTTCACCCATAGGATGTCTTAGGCACTGACTTGGAAGACACCAAGTTTAGAATGTATGCGCTGTTTCTAGAGCATATCTCAACAAATAATAATAATAATAATAATAATAATAATAATAATAATAATAATAATAATAATAATAATAATAATAATAATAATAATAATAATAATAATAATAATAATAATAATAATAATAATAATAAATAGGAAGAGTTGGATGACTTATCATACTTTTGGCCATTTCCATCAATGTTCTATTTCTTCTCTCAGCTACACTATTCTATTGGGGAGTCCCTAGTACAGTTAGTTGAGATACTATTCCTTAATGTACCAAGTAGTTCTTGAATTCACCAAGGAAATACTCTTCACCATGATCTAATCTTAGCTTTTTTATTAGTTTACCTGTTTGTCACTCCACTTCATCCTTAAACTCCTTGAATTTATTAAAGGAGTCAGACTTCCATCTCATCAAGTAAACATAACCAAAACATGTGTGATAATCCGTGAATGTGATAAAGTATTCATAACCTCCTCTAGCAAGTGTAGACATAGAATCACAAATATCGGTATAAACTAACACTAATATTTTCTTGGCCCTTTTTTCCTAATGAGGACATTTAGGTCATTTTTGTTACAGCTTGTATTTTAATCTTTGGCTGGCTACAACTTTTGACAGAATGAGTATTTGTATCAGTAGCCAGAACAAAAGATGATCGTTATAATGAGAAGAATATTTTGGTGCGATGAAAATATGTAGGGACCTGGATGCAATTTTGAATTTGTTCTACCCGTACCCTAAATTTTCAGATGGCTACTACTTTTAATAAAGGAAGAGGTTGGGGATACACTTAGAACAAAAATTGATCAGCGCGATGAGATGAGTGTTTCGGTATGAATTAGGCTATTCAGAGTTCTTGGGGGCATTTTCATAATTTTGACTGCGAATTTTCTAGAATTGAGAAAGAATTGAAGATTTTGAATATTACCATTGAATTCAGTGGAATTTATAGAATTTATTGGTGAAATAAAATATTTTTCCAATACAGACCCGAATTCGGTCATTTCTGAGAAAAATTGAAAATATGGTCAAAAATTTGGACGTGTGGCTTTGTGTGATTGGTGGCCAAGAATATGTGTCAAATTATGAGAGGATGCATGCAATATTCATGCATGCAAAGCTTCTTAAATAAGTTTTGTAAAATAATTAAGAAAAATACAGAAAAATAAGATTGCGACATGTGAAAGTAGCCACCATGCATTTAATTGAACAAACTTCTATTGGTCATTTTTTTGACCACTTAGGGTAGTGGATTGAGGCCGAAAACCAGCCAAGGGCATAAAAGAAGAAGGAAGGAAGAAATAAGAGAGAAAAGAAAGGAAAAATTACGGAAAAATAGAAAAAAGAGAGAGAGAAAAAAAAAACGTGTGTGTGTTTCTTGGTGCGTTCTTGGAGTAGGATTAAGCCAAAAGACCCTACATACAAGGTAAAAGTCTATGCTTGAAGAATTAAAGTCATAGATTTCATTACAGTGAATTTTAACATGAAGACATGAGATTTATGGTTGTGATTTGGATTAAATGAGTACTATATGAACCTTTGTGTGTACAAGTGTGTGTGTCTATTGGAAGAAGGTTTTATATGCTATGTTTTATGTGGTGGATAAAGGTATTTGATTGGTAATCTAAGGGGTTGTACATGATTGATGAAAAAGTGGTGAAAATTGGAAAAAGAAAGCTTTAATGGAAATTAAAGTATCTCTATTTTTAGTTCATGTTGGTGATCACATATTGTTCAAAGCTTGAATTTTGTGACTTGTTGGGTCTGAAAACATGAAGAATTAAAGATGTTTTGATGAAGAATAAGGTGGATTAAATGCTATAAATAAAGGAGAACTAGATGGTAATATTATTTTCTGAAAATGAATTAAGGTAATGAAAATTCTGGAATCTTTTTGGCCCAGTAGTTTCTGGATACTTTTGAGGATGTGGAAAAAGAATCCATAGAAGCTTAGTTCAATCTATAACGAGTGTTTTGATACAAAATGGAGCCTGATCGGAGTTGTAGATCAAAAGTTATGTACAAAACAAAATGGTGTGTTTAACGGGAAAAATGCAGAATTTTAGTTTGGATGTAAGTGAACTCTAAAAAATTGTTTGCATGACTTTGGGAATAAAAATGGTGGGGAACATGAAGAAGATTTCATGTCACGAAGAAAAGAAAAATGGAAATGAGAAATGGAAGAATTGAGTGTGCAATATGTGTATACGTACATGTTTACTCGAATAAGAAAAAAAAATGAAGAAATAGGAAATATGTGATTTCCTTACATTTGTGTTGGCTAAGTATTGGTTTGAGCTTTTGTAAGCCGAACTAAACATGAAATGACGTTTAATGTAGGTTGTTAACATTAAACGATCAGCGAAGGGCTAAATACAATATTTGAACGGCATAAGATATTTAGGACATAAGGTGAGTCCCACTTATTTTATAAATCCTATTTTGTGCTAGTGAAATTACATTATATTAAAGAAATGTTCTATGAATCCTTTTGGTCTCTCTGAACAAATAATGGTTTCTTTGAGGAAGAAATAGTATCGTGCCATGATTGGATTTGAATGGAAAATATAAATTTTAATAGATGGAATTATTCATAATTAGTGACTTATTTTCTGGAAACCTCTTTGTGACAAGGTTAATGGACTTTCGTGATTTACTGAGAAAAATATTGTTTCTCTGAACGGGAAATTATTGAGGTTTTTAGGAAATGGTGTTTTCCATAAGGAATTTTGAATCCTTTGAAATATGAATAATTCCTAGGTATAAATGTATACATGAAAGAATTTCATTTCGTTAATTATGCGACGAAATAATGATTTATTCTAGGAAAGCATTAATATTCCTTTTCATGGAAAGGATTTTTGGGAAAATGTGAGTTATGAATTTTATGGAATTATCATTGGAATTTCTTGAATTAAATTAATCCTTTTGGACTAGAATTTTGGAATTCCTAAATAATGCTCTTTTTGAAATCGGGTATTCTTCAAATGACAAAAATACCATTGGAAACTTATTTTATTGTACAAAAAGTACTTTTTATCTTTTTTTTTGCTACGGTTTTGGAAAATGAACTCTTGGTATGCGATCAACTTTTGGAAAATGGTATTTTGATCCCAAAAATTATTTTATTGATATTCCTTTGGGAATAAGATGATTAATTGGCCTTGTGAGCCAATGGGATTAACATCTAGCCTTGTGAACCAGTGGGATCAATTGTTGGAAAATGATAATTTAGCCTCGGAGAATGTTTATTTGGAATTCCTTCAAGAATATGAAATTGTTACTGGTCTTGTGTACCAGTGGAAACATTGAGTAGTTAGCAAGGGCTTTGATCTTTGTACTATCTCATATTAGAGATAGATGATCCCAAATAATCTGATCCATACTGGGGATTGTCTTACCGCAAATAGGGCGACACGATATTGAGATAAGTCATCTTGGCTAGTTGTTTAGTACCTACCAATTGCCGTGCCTTGTGTGTACTTTGATTTGGGTTGTTTACAGGCTGGGTCGAACACTTGGTGTTGTTGAACCTCTTGCTACCGTGATGGTGATTGACATCAGGATTGAGACCCCTGGGCTTACGGTAGCAAGTAAAACATTCCAAATTACTCGGTATTATGCTTGTTTGCACTTACCTTTCTGACATTGCACAGTTGAGTACTATAGGCTTGTGTCCTTAGTACAATAAGACTGTGATGTCGAAAGTGAAACCTTGTGAGCTTTGCACACAGGTCGACCTTATATTGAGAGAAGTACTTACCTTTTCTTCAAATAGGGCAGTGATATTGAATAAAACTAGGTTTTCCAAATACGACTGAAATTTGAATAAACACTCTTGTAGTAAGCTGTAGATCTATTTTTAGTGAAAATACAATGCCTTCTCATAATGTTTTTATGAAGTGGCAACTGATAAAATGTTGTATATATGCATTACAAATCACTAGCACACACAAGACTCACTAAGTCATTTTCACTCACACGTGCATTATTTTCTCTTTGAAAATTTTAGGAATCAGAGGTGCCACGAAAGCTCGAT
Organism: Voacanga thouarsii; assembly: GCA_026120185.1. NCBI lineage: Eukaryota > Viridiplantae > Streptophyta > Magnoliopsida > Gentianales > Apocynaceae > Voacanga > Voacanga thouarsii. The sequence continues at coordinate 416,025 of JANUWF010002272.1, forward strand.
GAACTTCTAGAGGCTCATGCTGTCTCTCAGATTTATTATGCTTTAAATATAGTATTAGAAGACAGACTACATGTATCTTCTTGTATTTAAATAAATACATTTTGAGTGAATTTCCACTGCGTACTATGCTAAGGTCGTTATAAAGACCCCTTGTCCGGGCAACTAGATTGGGCGACATCCTACAAAAGCGAAGCCCGCTATGTTGTGGAAAAGTGGGGTGTTATAATTTTGCCCATAAGAAAAATTCACACTAAGGCCATTCCTCTAATTTCAATGAGTCTAAGGACCCATTTTAGTTTATTCTCTGAATCTGACTAGGATTAATATGCCCTAATCTTAAGTGCCATATGTAACACCCCATATTTCCATAACGTAGTGGGCTGTAACTTTGTGGGATGTTACCCTATCTGATAGCTTAGACAAGGAGTCTTTATAACAAACTTCACTCAATAGGCAGCGAAAATTTTTTTCCAACATAGAAAGTACAAGAATTTGGTTTCTGATACATACACTCAAGGGTATAATAGGTCCAAGATATAGTATGAGCCTCTAGAGTCCACCGTATTTTCGCTGCGTCACACTGGTCTTGAATTTTTCAAAGGAAATAATACATGTGTGAGTGAAAATCACTCAATGAGTCCCGTGTGCTAGTGCTTTAGTAAAGAGACAAAGTACATAAAATCCTTGTGCGAAAAATATTTCATTTGTTCATTGGAAACAATTCCAAAACTTAGTAAAAAAGAGTTTATTTAGAACTCAATCATTTTGAAAAATCGTGTTTCAATTTCAAATTATTGCCCCGATTTCCACATCACAAGCATTCCTCCAACAGAGGTCGGCCTATATGCAAAGATTACAAGGCTTTTCCTTCAACGTCACGTATCATTATACTCAGACCACAGCCTACAGTACTAAACTGCGCATCGCCAGAAGGGTAAGTACACCGCAACGTACTACCAAGAATCAAGTTAGTACTTTCGCCAAGTATTCAAGTTAGTGCATACACGAAGTACTCAAGTTAGTACATACGCCAAGTATTCAAGTTAATGCTTATGCCAAGTATTCAAGTTAGTGCTTACACTGAGTATTCAAGTTAGTTCATACGCCAAATATTCAAGTTAGTGCATACGCCAAGTAAGGAAGTGCTTATGCCAAGTATTCAAGTTAGTCATATATTAGATTCAAAGATTGATAAGTTCAAGAAATCAAGAATTCCAGATTCATATTATTCATCATGTTTCCAAATCCATATAGAAAGCTTGCATTGGAGCACATTAGGAGATCATTTTCTATATCAAGAAAACACTTTGCCAAAATTAGGATTTGAAAATTGAAAAGATTACACGAGATATTTCATATTCAAGATATTCAAAAAATTGAGCACTTGGTAATGCTTTCAAACTCAAGTGTAATATTTATCTCATAATATATTAGAAAAGCATTAAGTATATCAGAAAAGCATATGATCGTTTTAGTACTTGATCACAAAAGTCATTTCGAAAGGTATTTGGGTTATTTTACCCATACCCAATTCTAAAAGACTTTTCGAGGGTATTTGGATCATTTTACCCTTACCCGATTTGAAAAGTGTTCATAAAAGTTCCAACGAGGATATTTCGGTCATTTACCGAATATCCGATTCCAAAAGTTTTCAGAAAATATTCCAAGAAGGACATTTGGATCATTTTCCAAATACCCATTTCCAAAAGGAACCTTTTCCAAGAATCTAGAATTCTAAACCTTAAAGAGGATTAAATTCAAAGTTTCCAAACATATTTCCATAAGGTGTTCCTAGAAGGGTATTGTAGTCAATTTGTTAATACCCGATTCCAAAAATAACCATTTTTTGAAAATCATAAGTGTTCAATCCAAAAGGGACCAAATTCACAAAATTGAAGCTTTAATCATCCGTTAAGGCTTCAAGCTAAATATGAAGTTCATTCGAGCCCAAAGTGGTATAAGGATAAATCTTGCTCAGATAAACCTTAAATATATTCAGGGATTTCCAAAATAGTATAAAACATAGCATTTCATGGAAAAATAAAGCACACTAGCTTTCAAATGGTTTTATAAATCAAAGGGACTCACCTCACGTCCTAATTAACTTTTCTCATTCATGGCTGTTCGACCACCGTTTCCACTGTACTATTAGCCGTTAACTGATAAACCTACACCAAATATCATTTTTAGGTTAAATCATGTTTGGCCAAAAAGTAGCCGATGGTTAGCCGATGTCCAACTGACGTGCTGGACGGTTAGCTGACATCCAACCAACATTTAACCGACGGGGCCGACGGTTAAGGAAAATGTTCAACTTTCATTCGTGTCATTTTTTGGTCGTTTGTTCAATTCTTTCATTTTCCTTTTTTCCATATCCTTCCTCCCTTCATGAACAAGGGATTCACTCTATATGTCGCATTCATTTCATCCAAAATCACACAATTATTCTTCCTTAAGTTCATTCACTTCCCAAGCAAAATCTAGAAATTTTACTGCTTTGACACATGATTTTGTTTCCCACATACCTTTCAATCCATAACTCTGATTTAACACTATGATATATCAAAATGACTGTAAGACTCTTATATAAGCACTTTTCTAAGTCCTGGTTCCTGTGAGTTACTGCAAGGCAAAAACTACCCCACTAGTTTTCTGGTTTTTAAATCATTTTCAAGAAATAACTTCACCTACTATTGTGCTTCTTGATTTATAACACCTATATAACCCTTAATACACTTCATTTTTCCCTTAAAACAACCTTACTTCTTCAGGTTTTCAGGTTCAAGAAGCCACTAAGTTCTTATGCAAATAACATATAATCAACATCAACATGAAAAACAAACATAATCCATTTTCTTTAACGTTTAGCCTTGTTTTTATCCCAATTCTACCACCTTTCTTCACAATCATGAACAACCCTTTAAATCACCATTCAAATATCCTTATTTACCATATAAAACATAGCTTATAGATCCTTCATTCAACCGGTACACATACTTGCGCACATAAAGCCTCACATAGTACACAATAATCACTTTGATCATCACAATTCTCATGTTTTCATGTTATAATTCATATCAAAATGATCACTGTAACAAATTCTACAACCTTAATTCTTGAAGTATAGGATTCTACCATGTGTATGAGATGTTCTAGATTGAATTTTGCTCCAAGAATCACCAAGCTCTCAAGAACACACACTTTTTCTCTTTTTTTCCAATTTCTCTCAATTTTCTCTATCTTTTCTTTCATTTTTCTTTCTCTTCTCTTCCTTTTCTTTTTGCCCTCTTTATCGATGAATTTCTTTGTTGAAATTCAGCTCCTCCACCGCCATACATGGTACAAATTGGTGACTATTTGGTCACAAATTATGGGCTATCCTCCACGTGTCACAATTTCATTTGTCCACCTATTTTTTATATTTTTTTTGCAAAACTTATTTGATAAGCTTTGTCTTGTATGAAATCTCATACAACCTCTCCTAATGTGACACATGTCCCTATCCACCAATCACATGAGCCACACGTCCAAGTTTTACCCGCATTTCTAATTTTTCTCAAAAATGGCCAAAAGCAGGTCCGGAACGGAAAAATATTTTACTTCACCATTCAACTCCAAAAATTCCACTGAATTCACTAGTATTACTTAAATTCTTCAATTCAATCTTAGTTTGGTTAGATTTGCATTCAAAGTCACGGACGCGGTCAAAATGGTAAAAACTCCCCCGATAACCTGAATAACATAATTTTTACCAAAACATGTGTCTTATCGCACTAATCAATTCTTCTTCTCAGCGAACCCTCAAATTCTTATTTTATTAATAATAATAGCCTTTCAAAGATTTAGGGTACATGTATAACAAATCTAATAATTTCATCTAAGTCCCGACAAAATATTACTACACCAAAATATTCAGTTCATTACACCAATTACCATTTGTTCTGGTCATTGGTATAAATTCTCATCTTATTACAAGTAGTAGCCAATCAAAAGTAAAATGCGAAGTATTACATTCTCCCTTCCTTACAAAAAATTTCGTCCTCAAACTTTATATTTGCCTTAATTCTATATAGCACATATAAACATTTTCTCTTGAGAAAATTTCATATTCTTTCAACCTAACAAGATGCCTTCACACACATTATTCTCATATAATCTATAATTAAACCTGTAGTATTTATATGATTTTGCATAAAGATCATACTTTCATTTCCTTAAACAACCATAAATCACTTCCTATCAACTTTCATGGGTTCTTCCCAAGGGTTACCCATCATAGAATTTCTTTAACCCAAGCACGTTTAACTGAAACTGTCCAATGATGCATAGTTCATTAGTATTGATATAATCATATCTTTTCACATATTAGGATAAACCAAGACTTTTAGCACCTAAATTTAACACTGGAACACTATACAAGTGTGCATATTGTTATCCGCACAATTCATATCATATTATACACACAGGGCTTTTAAGCGTTCAATCTCCTTTGTTCCTCATCTCACTATTACTGGTCCCAAAATGGAATGTTCAGAATTAGTAAATAATTCCTATATAAGGTCTTTCTGACCTCCATCCCTTTACTATCGTCTAAATTCAGGGTCATAGACCATTTTCAAAGATATTGGATTTGTCTCGAATCACTCTTCTTCTGGCTCATCAGAATAAACTACACCTCGAAGTCACATGTTGTATCTACTCCAATATCCAAACACCCTCCCTATAAATTCACGTTTACTCATAAAATGATGGACACCCCAATGTCCCGTTAGAGGCTCAGCTATATTCCATCAGAAGCTCTATTATGGTTTCCGCTATGCTCTAATACCATTTGTAACACCCCATATTTCCATAACGTAGTGGGCTGTAACTTTGTGGGATGTCGCCCCGTCGGATAGCTTAGACAAGGGGTCTTTATAACAAACTTCACTCAATAGGCAGCGAAAATATTTTTCCAACATAGAAAGTATAAGAATCTGGCTTCTGATACATACACTCAAAGGTATAACAGGTCCATGATATAGCATGAGCCTCTGGAGTCCACTACACTTTTGCTGTGTCACACTGGTCTTGAATTTTTCAAAGGAAATAATACACGTGTGAATGAAAATCACTCAGTGAGTCCCGTGTGTGCTGGTGATTTAGGAAAGAGATAGAGTACATAAAACCCTTGTGGGAAAAATATTTCATTTGTTCATTGGAAACAATTCCAAAACTCTCTAAATAAGAGTTTATTCAGAACTTAATCATTTGGAAAATAGTGTTTTAATTTCAAATCATTACCTTGATTTTCACATCACAGGCATTTTTCCAACAGAGGGTCAGCCGTATGCAAAGCTCACAAGGCTCTACCTTTGGTGCCACGTATCATTATGTTTAGACCGCAACCTACAACACTCAACCGTGCATCGCCAGAAGGGTAAGTACACTGCAGCGTACTACCAAGAATCAAGTTAATGCTTTCGTCAAGTATTCAAGTTTATGCATATGCCAAGTATTCAAGTTAGTACATACACCAAGTATTCATGTTAGCGCTTAAGTATTCAAGTTAGTGCATACGCCAAGTAAGTTAGTGCTTATGTCAAGTATTTAAGTTAGTGCATACGCTAAGTATTCAAGTTAGTGCTTATGGTAATTATTCAAGTTAGTCATGTATTAGATTCAAGGATTGACAAGTGTAAGGAATCAAGAATTCTAGATTCATATTATTCATCATATTTCCAAATCCATATAGAAAACTTGCACTTGAGCACATCAAGAGATCATTTTCTATATTAGGAAAACACTTTGCCAAAATTGAGATTTGGAAATTGAAAAGATCACACGAGATATTTCATATTCAAGGTATTCAAGAAATCGAGTACTTCGTAATGCTTTCGAACTCAAGTGTAATGTTTATCTCATAATGTATTAGGAAAGCATTAACTATATCAGAAAAGCATATGATCGTTTCAATACTCGTTCACAAAAGGCATTTCTAAGGGTATTCAGGTCATTTTACCCATGCCCAATTCCAAAAGACTTTTTGAGTGTATTCGGGTCATTTTACCCTTACCCGATTTGAAAAGTGTTCATAAAAGTTGCAACAAAGATATTTCGGTCATTTACCAAATATCCGATTCCAAAGGTTTTCAATAAATATTCTAATAAGGACATTTAGATCATTTTCTAAATACCCAATTTCAAACGGAACTTTTTCTAAGAATCTAGAATTCTAATCCTGAAAGAGGATTAAATTCAAGGTTTCCAAACATATTTCCATAAAATGTTTCAATAAGGGCATTCTAGTCAATTTGTGAATACTAGATTCCAAAAATAATCATTTTTTTAAAATCCCAAGTGTTTAATCCAAAAAGGACTAAATTCACAAAATTCATGCTTTAATCATCCGTTAAGGTTTCCAAGCCAAATATGAAGTTCATTCGAGCCTAAAGTGGCATAAGGATAAATCTTGCTCAGATAAACCTTAAATATATTCAGGGATTTCGAAAGAGGTATAAAACGTAGCATTTCATGGAAAAATAAAAGCACATTAGCTTTCAAAAGGTTTTAGAAATCAAAGGGACTCACCTCGTGTGCTAATTAATTTTTCCCGTTCACTGCCATTCAATCACCAATTCCACCATTTCCAACGTACCATTGGCCATTTATTGATAAACCTACACCAAACATAGTTTTTAGGCTAAATTTTGTTTGGTCAAAAAGTAGCCGACGTCCAACTAACGTGCTCGACGGGTAGCCAACGAGGCCGACAATTAAGGAAAACGTTTAACTTTCATTTGCATCATTTTTTCATCGTTTGTTCAATTCTTTCATTTTCCTTTTTCCTAATCCTTCCTCCCTTCATGCACAAGGGATTCACTCCATATTTTTCATTCATTTCATCCAAAATCACTTAATTATTCTTCCTAAAGTTCATTCACTTCCTAAGTAAAATCCTGAAATTTTACTACTTTAACACACGATTTTGTTTCGCACATAACTTTCAATCCATAACTCCGATTTGGATCTATCATATATCAAAATGACTGTAAGACTCTTAAATATAATTCTATTTAAGCTCTTTTCTGAGTACTAGTTCGTGAGAAGCTATAGGGCAAAAACAGCCCCAGTAGTTTTCTAGTTTTTAATCCATTTTCACAAAACAACTTCACCTACTTGTGCTTCTTGATTTATAACACCTATATAACCCTTAATCCACTTCATTTTTCCCTTAAAACAACCTTAATTCTTCAGCTTTTCAGGTTCAAGAAGCCACTAAGTTCTTATGCAAATAACATATAATCAACATCAACGTTAAAAACAATCATAATCCATTTTCTTTAACGTTTAACCCCGTTTTTATCCCAATTCTACCACCTTTCTTCACAATCATGAACAACCCTTTAAATCACCATTCAAATACACTTATTTACCGTACAAAATATAGCTTATGGATCCATCATTCAACCAGTACACATACTTGTGCGCACAAAGTCTCACAAAGTACACAATAATCACTTTGATCATCACAATTCTCATGTTTTCATGTTATAATTCATATCAAAATGATCACTGTAACAAATTCTACAACCTTAATTCTTGAAGTATAGGATTTTACCTTGTGTATGAGATGTTCTAGCGTGAATTCTGCTCCAAGAATCACCAAACTCTCAAGAACACACACTTTTTCTCTCATTTTTCCAATTTTCCTCAATTTTCTCTATCTTTTCTTTCATTTTTCTTTCATTTTTCTTCCTTTTATTTCTTCCCTATTTATGGAAGAATTTCCTTGCTGAAATTCAGCTCCTCCACCACCATACATGGTCCAAATTGGTGACCATTTGTTCACACATTGTGGGCTATCCACCACGTGTTGCAATTTCATTTGTCCACCTATTTTTTTTATTTTGTAAAACTTATTTGATAAGCTTTATCTAGTATGAAATCTCATACAATCTCTCATAGTATGACACATGTCCCTATCCACCAATCACATGAGCCACACGTCCAAGTTTTACCCGCATTTCTAATTTTTCTCCAAAATGAACAAATCGGGTCCGGAATGGAAAAATATTTTACTTCACCATTCAACTCCAAAAATTCCATTGAATCCATTGGTAATATTTAAATTCTTTAATTCTATCTTAGTTTGGTCAAATTTTTTGTCAAAGTCTTGGACGCGGTCAAAATAGTGAAAACGCCCCCAATAACCCGAATAACATAATTTATACCAAAACATGCGTCTCATCGCACTGATCAATTCCTCTTCTCAGCGTGCCCTCAAATTTTTATTTTATTAATAATAGCCTTTTGAAGATTTAGGGTACGGATAGAACAAACATCCGTTCTCGACAAAATATTACTATACCAAAATATTCGGTTTATTACACCAATCACCTTTTGTTCTGGCCATTGGTATAAATTCTCATCTTATTACAAGTAGTAGCCAATCAAAGGTAAAATGCGGGGTACTACACCATAAATATGAGTTATTTGATGTGGGCTTTCTCTTGTTATCATTATGTTCCGTCTGAATATTATTTGTTCGATGACTAATAGGATTAACATAGAAAAGATTACTATACATATTTCCAGAACAAATAATTTTCCATTTATAAATACCAGAATAGAAAGAAACAAAATATCCTTAATTAATCAATCTTGAAACTAAAATCAGATTCTGTTTAAAACTTGAAACATATGAAATATTTTTTAAAACTAATATCCTATTATAATCAAATAAGAGTTCAAAGTCTTCCACTACTTTGGCCCACACTTGTGCGGTTACCCACTCTCAGTCTTAGTGGCTTTGGAATCAATAATCTAAGTGGATGATGATCAACCCATTAATATAGACTCTAAGTAAAGAACAGTACTTGAAGAGGACTTGGCCAAGAAGTCCAAACAATCTTTCTTGAGGTGTCCCTTCTTGCCACATTTGAAACATTTGCCCTTAGACTTTGCGTTGGGCTCAGATAGACCAAGCTTAGACTTCTTAAGTTGGGTTCATGCATTGTTCTGGGCCTTCTTTTCTTGAACTTTTTGGGTTAGGCCCTAATTCTAGAATGTAAACTAAAATGAGTAACCAAAACCTTTGACGCATGATTTATGATTTTTTTAGCAACCTGGAGTTCTTTCATTAACTCGGTCAAAGGCATACTTAACTTGTTGATGTTATAGTTTCAGTTGAATTAAGAATATGAATTTGGTAAAATCTCAAGAACCATATCAATTTGGCTCTCAAAATCGATTGTTTCCCTTAGGACATTGGCCTCCTCAAAATGAACAATTATCTCGAGCATGTTCTCTCGAATCGATGCCCCCTCAACTATCTTGGTATTCATGATTGCCCTAAGAGCTTTCTATTTTGTGGGCTGACTCTTGTTAGCAAACATGGTGTGCAATAATACACCAATATCATACACAGTAGGCATGTTCCTATACTTAGACTGAAGAACATTAGACATGGAAGCCAACATATAGCATCTAGAAATCTTATCAACTTTCCTCTATGTTTTCTCAGCCTCACACTCTTAGTCTGTGAAATCTTCCCTAATTTCAAGACAGGGGTCAATCAAAACATAATTTACTATGTTTAGATTCCTTTTCCAGTCCATGTAATTAGGTCCAGCTAAGTTATTCTCTTTGAGAATCATGGACAAAGGATTGAAATAAGACATTTCTATTGATTGGAAAAAAAAACTTCATTCAGAAAAAATGCTTTTTTTAAAAAAACATATAAGAAATGCATATTCAAAAACATCATATTATTTCCCTGCTATGGCTCTTAGAAATATTGACAGAGCTTCGTAGGAAGGTTAACAATTTTTTAAGTTAAGTGTATAACTATTTAAACTTCCTTAATAGGTAATGATCCAGAGATCGTTCCATTGATAGGATGACCACTACTCTTACTACCTATAGATAATCTAGTATTAATGCCTCCAACAATAGGTTGGCCGACACTAACACATATCCTAGGCATTAATTATAATTCCTCTGTTAGTTCTAGATTCTCATGAAAATCTATCCTATAGGAAGTCAAGCTCAGAATGACACAAGGATAACCACAGTCTCTAACAAGAATTCGTAATGGAAGCCGTGGGGCCGTTGGAACTCCTCCCCTGCTTAATTTTTTGAGAAAAAAAAATAGGTTTTTGTGAAAAACAATTTCTTAATATTAATTGGTTTTTATTAACTTTAGTGAAATCCCAAAAAATTCAACCATTATTCTCTATGTTAAGGATAAAACCCGTTAAGAGAATAAACTATGAATTTTTATTTTTTCTACTTAAGTTAAAACCATTTTCTAGGAACTAAATTTAAAATACTTAAATTCAAAATATTATCCATGTCAAGGATAATTTAATTTTCTAAATAATGGATTAGTACTTCACGGCATTTTAGAGCAGCTTCCACCTCTTGGACTTGGAAAGCCACAACAATTGCAAATCTTTTCAAAATAGTCTCAAGGGTACACCTCTCAAGAGGTTAGAATAGTGGCACCATTCTTGCAATATTGTTAACCTCTGCATGGGTACATGTGTCATCAATTCTGAAGCATTAAAGTCCCTATATGAGTTCTGACCTTGGCCTCCATCTCATATTCCTTCAACGTAGTCCTTTATAGCTCTGATATTTAAGTTGTCCATATCACCTAGTAAAATAATTACATAACTAATATTAAATGTCAAAACAAAAAGCTTAATACAAATAATTACCATAATAGCCCATCAAATACAAACATGAAATATACTATTCCTAAGGATAATATATACGACACTTGTAAAATTATAAATAACACATATTTCAAAATCATACAAACAACAAGAAAACTATAAACATGGTACCTAATTAAAATAAGGAACATATTTAATATCTACATGGCTAAATCAATAGAATTCCATCTTTTATAATATTACTCCTCGGTAACAAAGCCAAAAACTTGATATGGAAGTTTTGGGTAAAATAAAAACTATTCTTTTCAAATCCACTCCACAACCAAGTTTAAATTAAAATATTAACTCCAAAATCACACATATAGAGTAACTATACTCATCGCAAGCATAATACAAGAAATTAATGAGTATAAATCCACAAGGAGCAATTAGCACTAATTACTTTCCTTAGTTTGCTTAGCCTAAAAAAACTACAAAATATGAAAAATAGTTACAAATTCATACAAGATCATTTATTGAACAAGATAAGGATTAGAGACGTGTTTAGATAGAATATCTTAAAAACATAGCCAATTATTATCACAATTAATCACCAAATTTAACATCACGAAGGATCACAAGTATAGATTTTACTGTATTTCGAGTTATGGATTCTCTATATTTTAACAAAATTCATGGATATCTCTGCCTCATTAATCAACCAAAAAGATGATTTCACTTTCTTAACAATAATATTTATATCTTTAGGTAATATCAACATAAAAGAAATTAATATCCCTATCTTTAGGTGACATTAACAAATCTTTAATACCAGTTTTTACCCTTTAACCTCTCTCTGAAGTTAATTAAGATATAACAAATATAAAATCAATTGAATTAAAACTTACCATATAACCTCTCTCTCGAGTTAATTAGAAAAAAGGAAACAAACAATCAATCTAACAAATAAATCCAAGTAACAAAATACTAGAAATTGGCAAATAATTTACTAAAAAATAAAACTTAATACAAACCATAATATTTCTATCGTTATTCTAAAATACAATAAAATAATATATATATATATATATATATATATATATATATCAGGAAAAGAAAACAAATGAAGAAGAATAGGAGCTTATAGATAAGTAAATTTTCTTCTCCTCTTGAAAACTACTCCTAAACAACGATCCTATCTTCTCCAATAAAAACACTTATACTAACTCTCTCTAGATTTTGTATCTAGTTGTATATCTCCATATACCTCTTAGTGCTACTTTTTCTCATGATTACATAGTTTTGTAGTTGCCAAAAAGCATCCTTAAGGGTCTTTGGTCATGTCTAAATCAGTTTCTAATCAAATGTAACAAAAATTACCAAAATTAGCTGAAACAAGAAAAATCTACTACCTCAACTCTTGAGATTGGTCGGTGATGGCTCATTCAGGTTGTTCAGTGCTGGCCCTCTCTGTTTAAGTTGAAAAAGCTCTATTTTTGCTCTATTTTTCCAAAGAGTAGTTGGCCCTAGCCCTTCAAAGTAGTTGGCGCTGGCCTCTTACTAGTTTTTTCCGATTTTGATAAGTTTTATGCTAATTTCAATATCTTTTTGAAAACTATTCTTCCAGATAAAATCTACACAAAAGATAACAAAATGGAGGGAATGAATAGCCATTTAACTCAAAAATAACACAAATACAACACAAAATGACTAGGAAAATATGTTAGGAATTCTTATCATGCAAATACAGTTGCGCAACAAAATAAAACCAAGAATTCCCACCGAGGATCTCATTTATACGTAAAAAGGAATTGAATGGAGAAGAAAAACATACCTTATGTTGCCTCTATGAATGAAAAATTTTTCTTCTATTCAATTTGTGGCACGATCCAACAAAAGCTCTTTCATTCTGACAAAATAATAAATCTCAAGAGTAGAGATTTCTCTAATAGAAATCCACACAAGAATCGTGCTAAAAAACACACCGGGATTTTTATGCTAGCAAAAATCACTTGGCGGCTAGGGTATATTTTTCAAAAGAATATGTTTTATAGAAAAAGAGCTCTCTGTTTTCTAAAACCTTTTTGTGTTTTCTAAAATCTTTTTGTGTGTTTTCTAAAATCACCTAGACTCCATATCTCTCTCTCTCTCTCTCACACACACACACACACATACATCCGTTTTATTCTTGGTAATACAGAATCCATATTGCATATGAATTCTTTATTACTAATTATCATTATAACATTAGTTAATTACAATGTAGCCCACAAATTATAACTAATTATAATTTGACCACAACAACTTCTTCTTTTCTTTATCATTCCTGATATTATCAAATAACATCTTAAGCACTCAATTCTCTATTGTGTGTGACCTATTAGGTTTTTCAGTCTAGTAGCAAAATATGAAATAATCTAAACGTCTTTAAGATTAATAATCCTTAATAATTTTAGACTTAACTTATTAATTCTAATGAAGATTGATTTATTAATTATCTAATTAATAAAATCCATATCAAGTGGATCATGAGTAGTATCTAACAACACATCATGACTACCCAAAAGTCCAGAAAGTCAAGTGGCTTGACATGAACCTTTCAATAGCAAACAATAGTGCAATAAACTCCTTTCACTATATAATATCTCATTTGTTTTGGAGTACAGAATTAGTACCAACTCCTTCCAGAAAAATAAATTCATTCTGTCATGAATATTTTAGTACTTGTTCTAGAAATCCACTACTCATCACATGTATCAATCAGAACCATTTTTAATATACAATTTGTTAGTGTTATGCCCTAGAGGCAATCACTTGTACCTTGTATATGACATATTTTATTTTAATAAAAGGCATTATTTATCTTGCAGTTTCTTTTTTTTTACTTTTAAGTAATGTAACTGTTAGATAAAGCCCTTAGTACAACACTGCGTGTAAGGAAATCATGATAGAAATCATGATATGAGATTCCTACTACACTGTATAGTATTAGTACTTAAATAGTCCCTAGTTATAGTATTAATGAGATAGGACATCATTAATGCGTTAAGACTAGTATGTGTTAAACTTCTTGATTTGATCAGACGATGGTTCTCATACCCGTGAGTATTGAGATATTCAAAGTTAACACGTGGATGCTTGTTAGTAAAACAAGTTTATTTGATGACCTAGCTATGAGATAATCACATAACTATTTAGTGCCGTGATATAATCTAAATATAGCAAACGTGCAAGTATCCTTAGACTTGAGATCTCTAAGGTACTTTGTTTGCTGAGCCTTGTGCTTTGATTCTAATCTCTGGACCTCAATCGAGGGCTGCCTACAGGATTGTGAGGTAAACAAAAGTAGTTGAGAGGGTCAATAAAGGATTCACCACTCCTAATAGTAGGGGCGAATATCTCACGACCACTTGTAGGAATTACTACTCGAGAAGTCCTTGGCCAAGGTGTATGTGTATTGAAAACAGTTCCAATTGATAAACATCTAAAGTAGTGGATTCCTTGTACAAGTACACTTATATTCGGGCCAGAATTAATATATTCTGGAGGGAGTTGACACTAATTTCGTACTCCAAATAGAATGAGATGTTGTACAGTGAAAGGAGTTAATTGCATTGTAGTTTGTTATTGAAGGGTTCATGTCAAGCCACTTGACTTCCTGGACTCTTGGGTGGTCATGATGTATTGCTAGATATCGCTCATGATCTGGGAATATGGATTTATTAATTGATGAATTAATACACCAATCCTAATTAGAATTAATAGGATTAATTCTAATTAATTAAGGATTATTAATCTCAAAGACGTTTGGTTTAATTCATGTTTGCTACCAATTGACCTGGAAACCTAATAGGTCATACACAATAGAAGATTTTATACTCAATATGTTATTTGATAACATAGTGCGGTTTATTGCGAGAAAGAGAAGCTGTAGCCAAATTATAATTAGTTATAATTTATGGGCCAATTTGTAATTCTATGAACTTGAGGGGTTCCAATTACAAATTAGAAAATTCTAATTGTTTAGAATTCTTAGATATGGTTTTATGTGGAGATTTTCGGGTGACTTCATGGGTCACATAAGAAAAAAAAAACATGAAAACCAAAGGACATATGAAACAACTCTACAAAAACCAAGGGGCATAAGATGCCTTATTATCTTTTGTTCTCCTCTCTCTCTCTCTCTCTCTCTCTCTCTCTCTCTCTCTCTCTCTCTCTCTCTCTCTCTCTCTCTCTCTCTCTCTCTCTCTCTCTCTCTCTCGTGTGAGTCTCTCCAAGAGAACACCAAGACTCGTCTTCTTCTTCTTCTTCTTCTTCTTCTTCTTCTTCTTCTTCTTCTTTTTCTTCTTCTCTGGTTTTGCTGAACAAGAAGAACAAAGAAGAAAAACCCCAGCCACCATTGTTGTTTTCTGCTAGCACAGAAAATCTTGGTGCTTGAGTGTGATCCTCCGTGTGGATTTCTATTAGAGATAATCGTACACTGTGATTATAGTAGTTGGACATTCAACTCTCGTGGTGATTCTTCAAGAGGATTGTTGGATCGTGCCATAATTATCAAGTTTGAAGAAGGAAAGAATTTGTTTTCCACACGATCAAAGAAAGGTAAAAACTGTTATCTTTGTTATCTATATATGTCTTATTTTCCACACATATGCGGTTTCTGGGATGGTATCTCATCTTATTCTTCCGATGCGCCGTATATGATACGCGAGAGATACCCAACACAATCGCCTTGGCCAAAGACTTCTCGAGTAGTGATTCTACAAGTGGTCGTGAGATATTCACTCCCACTATTAGGAATGGTGAATCCTTTATTGATCTTTTCAACTACTTTCATTTGCTTCATGTTGTACCCAATATCTATGCAGTCTTGTTAGGACTATAGAGATTGGAATCAAAGTCTAACGCTTAGCAAATAAAGTACCTTGGAGATCTCAAGTGTAAGGATACTTGCACATTTTCTATAATGAGATTCTATCAATGGAACTAAATAGTTATCAATGTGATTATCTCATAGTCAGGTCATCTAATGTACTTATTCAAGTAATAAACATCCACGTATTAACTTTAAGTATCACAACACTCATGGATATGAAAACCACTGCCTGATTAAATCAAGAAGTATAACACGTGCTAGTCTTAACGCATTAATGATGTCCCATCTCATTAATACTACGACTAGGGATAATTTAAGTACAAAAACTATCCAGTGTAGTAGGAACCTTATATCATGATCTCTATCATGATTTTCTTAATACAGTGTTGTACTTGGACTTTATCTACCAGTTATTTTACATAAAAGCATAAATAAAACAAACTGAAAGATAAAGAATGCCTTGTTTTATTTAATAATGCACAATATACATAATTCATATGATTGCCTCTATGGCATAACACTAACAAACTCCCACTTGCAGTAGAGTTAATCATTCATGTATCTAATACCGAATGACTCAACATGTCTGTCATGTTTCTTTTGGGATAGTGTTTTTGTAAGTGGATCAGCTATGTTCTCATTCGTGGAAACTCTCTTTATCTTTACATCTTGTCTATCTATAATTTCCCTAATAAAATGAAAACATCTAAGTACATGCTTGGATCGCTGGTGAGACCTTGGCTATTTTGCTTGTACAATAGCTCCATTGTTATCACAATATAAAGATATTGGTTCAGCAACACTGGGAACCACTCCAAGCTCCGTCACAAACTTCTTGATCAAAACAGGTTCCTTAGCTACTTTTAAAGCGGCTATGTACTTAGCTTCAGTCGTTGAGTTGGCAATAGTGTCTTGTTTGGAACTCTTCCAACTTATTACCCCTCCATACAATGTAAACACGTAACTTGACGTTGATTTGAAATCATCTTTATTAGATTAAAAATTAGCATCAGTATACCCCTTTATTTTCAAATCATCTCCTCTAGATACCAACAATACATCTTTAGTCCTTCGCAAGTACTTAAGGATATTTTTTACAATTGCCCAATGACTTTCAACAGGGTCAGATCGGTATGTGCTCGTTAAACTAAGAGCATAGAATACATCAAGCCTTGTACATATCATAGCACACATGATGGATCCAACTGCAGAAGCATATAGAATCCTACTCATGTAATTCCTTTCAACTTGTGTCTTTGAAGACATCGACTTTGAAAGGCTTATCCCATGGGACATAGGTAAGAATCCTATTTTGCATTTATCTATGCTAAACCTTTTCAGCACTTTATCTATTTATGTAGACTATGAAAGATCTAGCAAACTTTTTGACCTATCTTTATAGATCCTAATTACAAGAATATAGGTTGCTTCTCCAAGGTCTTTCATGGAGAATTTCTTGTACAACCATCCTTTTATCGACTGAAGGATGGGTATATCATTTCCTATTAACAATATGTCATCTATATAAAATAATAAAAAAATTATTGCACTCCCACTAACCTTCTTATAAACACAAGGTTCATCCGTAATTTAAATGAAATCAAACTTTTTGATTGTTTCATCAAAATGGATGTTCCAACTCCTAGAAGCTTGCTTAAGTCCATAAATGGACCTTTGCAGTTTGCACACATTTGTGCTATCATTGGATGTGAAATCCTCAAGTTGTGTCATATACACCTCCTTAGTCAGATTTCAATTTAGGAAAGTTATTTTCACATCTATTTGCTAAATATCATAATCATAATAAGCGGCAATGGCTAGGAGTATTCTGATGGATTTCAGCATAGGAATTGGTGAGAAGATTTCAACATAGTCAATACCATACTTTTGACTATTACCATTAGGCACTGATGTATATAGATTTGGGTATAAAAATCATATAAAAATAAGCACATTCCCAATCAAGTTTAAATTACAACGTTAACCCCAAATTACACATATGAGCAAGCGTACTCATTATTAAGCATGGTATAGGGTTCAAACGAGTGTCGATCCTCCAGGAACAAGTATGCATTAATCACTTTTCTTTCATTATTTAACCGATTCAATAAAGTGAAAAATGAATAAAAAATAAAATAAAATAAAATAAAAGAATATATACATGTCAATGATGGAGAATTATGTAACTCAACCCATTATTTTGACAAACATGATCTTAAAGTACTCAATCATTATCATTACTAATTATTCTCTTGGCATTATGAAGGATTAAGATAGATTCACTTCTTTTTCAATCCATGAAATCACTATCTTCTAGACAAATTAGCGTCATATATTCTGTCTCAACTAATTCACCTAAAAGATGCATTAAATACAATCCTTGATTAAATTTCCATATTCTGGCAAACTTAAAACATGAAATTAACCAATGAATCCATATTTTGGCAGACATCAATTAACCTTCAATTACCTAATTCTTAGCAATTAACCCCTTTTTCAAGCAAGTTAAGAGACAACAAATCTGAAATTAATAAATTGAAACCACCATCAGCCCATTTTTCAAGCAAGTTAATGGAAAGAAACAACCAACTAATCTCGTAATTAGCACAAGTAATTAAACGTCAAGAATAATAATTAATTAATCAAAAGATCAAAGTAACTCTAAAAGTCATGAATACCTAAAACAATGTCAAATTACAATAAAAGAATTAATACATTATTGTTCACGAGAAAGAAAACAAAGTAAAAGAAAGCACTCATAGACAAGCCTCCTTCTTCTTCCATTGTAGACCTTCTTGTACAATCCTCCTTGAACTGAAGAATTCCTCCTTTAATTTGAGTGATTTTTTGTTTTGATCTATGAATTCTCCCCTTTTCCTTATGTTTTTCCTTTATTTATAGGCATTAGAAGTGCCTAAAATCATTCATCTAGGGTTTTTAACCAATTAGAAGTAGAAAAATACTAAAACTCTACAATGTACCAAAAAATGTGCACAAAAATTGATGCATCACCTCAGCATCAGGGCACAACTGGTGCCACCTCTGACCTTCTAGCCGACACCGGTTGTGATCTGTTTTTCCAGTCTTCCGTCAATTTTTCTTGATTTTTATGCCAATCCTTCTAGAGTGTAGCCGGCGCCGGTTTAGTTCTGTTCCACTCTACTTCACTGATTTTTTCATCACCTCGAAGTGTGTGCTAGCAGCCCATGGTCGACGCCAATTCCCTTGTCTTGGCTGGCATCGCCTCTGTTCTGTTTTGCGACATTTTTGTCTTATTTTACCCTTAAAATATGAAATAATGCACAAAATACATTTCCAAGGATAAAATCTCAAATATGAAGGAATATGACTAGTTATTAAACAAAATATATTACAAAATAACCTCAAATAATTAGAAAATGAATGACTAATTTAGGCCCTATCACAATCCCCCACACTTAGCTCTTTGCTTGTTCTCAAGCAAAGTATCAAAGACAAGTAGAAAAACACAAGTTTTCAAAAAAAAAAAAAATCACTCAATCAATTTCAAAATAGTATTCCAATGCTTTCTTTATTCAAGACAACAAAACATATGCTATGTACCTTTCATAACAAATACAAGACTTGTGTAAGTGAAGAATAACTAGTAGAACCATCTCAATACTTAACATCATTTTCAAACCATTGGAAAGAATTTAGTTCAAAAGAAATATGCATTCTATAAGCTTACTTTTCATACACTCTCTCCACTAATCAGTGACATATCATGATTCTACTTAGGTCAAGTAGGATTTTTAAGCTTGTAATGTAAGGCTAAAGGGTTTGTAATGTAGCTTGTCAAACGAAGGATATAGGAGAATCAAATATCAAAGAAGATGAGAGTTTGCAAGAAAAGGTTAAACAACATGTACCAATAGATTCCAAACTTTTCTTGCTCTCATATTCCAAAATTGCTCAAAAACCCATAACCTTATATAGCAATCATATCACAGCTCAAGCAAATCTTACATTTTTTTCCTTAATTATTCTTAACTCATCTTTCATATTGCACAAGATCATAAAAAATTTCAACAATTTTTCATTCCAGCTTTCTTCCTGTGCTCTTTTTTTTCTTTCTCTTAATTTTTTCAACTCTTCTTCTCAAATGCTGCTTTTGTTTGCTTTTCAGTTTATTTTTTCAACATTTTCTAGCAGCTTTTTGTTCACTCTTTCTTTTTCTTCCTCTTTTCTCCTCTTTTTTTTTTTTCTCAATGTCATCTTAACACATGATGCATGACTAAAAGTAACAAGTCCATGACCTTTACACACGTATTTTTCCTCACAATTATTCTACTTGTACTTTCATCCATCAAGAGAAATCAAAGATTTGGAAGAAGTATCAAACTCTCAGAAAGAAGTAATGGACAAAGTATGATAATGGGTTTTAAGAAAGAATTTAACAATTTAGGCTCAAAATAGGCACTAGGGATAATATAAAATAGGTAGGCTTGAAAGCTCAAACTATCCAAAGAAGACCTATTACCTTCATCCCTAAGTTAAATCATGAATGTCTTTCTTATTTCACCTCAAGAGGTATTCAAGTAAGTTTTAGAATGCTCAATGAATTTTAGCATAAAAATAGGTTTAAGAACAATGTAAAGCATTTGATCAAGAACTACTTAGTCTAAGTGCATGCAAAAAGTCATGCATAAGCTATAAATGATATAGAACATATGCTCTATTGTAACACCCTGCATACCTAGGCCCGCCAGGGCCGGGGATGTCGCCCCGTCCAAAGGACAAGGGGTCTTTATAACTAGGTCACACAATTAAAATAGCGAAATGAAAATAATAATTTAACTTAAAATTTATTACAACACAAGAATAAATCCACGAATAAAACCATGAATTCCCAAAATAAAAACAAATCCATAAATAAAATCATCCACTCTCAACTCCCCAAAGTAATACATAAAAATAAAAGACAACATTCTCTTCCAAGGCAGATAATACTAGCTACTCATCCCCACAGCAGGATCGGCCTGAAATCATGGTAAAAAGGTGATGAGACAGAAATCTCAGTAAGTCCGTGTGTGCTTTGGGTGTTCAGTCGAAATAGTTCGTGGATGCAGAGTATAAAAAAAATCATTTTTGCATCAAACAGGTTTTATGCAGGAGCTTACTTGATCCTTGTCCACAACAAAGGTCTCCAACAGCTGACCTAACCCCGCATAGGGTAAATACAAACCACAATCAAACTCAAGCCAAAGACTCACTTTCTCAAATAAAACTAACTCAACTTACTACAATCATATCCCTAGTGTCCCAAGCTTTAAGGCTCAATAATAAATAAAAGGGTTTATAAAATAAATCTAATTTGATATTAAAATAACTAGAGTTTGGAAAATAGGTACAAAAAGTTGAAGGTTTAAATCTTGCTAAAAATAAATTATGGTTTATTTGAAAAAGGGTCCAAAGTGGTATTAGGTAAAATAATGATTTATTAATAATTTAGTTGTTAGAAAATAATTGATAGCTAAAATTTGTTGAAAATAAATTTAATGAGTCTTGCTTGAAAAATAATAAGCAAATCCTTAATTGGTTTTGATTAAAAGATAATAATTAAATTTTTGGTAATAAATATTTTATTAATTATAATTATTTCCATAAAAGGCTTTAATTGATTTTATTATTTTCAATAATATATATATAGTATTTTTCTAGCAAAAACTATTATTCATTTGACTAAAATATCACTATTTTATATAAAAGACCAAATCCACATTTTCCCATGGTTTTCAAAATTTTACTAGAAAAATCATATTATTTAATATTTTATTAATGAAATAAAATTTAGCTTAGGGACAACTAGATCATGAACATATACAACACTTCAATTCATCAAATCATCCAAGATAATCCTTCCATGCATAAATCCCATCTCCTTCACAATCATACATATATTCATGCTTCAACCTCAACAATATATATATATACTTAAATCCTATCGCCATCCACCTACTATCATCATCATCATCCTAGAGACATGAATCTAGAGTTTAAAAAGGATGATTGAAGGTACTTACTTAGTTGATGAATGCCTTGAAGGAGTTTAGAGTAGATCTCAACTCCTAGATGTCTAACTTTGTCCATGGGAGATGGCGAAAGCATGTTCATGGGAGGAAAAGTCATCCGGCCAAGAGAGGGGAATTTTTGGCCATGAGAGAGAGAGAGAGAGAGAGAGAGAAAGAGAGACCATTAGCATGTTTATTCACATAGGCTCTCACTAGAGATCAAGATTGGAGAAAATGAAGTTGTTAGAATAAATTTACCTTGAAGGTGTTCTTGACCTTAACAGAAATTTCTGGTTTTGATCCGAAGTAGCAAGATGATTTGTGGAGTTTGATGTTAAGAATGGTGTTGATGGACTCACGGCAGTGAGTAGGTCAAATCTGGAAGTTTTAGAGAGGGTTTGAGGTGGTTTGGAGGGGTATTAGGTGAAAGGAAGAAGTAGGTGTTCTTGGTGTACTATGTGTTCTTGAAGGTTGAAGAGAATAGAGAGTTCTTGGATGGAGGCTGCCGAAATTCTGAAGAGATTAGGGATGCCAAACTGTTTGTAGGGTTTAGGAAGATGGTTTTTATGGTTTGGAAGGAAAAATGAAAGGCTAGTTGTTAAAATCCTTGAAGAATATTTTTGGGAAGCAAATTTGGAAACTAGATATCACAAGAATATCTTTGATTATTGGAGAGCTTTTGGAAATCTACCATGGACGAATTTCTGGGCAGTGTTTTGGCTGAATGAAAGCTGGTTGAAGGAGGCTTAGGGTGGCCAAAATTATGGAGTATAATGGTGAAGAGAAGGTCTGGTTGTTTGAGGTATATTTTATGGAAAATTGTTAAATCATGGTGGCTAGAATTTTGGTATCCAAATCAAGGTATGATTGCAGAAATTTTTGGAAATCTTTTAGGCATCCATGGCTGGATTTTCGTGCAGAACTTTGAGGGGACAATGGAGTTCTGTTAATGGAGGTTTAAGGGTGATTTTTGTAGAAAAAGGATGGAGTTTCGGCTAGGAGAGAATTAGGAAACAAAGCTGGAAAAAAACCACTGCACAGATTTTCGCAAGGCTGGAATTTTCTGGGCAGTTTTCGGCTGCCCTTTTCCAGGCGATTTGCAGAGGCTTTGAAGGGGAATTTCTGGGGCTTTCAAGGCTGGTTTCTAGCCTACTTTATGGAGGAAAAACATGGCTAGGGTGCTGTACAAAAACTGGAAGAAAATAGCTTGGTTTTGGACCTCCAAAGCTGCGATTTGTACAGGATTTTTTTTTTGGTTTTGCACCATCTTTGTGCAATCCGAAAATGGCCATAAAAATCCAGATTCTAAGCTGATCAAAAGGGCCATTTTCTAGCAGCATTTGGGAGGGAATAATGGTCAAGAATTTCGACACCTTGAAGGCACGCAAAGCTGGAAAAATTTCAGTTCTATGTACAAAGAGAAATTAACCTAGCTAGAGTGAATTTTTAGAAAGTTCACAAAGGAATTTAATTCACTTGAAATCTTTCCCCCTCATCCATTGTTTCGGTCCATATGATGTCTTTTACTAAGACATTTTGAACCTTCAAAGCCACAACTCATTGCTGGAATTTTTCTAGAATAAAATTAGCTTGAACACAATGAACAAACTAAGAATTGAGAATTAGGAAAAACTAAGGATCAAGAGGAAATGAATTCCACATAGAAATTTTGTGTAGAGCAAAAGAGTAGGATTTGAAGACTCCTATCATGTCTCTCATAGGACAACATCTCTACCCTACTCCAAACACCACTAAGGCCGACAATGATACTTCCCAAGCAAAAATAAAATTTAATCATGATATAGCTCTAATAATAGAATTTGAACCCAAGACCTCAAGAATCAATTCTAAGGCTCTAACCACTATACCACAACAACTCTTGTTCTTATTTCCTCTCTAAAAATATTTTCCTATTCAATCCTCAAGCTATCTCCCTTTTTCCACCTTAGGCAAAAATTACCATCTTGCCCTTCTCACACAATACTCACCAATAAGACCTCAAGACAATAAAACCCGAATCCAAAACACATAAAAATCATATGAAAATATGTTTAACCATGAAATAAAATATGATATGCATCCCAACCCCCCTTACTCTAAGGTTGGTTTTGACTGGGGTTTCACATCTATGATCTAGTACAAATACATGCATTAAAAATACATATTGAAAACTCACAAATTATCAGAAAAATTTTGAAAATTTTACTCAAAAGATCTAAAGAAGAATTTCAAGAAACATGAAACATAAAAGAATGAAGCGTGAAAATTTTGCTCAAAAGATCTAAAAAAGAATTTCAAGAAACATGAAACATAGAAGAATGAAGCATAGAAGAATTCTCATTCTAACCACTCCCCCACGCTTAAACTGGACATTGTCCTCAATGGCCAAACAAATAGAGCAAGGAAATATTTTCATAGGACCAAAAAATAAAGGGAAAAAGAGTAGAAAGAAAATACTTCCATTACAGGGGCATTCTCCTACACAAGAGTTGAGTTCCAGCAAAAAGGAGCATTGTCGAAGTATCTAAAAAGAAAAAGACAAAAGAAACACACCAAAGCATAAAAACTAAAAAAGAAAAATAAACAAAAAGTAAAGAAAATAGTACAAAAAAGAAAATTACAGGAAATAATAACAAAATAAAGACACACAAAAATAAAAGAAAACAAACTAAAAATCCTAAGAAAGCAAATAGAGATGCAATTCACTCCCCCACATTTAGGATGAAAAATATTTTCCTTATTTGAGAGAGGAAAAATATAAAAAACTTAACAAAACCAAACACAAAACAATGCTACAAACTCTTTCCACTCAGCATGCTTTCTCATCAAACCTTTGGAAAAGAAATTAAAGCTCCAAGTAGAAGATAGGCATAATGACTGTGGAAAGAATGGAGGATTTTGAAAAATGGAGGGTTCATGGAAATGATTTGTCTCAGCAAAGCAAAACACATAAACCTCATTCTCTAACATACCTTTAGACACATAAATATCTTTTTGAACATATAAGTGCACATGATATCTAACGGACACATTAACTTTGAAATCACCAATTAATCCTTCAAAAGAATTGTTACAATTAAAATTCCCCTTTAAACTTAGTATTTGAGTTCTTAAAGATAGGATTGGGAAATCCTTACTTTTCAATGCTTCTACAAATACCAAGTTACCTCCCTGAAATTGGGGTGAATGGTGGAATTCGTCAACATCCTCAAAGGGTTTCTTAGAATGAATGATAAATCCAACTTCTTGAGGCATGTTAAACTTTCGTACACCATCATTAGGACCATTGTTCCAAGAAGTGAGAGGACCCTAAGAAATCATGTGACAAAGAAATATTAGAATTATGAGCACATAGAGTAGAATCAAATACCTCTCTTGCCACATCATTCAATTGTCCCTCATAGCCGCTCTTTGTTTTCCATGGTCAATTGTACGGGCTAGCATGAACTCATGAGTCTCCTCAACAATTTGAACTAATTGTTTCCTTTGATCGCACAATTGTTGGGAAGCTTCTTCATGCCACTGAACAGATGAATGTGTATTGGCAACAAAAGGATTCACTATATTTCTAATGATGTCTCACTAAAAACATCAATTTGAGTTTGTAATTTTGCCAATCTATCATCAATACACCAATGTGTGTGTGTGTATTTTTTTTTTTTATAACTAAAAACTATCCTAATTGAATGCATGACCACAAATTCATAAATTAAATATTAAACTAAGAATAAAAATTGTAAATAAAGAAACAAATAATAAAATAAAATAAATTCACTCCATCTAAAAAATCGTGTTCGCAAAGGTTCAAACTTGAAAATCAAAAGAGTTAGTATTGACTCCAAACTATAGATGTAAAATTCAACAAATTGAAAATATCATTATTACACATATTCCACATTAACATTAGGTTAGTAAAATTAAATAACTAAATATAAAACATACAAAGGTAAGTTACTCAATTAAATATCAGTCAAGGTTAGTAAATTAGATTACAAAAATAGATAAGATACAAAATATGGCACCTTTCGGCAAAAAGAACAATTGCACAAATTTACATATTTACGTATTTATGTGTTCACATGGTTAAATCAACAAAATCCAAGCTTTCATGATATTGTTCCCCAGCAACGGCGCCAAAAACTTGTGTATAGATTTGGGTATAAAAATCATATAAAAATAAGCACATTCCCAAGCAAGTTTAAATTAAAACGTTAACCCCAAATTATACATATGAGCAAGCGCACTCATCATTATGCATAGTATAGGGTTCAAACGAGTGTTGATCCTCCAGGAACAAGTATGCATTAATCATTTTTCTTTCATTATTTAACCGATTCAATAAAGTGAAAAATGAATAAAAAATAAAATAAAATAAAATAAAAGAATATATACATGTCAAGGATGGAGAATTATGTAACTCAACCCATTATTTTGACAAACATGATCTTAAAGTACTCAATCATTATCATTACTAATTATTCTCTTGGCATCATGAAGGATTAAGATAGATTCACTTCTTTTTCAATCCATGAAATCACTATCTTCTAGACAAATTAGCGTCATATATTCTGTCTCAACTAATTCACCTAAAAGATGCATTAAATACAATCATTGATTAAATTTCCATATTCTGGCAAACTTAAAACATGAAATTAACCAATGAATCCATATTTTGGCAGACATCAATTAACCTTCAATTACCTAATTCTTAGCAATTAACCCCTTTTTCAAGCAAGTTAAGAGACAATAAATCTGAAATTAATAAATTGAAACCACCATCAGCCCATTTTTCAAGCAAGTTAATGGAAAGAAACAACCAACTAATCTCGTAATCAGCACAAGTAATTAAACGTCAAGAATAATAATTAATTAATCAAAAGATCAAAGTAACTCTAAAAGTCATGAATACCTAAAACAATGTTAAATTACAATAAAAGAATTAATACATTATTGTTCACGTGAAAGAAAACAAAGTAAAAGAAAGCACTCATAGACAAGCCTCCTTCTTCTTCCATTGTAGACCTTCTTGTACAATCCTCCTTGAACTGAAGAATTCCTCCTTTAATTTGAGTGATTTTTTGTTTTGATCTATGAATTCTCCCCTTTTCCTTATGTTTTTCCTTTATTTATAGGCATCAGAAGTGCCTAAAATCATTCCTCTAGGGTTTTTAACCAATTAGAAGTAGAAAATTACTAAAACTCTACAATGTACCAAAAAATGTGCACAAAAATTGATGCATCGCCTCAGCATCAGGGCACAACTGGTGCCGCCTCCGACCTTCTAGGGTTCAAATGAGTGTTGATCCTCCAGGAACAAGTATGCATTAATCACTTTTCTTTCATTATTTAACCGATTCAATAAAGTGAAAAATGAATAAAAAATAAAATAAAATAAAATAAAAGAATATATACATGTCAAGGATGGAGAATTATGTAACTCAACCTATTATTTTGACAAACATGATCTTAAAGTACTCAATCATTATCGTTACTAATTATTCTCTTGGCATCATGAAGGATTAAGATAGATTCACTTCTTTTTCAATCCATGAAATCACTATCTTCGAGACAAATTAGCATCATATATTATGTCTCAACTAATTCACCCAAAAGATGCATTAAACACAATCCTTGATTAAATTTCCATATTCTGGCAAACTTAAAACATGAAATTAACCAATGAATCCATATTTTGGCAGACATCAATTAACCTTCAATTACCTAGTTCTTAGCAATTAACCCCTTTTTCAAGCAAGTTTAGAGACAACAATCTGAAATTAATAAATTGAAACTGCCATCAACCCCTTTTCAAGCAGGTTAATGGAAAGAAACAACCAACCAATCTCGTAATAAGCATAAGTAATTAAACACCAACAATAATAATCAATTAATCAAAAGATCAAAGTAACTCTAAAAGTCATGAATACCTAAAATAATGTTAAATTACAATAAAAGAATTAATACATTATTGTTCAAGAGAAAGAAAACAAAGTAAAAGAAAGCACTCATAGACAAGCCTCCTTCTTTTTCCTTTATAGACCTTCTTGTACAATCCACCTTGAACTGAAGAATTTCTCCTTTAACTTGAGTGATTTTTTGGTTTGATCTATGAATTCTCCCATTTTCCTTATGTTTTTCCTCTATTTATAGGCTTTAGAAGTGCCTAAAATCGTTCTTCTAGGGTTTTTGGCCGATTAAAAGTAGGAAAATACTAAAACTCTGCAATGTACCAAAAAATTCGCACAAAAATTGAGGCACCGCCTCAGCATCAGGGCACAGTCGGTGCCACCTTCTGCCTCGTAGTCGGTGCCAGTTGTGATTTGTTTCTCCAATCGTTCACCGATTTTTCTTGATTTTCATGCCAACCCTTCCAGAGTGCAGCCAGCGCTGCCTTTAGCCTCCTAGCTAGCACCAATTCGGTTCTATTCTGCTCTGTTTAACTAATTTTTTGTCATCTCAAAGTACATGCCAACAGCACGTGGTCGGCACCAGTTCCCCTGTCTTGGCCAGCGCCGCCTCTATTCTGTTTTGTGACATTTTTTTTCTTATTTTACTCCTAAAATTTGAAATAATACACAAAATACCTTTCCAAGGGTTAAATTTCAAATATGAAGGAATATGACCAGTTATTGAACAAAATATATCACAATATAACCTCAAATAACAAGGAAACATATGACTAATTAAGGCCCTATTAGCTATCAGTCATGCTTTATAGGTAACTATATTACCATCCATGTTAGTTTTCTTCTTGAAAACCCATTTGTACCCGATAAGTTTAATTCCTTTGGGTGGATCAACCAGAGTCCATACTTGGTTGTCTTACATGGAATCCATCTCTGACTTCATAGCTTCAAGCCATTTTTCAGATTTTAAACTGTTCAGAATATCCTTGTAAGTAGTAGGCTCATCATTGTCTAAGAACAATACGTCATTGTGGTCACTAATGAGAAATTCATATCTCTTAAGTGTCATACGTATCCTACTCGACCTATAAGGTTCTTATGTAGTTGAAGGTTCATCTATTCTCTCAATAGATATGGGATCAGACGGTTGATCCTTATTTATTTGTTCTTCTTGAACTTCACCAAGTTCAATTTTACTCCCACCGTCCCTTTTAAGCATGTTCTTCTTCTTTAAGAAGACAGCATGTTTCGAAATAAACACTTTATTTTTGGGAATGAGATAAAAGTAATATCTGAAAGATTCTTTTGGTTAACCCACAAATAAACACTTGTCAAACTTACTATTAAGTTTGTCTGACTGTGGCATTTTGATAAAAATAGGGAAACCACATGCTCTTAAATGAGATAACTTTGATTTATTGCCAAAGAACTTCTCAAATAGGGTAGTATCAATAGTTTTTTACAGAACTCTGTTTAGAATATAAACAGAAGTCTCTAGTGCATATCCCTAAAATGATTTTGGTAAGTTTGCAGAAGCCATCATAGTCCGTACCATGTCTAGAAGGGTTCGATTCCGCTTCTCAGATATACCGTTATGTTGAGGTGTATGTGGTGGAGTCCATTGAGATAAATCTCCCATTATCTCTAAGATAATCTTGAAATTCTTGGCTTAAGTATTCACCTCATTGATCAGATCTTAAAGTCTTAATGCTTTTCCTAAGTTGTTTCTCTACTTCATTCTTGAAGTCTTTGAACTTTTCAAAAGTTTCTGACTTGTATTTCATTAAATACAAATACTATATCGTGAATATTCATCAATAAAGTTTATGAAGTAGTGATAACCTTCTCTTGATTGTATTGATATTAGGCCATATACATTAAAATGTAAAAGTGCTAATGACTTTTTACCCTTTCTCCTTTTCCAGAAAAAGGAATTTTAGCTATTTTACCAAGTAAACAAGATTTGTATATGCTATATGATTCATAATCAAATGACCTTATTAACTTGTATAACTTAGAAACACGATTCTCATTTACATAGTCTAAACGACAATGCCATAAATAAGATGAGGTTGAATTATCTATCCTTAGTTTTTTATTATTTATATTAATGATTGGATTATCTATGTCTAGAACATATAAACCATTAACCAATGTTTTGGAACCATAATGAATATCATTCAATGAAAAAGAACAACATTTATTCTTAAATATTAAATGAAATCCTTATAAGTCTAAACATGCAATTGAGATAATATTTTTTAATTAAACTAGTACAAAATAACAGTTTTGTAGTTCTAAAACTAATCTTGAAGGCAGGAGTAGCTCGTAAGTCCCTACAGCAAGTGCAGCAACCTTTGCTCCATTTGTAGTACGTAGGTCCATATTGCCTTTCTCAAGCCTTCTATTATCTTTTACTCCCTGCAAGTTATTGCAGAAATGAGATCTAAATCCGATATCTAATACTCATATCTTATTTCTAAAAGCAGTATTAATCTCAATCATAAACATACTAGGAGTAGAAGTAGAAGTGCCCGTGAGCTTCTCCTTCTCCTTTTTTTCCTTAATAATCTCCAAGTAGGCTTTGAAATTAGGCCACCAATAGCCCATCTTTCCACAATGATGGCATAGGCCTTTGGTGGATACCTTCTTCTTTTTCACACCACCTTTAGACTTAGTAGAAGCTTTCTTCTTTTTCTTAGGAACCTTCTTCCTAGGAAAAGGAAGATTTTATTAACATAACTGCACTTGATTCCTTCTTCATAGAGGACTCCACACTTTTGAGTAGATTGATCAACTCGAGTATGGTAAACTCAATCTTATTCATCTAGTAGTTAATCACAAATTGTGAAAAACTACATAGTAAAGATTGTAAAATTAAGTTGATACTTAATGCGTTGTTCATCACAAAATCAAGAGATCTGAGATTCTCAATTAAGTCCAACATCTTAAACCCATGAGTGGCCACAGAAGTACCCTCAGTCATCTTTGAACGGAATAATTATTTTGATATCGCATATCTTTTCTTCCTGGCTTGGGCATCAAACAACTCTCGAAGATGCAAGATGATCGAGTAAGCATCCATATGCTCGTGCTGTTTTTGCAACTCAGGGGCCATTGATGCCAACACTATAACACCCCTACCAAAAGTAACAACGAAAGCATACTAAAATCGGGTATTGCCCCATCCAGTTACCCAGACAATGGGTTTTTATAATAAAGAACCAAATGAGTAACCAAGGCCCAGATTGATACAAACATCTCATACTGATGGTCACACACACACACACACACACACACACACACAAGAATCTCGTACATGCAATCTCTATACTACATCAGTAATGAAGTACATAATCAAAAGAGAAAGCGTCCAAACCAGGATTGCTATCACTGTGGTATTGTCCCTCTATCCGTAGGTCCGCTCAATTCTGAATCCTACAAAATAGTAAGATAAAAGACATGTGTGAGTGAAAAATCACCCAGTGAGTCCCAAGTGTGCCAGTGTTTTATTAAAGAAACAAAGTACATAAAACCCTTGTGGAAAAGCATTTCATTTTTCTACTAGAAACAATTCTAAAACTTTCTAAAGAAGAGTTTATTCAGAACTCAATTATTTTTCAAAAACTGTAGTACAATTTCAAATCATTGCCCCAATTTTTAAATCACAGACACTTCTCCAATAGAAGGTCGGCTTGCATACAAAGATCACAAGGTTTCACCTTCGGTGCCACGTCTCATTATGCTTAGACTGTAGCCTACGACATTCAACTATGAGTCGCCGGAAGGTAAGTACACCATAACATACTACTGAGAATAAATAACAAGTATACCGCAACACACTAAATTTTTTACTTGCCATTATAAGTCAGGGGTCCCAATCCTGACGTCATTCACCATCAAGATAGCAAGGAGTCAAATGCTACCCAGTGTCCCTGCCCGGCATTCACCAAAAGACTCTCAAACAATATGCCCACAAGCATAAGGCAATTTCCAGGTGCTAAACAACTAGCCAGGACGACTTATTTCAATGTCCTATTACCCGTTCAGAGTAAGACAATCCCTAGAATTAGGCTAGGTTACTAGGGTCGTCTAACTCTAACATAGGCTAGTACAAAGTCAAAGTCCTTGCTAAGTACTCAACGTTACCAATGCCAACCCCTACTGACTGATCAGGCCAGAGGGTTATTTGTTCTTGTAGGATTTTCAAATCAAATATTTTTTGGGCAAAATATCATTTTTCAAAAATTGATCCCACTAACTTGCAAGTTAGATAATAAATCCCATAGGCTCCGCAGGGCCAATCAATTCATTCTATAGGCACACCAGGCAAATAAAATAATTTTCGGGATCAAAATATCGTTTTCCAAAAGTCAATCACATATCAAGAGATTATTTTCCAAAACCATGTTGAAATAGGGTGAAGACTTCTTTATTGGAATGTATACCCTTTAGACTAGGTTTCTGATGTAATTATTCAATTTATTAATAAAATAATTTATTCTCAAAATTTGTTTGTGAGTTTTTATTTTATTTGTGCACGATTTACGTTTAGAAACGACGCATTGTGTTTATGTAAGTGATCCATGTGAATGATGGTCTTTCATAGTAAGGTATGGATCACGGGTTACTTAACACATAAATAGTTGTTCTTAACCGATTGATGAGAATGAGAATCACATTATGTTTAGATTATTGTGTTATGAATTCCAAATGGGGAATGGCTTACCTTTAGCCAGTGAGTAATCCACCCACTTCATAGTATGAGTGTATTTTGAATACGTAGAACATGACCTGTAGTAGTGGTTTCTAAAAGTACTATTTGGTAGAAACCCAGACTACTACTACTACAACATGGACTAATACTCTACGAATTGAGTTTAAGTTAGTGGTCTGACGAAGCTAGAAGCATGTGCTTTGATATGCTGTAGTTGAGGTTCTATCGTAGAGTTGATATACTTGTATGTTGGGTATATGTGACTAGTTAGTTAAGACACACTTGTACAAGATAGCTTCTACACTATATCGCCCCTTGTGACTGTTCGAATGATCTAAATATCTAGGGCCCTGGGGAACATGACTTGGATATTAGCTTTAAGGTAGCTCCTTTGGAAAGCGGAAACATTCCAAGAATCGTGGATCATTGGACTAGAGGTATAAGGATGGTAGATGTCTTTTACAGAGGTGTCAATACACTCTTCTTCTCTAAATGTACGGCGATGCATAGAGGAGTATTTTAGTCATTACACCTGTAGGTCGGAGATTTTGCTAACGTAGCATTGTCCTTGGGGTCAATATTTCCTTATGATAATATTAGGAAGTATTTAAAATGCAAAATACATCTATTTCTATAGTAGGGGTATTTTGGTCATTTTAGTAGCCAAGGCGATGTGTCTTTTGGTCATCGGAATAGCCCATAAGTCCTAATGGTTTTAGGTTGAGGGATTGATCTTATTTTTAAATAGATTTTATTTTATTCGAGTAGCCTGGTTTATTTATTAGGCTAGAATAAAATAAAAGGTCCAAAGAGAGAGAATTATTTATTGGCCTATTTGGGTTATTTAATTAATTTAATTATTGGACTTGTATTAGTCCAAAAATAATTAAATTAAATTAAAGGCTTAACCTAATAAATTGGGCCATGGATTGAGGTTTATATTGGTCCATTGGGTTATTTGATTAATTTAATTATTAGGCTTGTTTCCGTCTAAGAATAATTAAATTAAATTAAAAGGCTGAACCAAATGAACTAGACCATAGGTCCAAAGGTCTATTTAATGGCTTAAACATGATGCAGGCCTTAGGGCTGATTTTTGAATGCTCGATAAAAACCTATCATTAAGGTTGTTGGGATAAAGAAAGAACAACAGAGGTTCACTAAAGCATGTTCTTATTTTTCCTTCACATTCTCTCCTCTCTCTCGTGTGTTCTCTGTGTTGTGAAAAACTCACCTAATTAATGCTTGGTAGCATTCTGTCAGAGTGGGAAGATCATCCTTTTGATCTATAGCTATCACCAGGCAATTCAGGTAGTGGATATATTTCGGAAGCCCAAGGGCTTAGTGTTGATGAGACGAAGCCATAGGATCACAAGAAAGCAACCAAAATTATTAACCAGAAGGGAACTAGAGACTTCTAGCATTCAGTAAGAAGTGGTCCAAATATCTTCTTCTATACCAACAAGATCATTTAAACATAGAGGTATTAAAATTTTAGAAGCTCTTCCGCTGCTATTGTTTCTACATTTTTTGTCTGTCTTGCATGCTTCTGTGATTCATTTTGCTACATTACACCTTCATTCTTTTCACACAATAAAACAATTTTCCAAGAGTATTCGAGTCATTTTGCCCTTACTCGATCACAATAGTCATTTTCAAGGGCATTCGGATCATTTTATCCATACCTAATTCCAAAAAGACTTTTCAAGGGTATTCGGGTCATTTTACCCTTACCCAATTTGAAAAGTATTCACAAAAGTTCCAATAAGGATATTTTGGTCATTTATCAAATACCTAATTCCAAAGATTTCCATAAAACATTCCAATAAGGACATTTAGATCATTTTCCAAATACCCGATTTTCAAAGGAACCTATTTCAAGAAATCTAGAATTCTAATTCTAAAAGAGGGTTAAATTCAAATACTCCAACCATATTCCCGTAAAATGTTCCAATAAAGGCATTCTAGTTAATTTATGAATACCCGATTCTAAAATTTACTATTTTTCAAAAATCCCAAGTATTTAATCCAAAAAGGACTAAATTCAAAAAATCCATGCTTTAATCATCTGTTAAGGTTTCCATGCCAATTATGATGTACATTCGAGCCCAAAATAGCATAAAAATAAATCTTTCTCAGATAAACCTTAAATATATTCAGGGATTTCCAAAACGGTAAGACATAGCATTTTATGGAAAAATAAAGCATACTAGCTTTCAAAAGTTTTAGAAGTCAACGGGACTCACCTCGTGTCCTAAATGAGCTTTTAGCATTCATGCCGTTCAACTACCATTTTCACCATTTCTAACGTGTTGTTAGCCATTTACCGGAAAACCTACATCAAACATCATTTTTATGCTTAGTTGGGTTTGGTAGAAAAGTAGCTGACAGTTAGCTGATAGTTAGCCGTCGTTCAAGAAAATGCATAACGGTCGTTCGTGTCATTTTTTCGTCGTTTGTTCAATTCTCCCATTTTTCTTTTTCCATAGCCTTCCTTTCTCCATGAACAAGGAAGTGACTTCATGTTTCCCATTCATTTCATCCTAAAATCACACAATTAATCCTTCTTAAGTTTATTCATTGTCCAACCAAATTTTGGGAATTTTGCTGTTTGACACTCGATTTTGTTTTGCACATAACCTTCAATTCACAACTCCGATTGAGCTCTATGATAGATTAAAATGACTGTAAGTGTGAAACCCCAGTCAAAACCAACCTTATAGTAAGGGGGTTGGGATGCATATCATATTTTATTTCATGGTTAAATATATTCTCATATGAATTTTTATGTGCTTTGAATTTGATTTTTATTATCTTGAAGTCTTGTTGGTGAGTGATGTGTGAGAGGGGCAAAATGGTAATTTTTGCCCGAGGTGAAAATAGGGAGATAGCCTATGGATTGAATAGAAAATAATTTTCTAGTGAAAATATCAACAAGAGTTGTTGTGGTGTAGTGGTTAGAGCTTTGAAATTAATTCTTGAGGTCTTGTGGTCGAATTCCATCATAGAAGCTTTAGCTAGATTAAATTTTATTTTTGCTTAGGGAGGATTAGCTTCGGCCTTAAGAGCCTAGAACAAGGTGGTGATAATGTCCTAGGAGAGACATGTTAGGAGAATTCTCATTTCACTCTTTACTCTTCTCGAAATTCTTATAGGGAAAATCATTCTTCCTTGATCTTTAGTTTTCCTTAGTTTCAACTCATTAGTTTGATCAAGATGTTCTAGCCTTTTTCTTTCTAGAAAATTTAGTAAAGTACTGAGGTCTTTTAGGATCGAAATGTCTTGGTAAAAGACTTCTTATGGTCTGAAAAATATAGAAGAGTTGTGAGGAATTTCAAGCGGAAAAATCCCCCTAGTAAGCTTGCTGAAATTTTCCTCTAGCTTAGTTCATCTTTCTTCATAGAATGAGCTGGAATTTTCCAGCTTGTTGTTCCTTCAAAAGGTCAAAATTTTAGCTAACATTCCCTCCCAAATGCTACCAGAAAAATGGTCTTTAGGATCAGTTTGAAACCTGAAAGTTTTTGTCCAATTTCGGATTGCTCAAGCTGGAGCAAAACAGGAAAAATTCCTGTACGAAAATCAACTTTGAGAGCTCCAAACCAAGCTGTTTTCTCCCAGATTTTGTGCAGCTCCTTAGCCATGTTTTTCCTCCATAAAGAAGGCTGGAAACCAACCTTGAATACCCCTAAAACCCCCCTTCAAGCTCGCTGTAAAATGGTTGGAAGTGGCAGACGAAAATCTGCCAGAAAATTCACTGTGCAGCGAAAATTCTGTGCAGATTTTTGTCCAACTTGTTTCCTATCTCTCTTCCAGCCAAAACACCAACCTTAATCTGTCAAAACCTTCCTTAAACCTCCATCAACAGAGCTCCATTGATTCCCTTGAACTCCTGCACGAAATTCCATTAATGGTTGTCCAAAAATCTCTCAAACAAATTCCTGCAATTTATCTTGATTGATTTCCAAAATTTCAGACTTCTTGTTTAGCAACCTTCCATAAAATCTTACTCAATTGACCAGACCTCTTATTCACCATTAAGAACCCTACTTTTAGCCACCATAAGCTTCCATAAACCAACATTAATCCCATGAAATTCTGCTCAAACAATTAGCCATGGCAGACTTCAAAGCTGTCCAAGCAATCAAGATATTCTTAGGATATTTACTTTCCAAATTCACTTCCTAAAAATATTCTACTAAGATTGTAACAACTAACCTTTCCTTTTCCCTTCCAAATCACAGAAACAACTCCCTAAACCCTACTGAAAATCGTCCAGCCCCTCTCTCACAGAAAATTCGGCAGCTGCAAATCCTTTCTCTCTCTCTTGCGATTTTCAGCAACCTCAAGAACACACACACACACACACAACACCAAGAACACCTACTTCTTCTCTACACCTAATACCCCTCCAAACCATCTCAAATCCACTCAAAAACTTCTAGATTTGATCTACACATCGCTGTGAATCCATCAACACCATTATTAACATCAAACTCCTCCAAAGATCTTGTTACTTCGGATCAAAACCAGAAATTTCTGTTAAGGTCAAGAACACCATCAAGGTAAACTTATTCTAGCAACTTCATCTTCTCTAACCTTGATCTCTAATGAGAACCTATGCGAATAAACATACTAATGATTTATTTCTCTCTCTCTCTCTCTCTCTCTCTCTCTCTCTCTCTCTCTCTCTCTCTCTCTCCTCTCTTGGCCGAATGACTTTTTCTCCCATGAACATGCTTTCGCCATCTCTCATGGGCAAAGTTAGACATCTAGGAGTTGAGATCTACTCTAAACTCCTTCAAAGCATTCATCAACCAAGTAAGTCCCTTCAACCTTTTTTTTTAAACCCCTGATTCATGTCTCTACAATGATGTTGTTAGAAGGTGGAGGGCGAGGGGATGAGTATATATATATTGTTGAGATTGAAGTATGAATATATGTATGATTGTGAAGGAGATGGGATTTATGCATGGAAGGATTGTCTTGGATGATTATATGATGGTTTGAGGTTGATGTATGTCATAGGTAGTATTTGTGATGAAGTATGCTAGAGATTATGTCACCTTTGGTGAATAGGATTTATATTCATGTTGGACTATTGAAGCCATGATCATATTTAAGCTAGTAAGGGTTATATCATATTTTGATAAATTGAGATCTATGCTTGTATGCATGATTTGGATGATTTGATGAATTGAAGGGTTGTATATGTTCATATTTGTGGTTAGCCATAGAAATATATTCATGATCTAGTTGTCCCTAAGCTAATCTTTATTTCATTAATAAAATATTTAATAATATGATTTTTCTAGTAAAATTTTGAAAACCATAGAAAAATGTGGATTTGGTCTTTTATATAAAATAGTGATATTCTAGTCAAATAAATAATAGTTTTTGTTGGAAATATATATATATATATATATATATATATTATTTAAAATGATAAAATCAATTAAAGCCTTTTATGAAAATAATTATAATTAATAAAATATTTATTACTAAAAATTTAATTATTATCTTTTATTCAAAACCCATTAAGGATTTGCTTATTATTTTTCAAGCAAGATTCATTAAATTTATTTTCAAAAAATTTTAGCTATCAATTATTTTCTAACAACAAAATTATTAATAAATCATTATTGTACCTAATAGTACCTTGGACCCTTTTTCAAATAAACCATAATTTATTTTTAGCAAGATTTAAACCTTCAACTTTTTGTACCTATTTCTCAAACTCTATTTATTTTAATATCAAACTAGATTTATTTTATAAACCCTTTTATTTATTATTGGGTCTTAAAGCTTGGGACACTAAGGATATGACTGTAGTAAGTTGAGTTAGTTTTATTTGAGAAAGTGAGTCTTTGGCTTGAGTTTGATTGTGGTTTGTATTTATCCTATGCGGGTCAGGTCAGCTATTGGAGACCTTTGTTGTGAGCAAGGATCAGGTAAGCTCCTGCATAAAACATGTTTAATGAAAAATGATTTTTTTATGGCAAGCCAAATGTAGAGTGCATGGTCACTCATTTCTATAAAGGCAATTGAGGATTATTTCCATTCTCATTTCAGACAAATAAATTATTTGCAAATCAAGGGGTGGTTTTACTCAAAACCTAAAACTCTTTCTAAAACCAGTTTTGCCCCAGACTTTGGAAAACCTTAATTGCCATTTTCAAATGGAACTATGTTTTGTTCATTTTCTCCCCAAGTGAGATATGTTACATTGAGTACTCAACATGGGTAGGCTAGTAGTACTAGTTTTGAAAAGCAAGAGTGAGTCCTCTGGTAGGAGGCCACCTCCAGAAGATAAGCTCAATTTAGAGAAACGTCAGTACTACTTAGTCAGGCCGGTCCGAGCAAGCAGTTTGTTTTATTTCAGTCAAGTGACTGTGTTTTGCCGGAATGGACACCCGGTTGTTGTTTGGGTATAGAGAAGGAGGAGTATCTTGCCCGGTAGGCCGATCACCTACCTTTTGTCAGTCTGCACAAAGTGTTAGGCATTCTAACCAATTATGGGGCCCAACGTGGGGTAACCCATAGTCCTTTCTTTCGAGTGGTTGATCTTATAAATTATGTACGGCTAGATAAGCCAAAACGCCACTTTTATTTTTGAACATCATTCATTGTTTGCCTGTATTTCTTTTGTCAGTCTGCACAAAGTGTGGCATTCTGACCATTGTATGGTTATGGGGCCCAACGTGTGGTAACCCATGACCACCTTTATGAGTGGTTGATTTTATTATGCACTTGTATGGTTTCAAAAAGAGGAAAACACCACTCTTGCTTTTGACTAATATTTATTGCTTGCCAATATTTCTCTTATAAAGATTTCACACTTTGCATCCACAAACTGTTTTCACTGAACACCCAAAGCACACATGGACTTACTGAAATTTCTGTCTCATCACCTTTTTACCATGATTTCAGGCCGATCCTGCTGTGGGGATGAGTAGCTAGTGTTATCTGCCTTGGAAGAGAATGTGTCTTTTGATTTTATGTATTGCTTTGGGGAGACAAGAGTGGATAATTTTATTTATGGATTTGTTTCCTTTTAGGAATTCGTGGATTTACTCTTGGGTTGTAATAAATCTTAAGTTGAAGTATTATTTTTATTATTTTTATTCCGCTATTTTATTTGTGTGACATCGTTATAAAGACCCCTTGTCCTTTGGACAGGGCGACATCCCCGGCCCCGGCGGGCCTAGGTAGCGGGGTGTTACAGTAAGACTCTTAAATTTAATTCTCTATAAGCCCTTTCCTGAGTTCAGATTCTCGTGGCACAGTACATAGGCAAAAATAGCCCCGGTAGTTTTTCCTAATTCAACCATTCATGTTATCCTTTGATTTCCTTTAACCTTTAACACCTTGTGAACATTAAATTCATTCATTTTTCCCTTCAAATAATCTTTGATCCTTCAATTTTCAGATTTCAACAACTCATAAAAGTCATGTTTATTCAACACAACTTCACTTCCATCAATCAAAAGCTAACATAATTAATCCTTCTAACCAATTAACTTTCATTTTCATTCCACTTTTATCCTTATTTCATCAACAAATATCAACCTTTCAAACTACCATGAAAACCCATTCCTTCATCACACAAAACATTATCCATAAATCCTCTAGGTAGCCGGCACATATAATCACACACAAAGTTCACAAACAAAGTTTATGTAC
Organism: Voacanga thouarsii; assembly: GCA_026120185.1. Lineage (NCBI taxonomy): Eukaryota > Viridiplantae > Streptophyta > Magnoliopsida > Gentianales > Apocynaceae > Voacanga > Voacanga thouarsii. The sequence continues at coordinate 455,876 of JANUWF010002272.1, forward strand.
CCTAGTTTTTTTATCCAAAATCAAGACATGAAAATCATGTTTTCATGTTAAAATTAGCATCAAAATAATCACCATTCATCCAACAACAACTTTAATTCTATCAGGGTATGGTTTTACCTTGTATTTAGAGCTCTTTGTTGTGATTTGATCCAAGAATCTCTCAAGAACTCACACACTATACTAAGAACACACACTACTTACCTTTCCTCTCTCTTTTTGCTAATTTCTTTGATTTCTTTTTCTCTTATTTTTTCTCCCTTGTGGCTGCCAAAATTCTGGCTGTAAAATAGCCTTCTCACTGCCACAATTCACTAGAATTTTTTGCCAAGCAATTTTTTTTTTCAATTAATTACATGGTGGTTTTCATGTAGGTGTGTTCCAATCATATAATTACACACCATTTTCCTTGATTTTCTTCCGTAATTTTTTTCTCTTCTCTTCTTTCTTGTGGCTGCCGATTTTTTCGGCCATTTTTCAGCCATTCCACCGCCATCTTCATGGAGAAATATTGGCCACTTAAAGTGATCAAGGCATTAATTAAATGTCTCCACAAATAATGTGTTTCAATCATAATTAAACATATCATTCTTCTATTTATTTTATAATTCTTTAATTCCATGAGTCTTGCATGAATTCTTCATGAAACCTCTCATAAGTTGACACTTGTTCATGGCTACCAATCACAAAACACCACACGTCCAAATCTTCGATTGCATTCTCAATTTTTCTCAGAAATGACCAAAAATCGGGTCCGAAATGAAAAAATATTTTACTTTACCATTCAACTCCAAAAATTCCACTGAATCCATTGGCAATACTTAAATCCTTCATTTTCTTCTCAATTTGGTCAAATTCATGGTCAAAATCGTAGGTGCGGTCAAAATGACAATAATACCCCTGATAACTCGAATAACTTAATTCACACCAAAATGTGTTTCATTGCACTGCTCAATTTCCATTCTCAGAGTACCCCTAAATTCTTATTCTACTAACAGTAGTAGCCTTTGAAAATTTAGAGTACGGGTAGAACAACTCTAATAATTACATCCAGGTCCCGACAAAATATTACTATACCAAAATATTCGCTTCATTATACTGATCATCTTTTGTTCTAGCCATTGATACAAATTCTCATCCTATTACAAGTAGTAGCCAATCAAGGATTAAAATACAAGATATTACAAACATCACATAGGATGCCATGTCACTGTCCTCTTTATGCTTCTTGTGCATAGCATGCTCATCAGTATGAACATCTTGCATTGGTAGTGGTAGAATAGGAGCCTCTAACACGTAGAAAAACTTTTACTACTTGATAACAATTCTCAAGTTTCTATACCAATCGAGAAAGTTTGTTTTAGTCAATTTATTGGTTTCCAAGGTGCTACATAGGTTTAGGTTGGTCAACATGATGTAGATGCCCTAGATGTAAAGATAGAGAAAATTAGCTAATTGTATATGCACATGTAATGCAAATAATTAGATATTTAATTAAGCGCATTGTTATTCCACTATTTTACTCAAATCAATAGCCCTCACTATTGATTCGGGAAAGCCTATTGGAAGCTTTCCTAATAGACCGGTATCCAAATTCTTCAAGAATGACTTTGGATTTGCCCAACAAGCCACCATTAAGTTCAATAGTAGATATCCAATACCAATTACATTATACGTAATTACCGAATCATTAGGTGGTTAGTATCTTTTAATCTTAAAGCTTTTAAGCTAACCCAATCTTGCCTCTAATTTTCTTTATGCTTGAGTTAGCCTAACCGGGATAAAAAAAATTAGTTAAATCCAACCCATTAATCAGAAATTCAAAATTCCATAGCTTGAACATACCCAGTGTCAAATAGACTTGGGTTAGCCCAACAACCTAGCCTCGAAAAAAGGACTCTTGCCCTTACTATATTAATGAAAGGCATTAGGTTTAATTTTAATTAAGGGATTTGTCATATTTGTGTCTAAACATAGCATGCATAATATCATCATATCCATACATTACATAATAATAACGTGATTTGGTTATGGACCTTACTATATTAATTTCCTTGACCCACAAAGGAAATTAGTTTGGCCAATCCTAAGTGTTCATGCATGATATAGGGAGAAAATCTTACCATCCTCTTTTTGGTCTTGATCATTTTCTCTCGAACTTGTAATAAATTCTATTCTATCTAAACTATGTAATCTAATTACATAAAATCTAAATTAAGAAACCTCGAGTTACATTCGGGCGGGAATTTAGATGAGAAGAGAAATTTACAAAAGAAAATAGAGAATGCAGGACTCGTAGACCATATTTAATTTAAAACCAAAGCAATAAAATGCATGAACAATTTAATTAGGTCCATAGTCCATAACCTAACCACCATGCTAATTTTATGCTCAAAATAAAATTAAACATACCAAATAATTCCAAAATCACCATTTTGGAATAATGGAATAAATTCTAAAATCACTATTTTAGAAGATATATTAATTGCTAAAAAAACATATTTTAGGAATTAAAATAAAATAATATATAATCTAAAATCATTATTTAAGAAAACTTATTAACTGCTAAAATCATATTTTAGGAATTAAAATAATATATAATCTAAAATTAATAATTTAGAAAATATATTATTTTCCAAAATAAAATTTTGGAAAAATTATATTAGTCCTAAAATGCTAACTTAGGGAAGTTTTGGGCGTTAAGTGAAAAAGAAAGAAAAACATCATCATGGGCCACCACAAGAAGTCAAACGAAATGAAAAGAAAAGATTTTTTTTTTTTTTAACAGTGAATTGCATCCTGGGGAGGATGAACATCATTCTCCTTCCCCATGATCACACAAAGGAGAGCCGTGCATTGGGAGCCTGTCCTATGCGAGCTGCGGCTCCAAGCCGCAACTTGGGACCAATTGTGGATCAAGTCGTGACTTGGCTCCAAGCGAACCGCGACTTGGGGCAAAAAAAAAACATTTTTTTTGTAAGCTTCCTTGTCTTCATTTTTGGGGAAAAGACTTCAAGTTTTGTGACAATTTTAGAGAACTATTCTCTGCTTGAATCCAATTTTTTTTTTCCTTTTCCATTTTATAAACTGATTCACATCTTCTCAGTGCAACAAAACAGGAGCAAATCAAATTTTGTTTAAGGAAAAAAAATGACAGTCTCAAGAAACTATTCCCTTTTACAGTTAGACTCAACATGCCTTAAAAAAAAACAATTTTCTTCTCTACAAGAAATAATGCTTTAATTCTTGTCATTAACTTTTACAGAAATAGGTTCATGCAACCAAAACCCACAGAATCATTTATATATATTTTTTTCACAAACAACTCTCGTGAAAATGATTTCTATGGAGGACATAAAGGCAAACAATGAAACAAATTTCATGGCCAAAACACAACTCATTAATGCATAAACGGAGGCTCTGATACCACTGTTAGGAATTCTTGTCATGCAAACACAATTGCGAGGTAGAATAAAACCAAGAATTCCCACTGAGGATCTCATTTATGCGTAAAAAGGAATTGAACGGTGAAGAAAAATATACCTTACATTGTCTCTGTGAATGAAAATTTTTTGTTCTGTTCAATTTGTGGTGCGATCCAGCAAAAGCTCTTTCGTTCCGACAAAACACTAAGTCTCAAGAGTAGATATTTCTCTTATAGAAATCCACACAAGAATCATGCGCAAAAACACACTAGGATTTTTGTGCTAGCAAAAATCACTTGGTGGCTAGGGTATATTTTTCAGAAAAAGATGTTTTATAGAAAAAGGGCTCTCCGTTTTTTAAAACCTTTCTGTGTGTTTTCTAAAATCACATGGACTCTATATATATATCATATATATATATATATATATATATATATATATATATACGTCCGTTTTATTCTTGGTAATATAGAATCCATATTGCATATGAATTCTTTATTACCAATTATCATTATGACTTTAGTTAATTACAATGTAGCCCACAAATTATAACTAATTATAATTTAACGACAACAACTTCTTTTTTTCTTAGTCAACCCTGTAATGTTATCTAATAACATCTTGAGTACTCAATTCTCTATTTGTGTGTGACCTATTAGGTTTCCTGGTCTATTGGTAGGAAAATATGAATTAATCTAAATGTCTTTAAGATTAATAATCTTTAATAATTTTAGAATTAACTTATTAATTCTAATAAGGATTGATTTATTAATTCTCTAATTAATAAATACATATTAAGCAGATCATGAGTGGTATCCAACAACACAACATGACTACCCAAAAGTCCAGAAAGTCAAGTGGCTTGACTTGAACCTTTCAATAGCAAACAACAGTGCAATAAACTCTTTTTCCCATACAATATCTCATTCGATTTAGTGTAGAAAATTAGTGTCAACTTCTTCCAAAAAAAATAAATTCATTCTAGCCTGAATATTTTAGTACTTGTTCCAAAAATTCACTACTCATCACATGTATCAATCGGAACCATTTCCAATATACAATTGCCTTGGCCAAGGACTTCTCTAGGAGTGATTCATACAAGTGGCCGTGAGATATTCGCTCATACTATTAGGAGTTGTGAATCCTTTATTGATCCTCTCAACTACTTTTATTTCCTTCATGTTGTACCCAAATCCATCCCATAGGCAGTCTTGTCAAGACTTCAGAGATTGGAATCAAAGTCCAACACTTAGCAAATAAAGTATCTTGGAGATCTCAAGTCTACGGATACTTGCACATTTGCTATAATGAGATTCTATCACTGGCACTAAATAGTTATCCATGTGATTATCTCATATTTAGTCCATCTAATGTACTTGTTCAAGTAACAAGCATCCACTTGTTAATTTTGAGTATCACAATACTTACGGATGTGAGAATTGCCGCCTAATTAAATCAGGAAGTATAACACGTGCTAGTCTTAATGCATTAATGGTGTCCTATCTCATTAACACTATGACTAGGGATAATTTAAGTATGAACACTATTCAGTGTAGCAGGAACCTCACATCATGGTCTCTATTATGATTTTCTTAACACAGTGCTATATTTGGGACTTTATCTAATAGTTATTTTACACGAAAGTATAAATAAAATAAATTAAAAGATAAAGAATGCCTTGTTTTATTTAATAATGCATAATATACATAATACATGTGATTACCTCTAGGGCATAACACTAACAAAATACAGCTAAAATTAAGGTCTATCAACACAATACTAATGACATTCTATTACCCCTAAGGTTCGACCAAAACCACTCTAGGCATAGCTTAAGATTAAACAAGAACTCATATTCAAGTCATGCTCATAATTTTATACTAAAGAAAATTTTGGTTCCATAAGCATATTAGATAAAGGAAAAGATGAATTCTTCCTTAAATACAACGTAAACATTAACTCCCAAATCATGCAATTCTCATAAACAAAGAATATTCATATGGACTAGAAATTTCTTTAGCAAGTAGAAGTATGTTCTCAACAAGTTGAAGGAGAAAGAAAGGAAAATAAAGAGATGTAAACTCGATTACCTTCTTGAAAGTACTCGTGTAAAAGCCTAGAAAACTAGAGATTCGATCCACCTTCTAAGCTCTTTGATAGTTTTTCTTGATATGCAATAGAGGAACAAAAAGAACTTAGAGTGGGAGAAGGTGAAAATCGATGACTCAAGAAAAGGGTTGTGTGCATGCTAGTTTAGGGAGATAAAGAATGATGCCTTTAGTTGAGAAATAAGGAATGGTGTGAAGCATGATGGCTGAAAAATGATGAATAAGTTTGGTGAAATGAAAACCAAATATGTTGATTAGTTGATAAGAATGTGACAACTAAAGAGTGATCTTAGGAATTTGAAAGTTAGAAAAACTTATATGGTGTTTTTAGAATTCAAGAGATTTTCCATGAAACTAGGAAATCTCAAAGTGGTGACTAATTTGTGTTAAAGCAAGGAATAAAGATTAAAATGGTTGAATACTTGCTAGAGAAAAAGAAGAATGTCGTAACTTTTGATGGAAACTCTAGATGATCTGACCAAAGCATAAGATTTCGAGGAAAATGTTGATAAAATAGTGGAGGAATAGCTTAAATTTCAAAGAAGATCTTAATAAGCTAGAGTTCTCCTAAGATGATGGCTAGAAGAGTGATTTAAGGATAGTTTTGAAGGTCTTCAAGCTAAGGAATTAAATTTTTAAAAAATAAAACTACTTGAAGATGATATAAAAGAACAGCAAGAAAAAGGCCATGAAGAAATAGCTTTCCTGGAAAATGGAAGATATATGCATGGGACTTAGGTGCTCTTAAAAGGATCAAGCAAGGAGAATAACACTGATACGTGTTTGTTAGTGTTGGAAAATTAACAATAAGGGGCCACAATCATTCAAATTTTAATAAAAATGCTAACCACTAAAATCACACATACAGGCAAGTATACCCATTATATAGTATAAGGAATAGCAAGTATCGAATCCACAGGAACTTAGACTTCCACCTTACTTTACCCAAATTTTTATTGTTTAGCCAATAAAATAAAGAAATAGAAATAAATAACCTGCTAACCTAATATACTAGATAAAATCAAGTCACACAAGACAAGTCACGAGGATTATCAAGGAGTAAGAATAAGGAGAAAAGACATGTAAATAGATAGAACTTCTTAAAGACATGACAATGATTAACTAGCAATTATCACAATTAATTATCATCTTGGCATCATAAAGGAAATAAAATAAACTCCACTTCTTTTCCAATCCATGGGATCATTATCTTATGGTCAATTTAGTAGATTTTCCAATCAAACCAACCAACAAAAAGATGCATAAACTCATTCCGCATAAATATCCCTATGCTCTAGGTAATATAAACATAAAATTAGCCAATGACCCTATACTTTAGGCAAAATCAACTAATATTTGATTACTCAAGTTCAATTCTCAACCTTCTTTCTCAATCCAGTTAAGATAACAATTATAGAATTAATTAAATTGAACTGTATTCTAACTTCATTTCCCAAGTCCATTAGAAAGAAGATCTAATTTCATCAATTCACCAATAAAAGCAAGTAATCAAATACCAAGAATAACATTCAATTGATCAAAATAACTAAAATTAATACAAATTCATGAATCCAAAAACATCCTCTAAATACAATTAAAATAATTAAAACTCAAATTGCTAATAAATTACAAAGAAGAGAAAAAGAAACTACTCATAGATAAGTAAGCCTTCTTTTTTTTCCCCTTAAAACCTTCTTGATCAACCTCCTTTCTTTCTCCAAGAGTCTCCTTGCTCATCCTAAATCTTGGTGTTTCTCTAGAAGTTTCCTATGAGTTTGCAAGTCTCAAAGGTGAAAAACTAATTTCATAGGTGTTATTCTCTTGTATATATAGGAATTTAGATTGCAAAAAAGTGTATACAATAGTCCTAATTCGTGCCCAATTTAGTTCCCAAAAGATCTCAACATAAGTTGCCAAATTCTGCCCAAAAACTCATTTTCAGCCTCAAAACAAACTACAAACCACCTTTGAGCAGGCATAGGCTAGCACCGGGTTACTTTGACTGGACCAGGGTCAGTTTGCCTCTAGAACCTCTCTATTTTGCTCTGTTTTCCTTTATTTTGTCAAGTGTTGAGCCCTGGCCGATTCAGATACATAGGTCGGTGCCAGGTCTATGCTAGAAATATGATGTTTTGACCCCAATTTCATCCATTACTACATAAAATTATCAAAAGACCTTTTCATAGGTAAAATATCAAATATGAAGGAAATTGGCTAGTTATTGTATCAAAAGTATCCCAAAGTAATCTCAAATAACTAGGAAAATATAGGTACATTTAGGCTCTATCACATTCCCCCAGACTTAAGTTTTACTTGTCCTCAAGCAAACAAGACTAAACATGCCAAGTAAATAGCTCATGAACAAGAAGATTTTAGTGAACATGGCCATTATAGTAAAGATATTATCCTTCGTCTACTTCAAGAATTCAATCTAACACCTATTTAACCAAGCCAATTTCATGTAAATTTATGTATTAAGCCACATATAACCAAGGCCTTTGAAGTTGAGTTAAATAAGTTCATATTCATTCAATGTGTTTCATTCTATTCCTTAAGTCAAGAGTGTAGAAATTGTGATTTATATAAGTTAGGAATAATAATCAACTTCGGTTCTAAAATTTCCAAACTACAACAGCCTAAGTAGTAAACTTGGGACATTTTCACCATTTTTTTCTTGGGAATTCATAGCCTTAAGTGAATGGATTTCTCTTCACTCACCATATTAGCCCCCTTAATTTCTTATTTTTCTCTCTCTTTTTTTTTTTCTTTTGCCTTCTACCTTCAGGATAGTCTCAAGAAAGTGCACCGAACAATACTTACTACTTATCTCCGTATTGACCCCCTTTTTCAACACGAATCTCTCCTCTTTTTGCATTCAATTCATTAATTTTTTTTCCCAAGGCTTCTTTTCTTCTTTTTTTTTTCTTCTCTCATGATTTTACCACTCTAGTCCCTATTTACTTAAACTCAGAACAAGGACTAGTTTAGAAAACTAGAGCACCAAAATCAACCAAAATTCCATACTTATATTTCATCACAAAATTAGTGTTAATCCTTAAGAAATAAAATGCCACAACGTCCACTAAAACATAAACAAGGTTAATCTAAATTCTCAAGACTTAGCCTATATCACACCAAATATATAAGTTTACACAAAACCAAACACAACAAAATAAGTCTTAAACTAAAATCTTATACCAAAAGAAAAATAATAACAATACATTTTAAGAAACACCAAGAAAATTGATAAACACTTGGAAAAAAAATATCACCAAACCACTCCCTCACAGTTAAATTGGACAATGTCCTTATTGGCCAAGAAGTAACACAATAAAGCATCTCCAAAGAGACCAAACATGATAAAGGAGGTAGAAAGTTAAGCAATACTCCCAAAGTACAATAATGCTCCAATAAATTTAAAACTTGGAGAAGAATAGAAGAACTTGTTCAAGAAATATTTATTCAAACATGTAAAACAACACACTCATAAAGCAGAAATAAAACATTAACATAAAACAAATAAAACAAATGACTTAATAAAAATCCTAACAAAGTAAATAAAGAAAAATTCTCCCTCCCCTACACTTAAGCTAGAAAATATGTTCCTTATTGGGGAAGGGAAAGACACCAAACAACTAAAGACCAAACTAGACAAAATAGCCAAGATTTGAAGAAAACCAAGGTAGAATCAAAGCACATGGATGCTCCTTCCACTCATCATCCTTTTGTAAAAGAAATTAATGTTTAAGGTACAGAGTAGGAATGATGAATGTAAAAAGAAGGGAGGTGTTTGAAAAAGGTAATGTTCATGAAAATAATTTTTCTTAGCAAAGCAAAACACATAAACCTCATTCTTTAACATCCCGTTAGACACAAAAATGTTTTTTTCAACATATGAGTGCACATGGTATCTAAAGAATGCATCAATCTTGCCATCACCAATTAACCCTTCAAAATATTTGCCATAACGAAAATTCCCCTTTAAACTTAGTAATTGAGTTCTTAAAGATGGGATCATGAAATCCTTACTTCGCACCACATCGACAAATATCAAGTTACCTCCCATGGGTTGGGTGAAAGGTAGAATTTGTCAATAATGATACGAATATTGTGTGGCTTTTCTTGGTGTTGTGGGTGTTCTAGTTGGCTATGTGTTTAGCTCAACTCAAAGGGACCAAAAATAGAGATTCTTGTGACAAAAAGGAGAAACTAAAAATAACAACCTACCATCTATCAAACCCTTGAAGAACTAACCTTCAAAGACCCTCAAGTAAAGTAGAAATTTCTACTATAATCTCAACCCAATATCCTTGAAGTAACAAAGGCAAACAAGAGCAAATAGAATAGAGAAAATAGGCATCCAAATATTGGAATTCAAACAAACCTTAGAAGAACAAAGCAACTAAGACCCATTCAAGAAAACAACATTGGATTATCCAAAAGATTTATAGACTCAATCATAAGGAGGACTAACCCTTAAGCTTGGTCTTGAACAAGATGAACAAGGAGGCTAAGGCCTCTCAAGATTCTCTCTCAAAATTGAATTAAAAGTTTGTGAATTGTATTGTCAAATTACTAAAGCTGCTATTTATACTATCCTAACCCTAGCTAAATAATCCATAAGGTTCTATTATAGTTTAGAATCATAATAAGTCTTTACAAGTAATTAAAATTGGAGAAAATCGGAGAAAATATTAAAAACACGGGGCAGTCGTCGGCTGCCCAGGGTGGAACCAGCGTCGATTTAGACACTACATCCAGCGCCAGTTGCAGACTGTCTTCAAGCGGTCGAATGTGGGATGGCTCCATTGTTGAGCAGAATGAAGCCGACGCCAATTTGGCTGCTTGGAGCCGGCACCGGCCATCCTCTAGAGGCCTCATTTTTGGTCGAATTTCGTTCATCTTTGTCGCCGGCCCTTGTCCTTACATGGCCACACCTCCCCCTCCTTTATTTTAACTTCCATGATGAAGCGGAGTCTTATCAAATAACCTCCAAGGAATTCTTATAATGAATCATTGATAAATCTAACTCCTTGAGGCATGTTAAACTCCATACATCATCAATGGCATCATTAGGCTCCAAAAAGTAAGAGGTACCTACAACCTCATGTGACAAAAAGAAATTGGAAGTATTAGCATATAGAGTAGAACAAAAGTTTTCTGTCATCATAGTATGCAATTTTTCCTCATATCCTCTCTCTTCTCCTTGGGGGCTTTCTTTTCCAAATATATGGGCCTTGGCACTCAAGGGGTATAGTTGTTCTTTAATTTAAGCCAATGAAGGCTCAAAATTCATCATTTTAGCTTTTTGGGATAAGGCCAGTGCCACCTTAAGTATCCCAACAGGTGTTGGTTGCTTACTGAATGGCGTCCCTTGTTTTTTTTGCAATTTTCAATTCCCTGTTACAGATTTCATCAACCAACTTTGCTAGTTGTGTTTTTTAAATTTCATTTGGTAGGATGATTCTTCATACTGCATAATAGATAAATTTGTGGTGGCAACAAAAAAATTTATTAATGCATTAAGTGTCATCTCACAAAAAGCATCAATGTGAGCTTGCAAACTGATGCGTAAATTTTGGGTGCATAAAAATTATCAAATTTAAATCCATTCCTTAGTCAAGTTTTAATTAAAATATTAATACCAAAATACACAAACAAGTAAGTATACTCATCGCAAGTATAGTATAGGGAATTAACGAGTATCAATCCTCAAAGGATCAAGCACACATTAATCACTTTTCATTCATTGTTTAACCAACCTAAATAAAGTGAGAAAATAAAAAAAAAAGAAATATATACAACTCATGGATGTAATAATATACAATTTAGACAGTTATCCTAGAAAATAATGAACTAACTAGTAATTCTCTCAATTAATTATCATCATGGCATCATGAAGGAATATAAAGTTAATTAGAAGAACTCACATTAATAACCAATGATAACAAGTAATCAAATACCAAATATGATAAAGAATTGATCAAATAACTTAAATTAACACAGAACTATGAATTTCAAAATAATGTTAAATTACAAATAAAACATTGAATACATCATTGTTTAAGGAAAAGAAAGAAAAAGGTAAAAGAAAGTACTCATAGACAAGTCTTTTTCTTCTTCCTTGAAGACCTGCTTGAACAACCCTCCTTGATTTGGTGAATTCCTCCTTCAATGAGTGTTTAGAATTTTTACTTTTGCATTCACCCTTAATCTCTTGTGTTTTCTATTGCTTTTATAGGCAATTTTTTATGTTAAATTTGTTGCTTGAGAGGTATTGGTTGAGTAGGAACCGAAAAATACCAAAATCATTGAAAAATTCATAAATTCGTGCGCAAGATTTTAGCATCCCAGAATGGGCCTGGTGCCAGCTCCAGTCGACCCAAGTGGAGCTAGGTGTTTCTCCTCTGAATTTTGTTCTATTTTCTTCTGGCCATCCAGAATGGACCCGGCGCCTGATCCACTTGCTAGACCTGGTGTCAGGTGTGTTCTGAAAAATGTTCATTTTTGCTCAAAATTAACTCAAATCTGCACAAATTCGTCAAAAACACTTTCTACAAGTAAAATGTCAAATAGGAAGAAATATGACTAGCTATCATAACAAAAGTATCTTAATACAACATCAAATAACTATGAAAATAATGGTGATTTTAGCCCCTGTCACATACCCCCACACTTGAACTTTTGCTTGTCCTCAAGCAAAACACTTTAACCAATAACTTTATCAAGAAAACACAAGTTCTTTCTTATTCCAACCAAAATTCCTTTACCATAGCAAAGATTACACTTCCCTTCAAACGTTAGATAAAACTCTTGTTATTCACACCCTTTGAAAATAATTCAAACTTTGAAACATTTAACAAAACATCACAAAACTTTTGAAGTCAAATTAATTAAGTTCATACCTTAGTCTAAGAAAATTATTTCACCTTTCAAGTAAAAATATAGATAACATGAATCACACAAGTCAAGCCATCTACCAGCTCAAGCATTATAAATCCAAAAATTGCACAACTCAAGTTATGATGTAAGGAAAGCACTCAAAACTTTTTTTCTCCTAATTTTTTTTTACAACTTAGGGAATTGATAGCCTTAAGTGCATGAATTACTCTTCACACACCGTATTGGCCCCTTTTTAGTCATCATCCTTTTTCAGCATTTTTTTTCAACACATTTATTTCTTTGCTCTTTCTTGCCTTTTTGCCTTTGAGATAGCTTCAAGAGAGTGCACCGAATAATACTTGTAGCTTCTCCCTATATTAACCCCTTTTCAGCAAAGAGTCTTCAAAGATTAAAAATAAGAGCATTTTTTCCAACTCACATAACAATGATTTTGCTTTCACTTATTGTTTTTTTCAACTCACCAAAATAATCTTTCCTCTCAAAGATCTTTTATCAACTCACATTCCTCATTATAACTCACAGCTAAGCAAAATTTAAACTTATAATACAAGAGTTAGCCAATAAACTCTACCCACATTCATTATATTTTCCACATTCAAACTAGATGAGTCAAATAACATTCGAACACTAATGCATAGATAAGATTAATCTAAACTCTCAAGTCTTGACAATATCCTATCCATTAAACCAATTACATAAAAATCCACCAAATGAATGATAAAAAAAAAAAAATCATATCAAGTAAGAAAAAGAATTACATCCTTGCTTTAAATAATGAAAACCACAAAAAAAATTGAAAAATTTTCACAAAAATGATAGGAAAAATATCTTCAATACCCAAACTCTCCCCCTATACTTAAATGGGACATTGTCTATAACACCCCACTACCTGGGCCCGACGGGGCCGGGGATGTCGCCCCGTCCAAAGGACAAGGGATCTTTATAACTAGGTCACACATTCAAAATAATAGAATACAAATAATACTTTAAACTTATAATTTATTACAAAACAAGAATTCGAAATAAATTCATAAATAAAATTATCCACTCTCAACTCCTCAAAGCATTACACAAAATAAATATCAGAAAAATATTCCAAGGCAGGCTACAACTAGCTACTCATCCCCATAGCAAGATTGACACAAAATCATGGTAAAAAGGGTGATGAGACAAAAATCGCAGTAAGTCCGTGTGTGCTTTGAGTGTCCAGTAAAAACAGTTCGTGAATGCAAAGTATAAATCTTTATAAGAGAAATACTGGCAAGTAATAAATATTAGTCAAAATCAAGAGTGGTGTTTTAGCTTTTCCAACCATACATAATCAATAAAATCAATCACTTAAAAGAAATGATCATGGGTTACCACACGTTGGGCCCCATAACTGGTCAGAATGCACTTTGTGCAGATCGACAAAAGGTAGGTGATCGGCCTACTGGGTAAGATACTCCTCCTTCTCTATACCCAAACAATAACCGGTTGTCCATTCCTGCAACACACAGTAACTTGACTGAAAAAAAATTGCTCGCTCGGACCAACATGACCTACTGAACTGACATCCTATCTGGGGAGGACTTACTCCTTACAGGTGGCCACCTACTGAGAGACTCATCCTAACCCTTCAGAGACTAGTCCTAGTAGTCTACCCTTATTGAGTACTCAACGTAACGTATCCCGCTTGGGAAAATGAACAAAACACAGTTCCACATGAATGTGGCAATTAAAGATTTCCAAAGTCTTTGTCAAAATCAGTTTTGGAAAGAGTTTTGAGTTTGGGTAAATCTGCTTATTGATTTTCAAATAATTTGTTTGACTGAAATAAGAAAGGAGTCAATCCTCAATTGCCTTTACAGAAATGTGTGTCCATACACTCTACATTTGGCTTGCCATAATAAATATTTTACATCAATCAGGTTTTATGTACAAGCTTACCTGATCCTTAGCTTGAGATAAAATAAAGGTCTTCAACAGCTGACCTAACCCCGCCTGGGATAAATACAAGCCATAATTAATCTCAAGCTAAAATCCACTTTCACAAATAAAGCTAGCTCAATTCACTACTACCATGATCCTAGTGTCCCAAGCTTTAAGGCCAAATAATAAATAAAAAAGGTTTATAAGCTAAGTCTAATTTGATATTTAAAATAATTATTCTTTCGCTAATAAGTTGAAGGTTTAAATCTTGCTAAGAATAATTTATAGTTTATTTGATAAAGAGTCCTAGGTGGTATTAGGTAAAATAATGATTCATTAATAATTAATTGTTTGAAAATAATTGATAACTTAAATTAGTTGAAAATAAATTTTAATGGGTCTTAATAGAAAGATACTAAATAAATTTTAATAGGTTTTGATTAAAAGATAATAATTGAAAATTAATAAATTTTAATGATATTTATGAATATAAGACTTACAAAATTAATATTTTACTTATTATGATTATTTATATAAAATGCTTTATTTGATATTATTATTATATATAATATCTATATATTTTATTTTTTGAAATAAAAGCTATCGTTTATTTGACTAAAATATCCTTATTATATATAATAATCCAACTCTACCTTACTAGCAAAAATTATAATATTAAATATTTTATTGATGAAATAAAATTAGCTTAGGGACAACTAAATTATGATCATATTTCTATTGCTAACCACCATCATGAACATTTACTCCACTTCAATTCATCAACTCATCCAAATCATAAATAAAAGCATAGATCTAAATTTACCAAGGCATAATCCAACCTCTACTAGCATAAACATAATCATAGCTTTAACAATCATACATGAATATAAATCCTATTCACCATAGGTGACATAATCTCTAACATACTTGATCACAAATACTACTTATGACATGGAGACATGCATTAAACCCTAAAAACACCATACAATCAACCAAGATAACCAACTCATGCATAAATCTCATCTCCATCATATACACACATTTATTCATACTTCAATCTCAACTCATCACAACAATACATGCTCAAATCCTATTCATAATCCATCCCCTACCAATATCATCCTAGAGACATGAATCTAGAATTAAAAAGGAGGGTTGAAAAGGCTTACTTGATTGATGAGTACCTTGAAGGAGTTTCGAATGGACCTCAACTCCTAGATGACTAGATCCATCCTAGAGAGATGAAGAAAGTATGGCCATTGGTGAAGAATTCATTCGGCCAAGAGGGAGAGGGTATTCGGCCAAGAGAGAGAGAGAGAGAGAAAAGAGAAGAAGAGCATCCATTAGCATGCTTATACACATATATATTCATTAGATATTAGAGATTAGAGGAGATGAAGTTGATTGCACAAACTTACCTTGTAGGTGTTCTTGAGCCTTCACAAAAATGCTGATTTTTGCTCCAAATGAGAGAGTTGGATTTTGGAGTTTGATGTTAAAAATGGTATGGATGGACTCACGGCATTGAGTAGATGAAATCTGGAATTTTTTTTGAAGGAGATTGAAGTGGTTTGGAAAGGTACTAGGCAAGAGAAGTGAGTAGGTGTTCTTGGTGTTCTATGTGTGCTTGAAGGTTGAAGAGAATAGAGGGATTTTGGTTTTAAAGCTGCCGAAATTCTATATGTTTGCAGTGGCGAAATTGTTTGTGTAGTTTAGGTAGATGATTTTTCTGGTTTGAAAGGAAAAGGAAAGGTTGGTTGTTGAAATCCTAAAAGAATATTTTTGGGAATCAAATTTGAAAACAAAATATAGTAAGAATATCTTTGATCGATGGAGAGCTTTTTGGAAGCTGCTATGGCCAACTGATGTTCAGTGATTTTGCTGGATGAAAGCTGGTTGAAGAAGGTTAATGGTGGCCGAAAATAGGGAGTATAATGGTGAAGGAAAGGTCTGGTTGTTTGAGGGACATTTTATGGAAGTTTACTAAATTAGGTTTGCTTTAATTTTGGTCTCCAATCAAGGCATGATTGGAGTAATTTGTTGGAGATATTTTAGGGCAGCTATGATGGGTTTTCATGCAGAAGGTTGGGGAAGATAATGAGGTTCAGTTCATGGCTATTCAAGAGAGGTTTGTGCAGAAAAAGGGCGAAGTTTTGGCCAGGGCTGGAAAAGGAAACAAAGCTGGAAATAAAATCCTGTATAGTTTCGCCATTGCTGGAATTTTCCTGGGCAGCTTTCGCTACCATTTTCCAGTCAGATTGCAGAGAGTTTGTTGGGGCATTCAGTGGTCTTTCAAGGCTAGTTTCTAGCCTTCTTCATGGAGGAAAAACATGGCTAAGGAGTTGGGAGAAAACTAGAAGAAAACAGCTTTGTTTAAGCTCATATATGCTACGATTTTGCCCAGAAAAATTTCTGGTTTTGCACAGCATTTGTGCAGTCCAAATTTGGCCAAAAAATTTCAGATTTCAAGATGGTCAAGAGGGCCATTTTCTGGCAGCATTTGGGAGGGAATGATGGCTGAAAATTTCAACACCTTGAAGGCACAAGTAGTTGGAAAATTTTTAGATCACTTGATGAAGTAAAATGAACATGGCTAGAGTGAAGTTTTGAAGGTTCACTAGGGGGATTAATTCTCTTCTAACCTTCCCCATCTCTTCCACATTTTCAGTCCATAAGATGTCTTTCACCTAGACATTTTGAACCTTCAAAGCCACAGCACTTTATCAAAATTTCTGGAATGAAATTAGCTTGAATAAATTGAATAACTTCAGAAATTGAGAAGTAAGGAAAACTAAGGATAAAAAAGGGTATGAATTCCCTTAGGAATTTTTGTAGGGTACAAGAGTAGGATTAGGGTATTCCTATCATGTCTCCCCTAGGACCTCACCTTTACCCTTCTCTAGAGCACTCAAGGACGAAAATCTAACCTTCCATAACAAAAATAAAATTTAATCATGCTAAAGCTCCAATGATGGAATTTAAACCCAAGACCTCAAGAATTAATTCCAAAGCTCTAACCACTAAACCACAAAAACTCTTGTTCTTATTTTCTCTCTAAAATATTTTTTTCCTATTTAACCCTCAAGCTATCTCCCTATTTTCACCTCAAGAAAAAATTACCATTTTGCCCTTCTTTCTCAATAAACACAATTAAGCCCTTGGGACTATCAAACACAAATCCAAAGCATATAAAATCATATAAAAATACATGTAAACATGCAATAAAATATTATATGCATTCTAACCCCCTTACTCTAAGGTTAGTTTCGACTGGGGTTTCACATCCTCCCCTCCTTAGAGGAATTTCGTCCTGAAATTCAAGCATACCTCTATTTCAGATCAGGATATTTCCGCTTAACCCACTCTTCTAATTCCCATGTGGCATCATCCTACGTGCCATGATGCTCCCACTGAACCTTGACCATCGGTATCTGCTTGTTCCAAAGATTCTTGATATTGCGGTTCAATATCCGCTGGGGCCTCTCCACATAGCTCAAATCGAGTCGCAACACCAACGGCTCGTTATTCAGAACATGACTGGAATCAGCATTGTACTTCTTCAATTTTGACACATGGAACACATCATGAATTCCCGTCAACCCATCTGACAGATCCATTTGTTTAGTTACCGGTCAAATCCTTTCCTTAATCGGGAACGGCTCCAAATACCTCGTATTCAACTTTCCACCCTTCGGATGTTTCCAGATCCCCCTATTCAGCATCAATCTCAGAAATACGCTGTCCCCGACTTGAAACTCCAATTCTCTCCGCCGGTTGTCCGCGTAGCTCTTTTGTCGGCTCTGAGCTGCCTTCAATCTTTCCCTAATCAATTTTACTTTATCCAACATTTCTTGGACACAGACTTCTCCGATTCAGCTTACATGACCATCTTCTGACCAATTCCAATACAGCGGTACCTGACACTTGTGTCCATACAAAGCCTTATACGGTGCCATCCCAATTGAAGCTTGATAGCTATTGTTATATGACAGCTCCGCGTATGGTACACACTCTATCCACTTGTCCCCGAAATCTAAAACACAGGCTCTCAGTATATCTTGTAACACCCCACTACCTAGGCCCGCTAGGGCCGAGGATGTCGCCCCGTCCAAAAGACAAGGGGTCTTTATAACTAGGTCAAACAAACAAAATTGTGGAATAAAAATAATACCTTAACTTAAAATTTATTACAACCCAAGAATAAATCCAAGAATAACAAAAACAAATCCATAATAAAATTTATCCACTCTCATCTCTCCAAAGCACTACACAAAATAAATTATCAAAAAATCTTCCAAGGCAGGCAATATCTAGCTACTCATCCCCACAGCAGAATCAACCTAAAATCATGGTAAAAATGGTGATAAGACAAAAATCTCAGTAAGTCCATGTGTTCTTTGAGTGTCCAGTGAAAACAGTTTGTAAATAAAAAGTATAAATCTTTATAAGAGAAATACTGGTAAGCAATAAACATTAGTTAAAATCAAGAGTGGTGTTTTGGCTTTTTCAACTATACATAATCAATAAAATCAACCACTCAAAAGAAATGATCATGGGTTACCATATGTTGGGCCCCATAACCGGTCAGAATGCCGACACTTTGTGCAGACTGACAAAAAAAGTAGGTGATTGGCCTACCGGGCAAGATACTCCTCCTTCTCTATACTCAAACAACAACCGGGTGTCCATTTCGGCAAAACATAGTCACTTGACTGGAAAATAAACTGCTAGCTTGGACCGGCACGACCTACTAGACTGTCATCTTATCCGGGCAGGACTTACCCCTCAGAGGTGGCCACCTACTGAGAGACTTACCCTAACCCCTCAAAGACTAGCCCTAGCAGTCCACCCTTATTGAGTACTCAACATAACGTATCTCACTTGGGAAAAATGAACAAAACATAGTTCCACTTGAAAATGGCAATTAAGGGTTTCCAAAGTCTTTATCAAAATCAGTTTTAGAAGAGTTTTGAGTTTGAGTAAATCTACTTATTGGTTTTCACATAATTCATTTGACTGAAATAAGAAAGAAGTCAATCCTCAATTGCCTTTACAGAAATGAGTGTCCATGCACTCTACATTTGGCTTGCCATAATAAACATTTTACATCTATCAAGTTTTATGCAGGAGCTTACCTGATCCTTGCTCACAATAAAGGTCTCCAACAGCTGACTTAACCCCGCATGGGGTAAATATAAACCACAATCAAACTCAAGCCAAAAACTAACTCAACTCACTACTACTATGATCCTAGTGTCCCAAGCTTTAAGGCCAAATAATAAATAAAAAGGGTTATAAGCTAAGTCTAATTTAATATTTAAAGTAATTAGTGTTTTAGGAAATAGGTACTAATAAGTTGAAGGTTTAAATCTTGCTGAAATAATTTAGAGTTTATTTGATAAAGGGTCCTAGGTGGTATTAGCTAAAATAATAATTTATTAATAATTAATTGCTAGAAAATAATTGATAATTAAAATTAGTTGAAAATAAATTTTAATGAGTCTTGATTGAAAGATAATAAATAAATTTTAATAGGTTTTGGTTAAAAGATAATAATTAAATAAATATTTTACTTATTATGATTATTTTCATAAAAGGCTTTATTTGATATTATCATTTTATATAATATCTATATGTTTTATTTTTCTAGCAAAAGCTATTCTTTATTTGACTAAAATATCCTTATTATATATATAATCATCCAAATCTACCCTTCCTAGGGTTTTTCAAAATTACTAGAAAAATTCATAATATTAAACATTTTATTGAAGAAATAAAATTTAGCTTAGGGACAACTAGGTCATGATCACAGTTTTACTTGCTAACCTCAATCATGAACATATACTCCACTTCAATTCATCAAATCAACCAAATCATGAATAAAAGCATAGATCTAAATTTATCAAGGCATGATCCAACCCTTACTAGCATAAACATAATCATGGCTTCCATACTCATACATGAATATAAATCCTATTCATCATAGATGACATAATCTCTAACATACTTGATCGCAAAGACAAGGAGACATGCATTAAACCCTAAAAACATCATAATATCATCCAAGATAAATCATCACATGCATCAACCCCAACTCCATCATATACACACATCCATTCATGCTTCGAACTTAACTCATCACAACAACACATGCTTAAACCACAATCATAGCCCATCTCCTTCTAATATCACCCTAGAGACATGAATCTAGAGTCTAAAAAGAGGGTTGAAGGGACTTACTTGATTGGTGAGTACCTTGAAGGAGTTTCGAATGGATCTCAACTCCTAGATGCCTAGATTCGTCCAAGAGATATGAAGAAAGCATGGCCATTGGTGAAGAAGTCATTCGGCCAAGAGGAAGAGGGTGTTCAGCCAAGAGAGAGAGAGAGAGAGAGTCCATTAGCATGCTTATTCATATATATATTCATTAGAGATCAAAGATTAGTGAAGATGAAGTTGTTTGAACAAACCTACCTTGACGGTGTTCTTAAGCCTTCACAAAATTTCTGATTTTTTACCCAAAAAAGCAAGTTGGATTTTGGAGTTTGATGTTAAAAATGGTATGGATGGACTCACGGCAATGAATAGATGAAATTTGGAAATTTTGGAAGAAGTTTGAAGTGGTTTGGAGAGGTATTAGGCGAAAGAAAGGAGTAGGTGTTCTTGGTGTTCTATGTATGCTTGAAGGTTGAAGAGAATGGAGGGATTTTGGTTAATGCTAGCCAAAATTCTGAGGGAGAGAGTGACCGAATTGCTAGAGTGTTTTAGATAGATGTTTTTCTGGTTTGAAAGGAAAAGGGAAAGGCTGATTGTTGAAATTCTAAAAGAATATTTTTGGGAATCAAATTTGGAAACAAAATATAGCAAGAATATCTTGTTCAATGGAAGCTTTTTGGAAGCTGTTATGGCCGACTGCTCGCTAGGATTTCTACTGGACAAAAGCTGGTTGAAGGAGGGTAATGGTGGCCAAAAAGAGGGGGTACATTGGTGAAGGGAAGGTCTGGTTGTTTGAGGGACATTTTATGGAAGGTTGCTAAATTAAGTTTGGTGGAATTTTGGTATCCAATCAAGGCATGATTGCAGTGATTTGTTGGAGATATTTTCGGGCAGCCATGACTGATTTTCATGCAGAATGCTAGAGAAGACAATGGAGTTCAGTTCATGGCTGTTCAAGAGAAGTTTGTGCAGAAAAATGGAGGAGTTTCGGCCAGGGCTGAATAAGGAAACAAGGCTGGAAAATTCTGCACAGAATTTTCGCTGATTGCTGGAATTTTTCTGGGCAGTTTTGGCTGCCATTTTTCAGTCAACTTGTAGAGCGTTTGAAGGAGATTCTAGGGGTCTTTCATGGCTAGTTTCCAGCCTTCTTCATGGAGGAAAAACATGGCTAAGGAGCTAGGAGAAAACTGGAAGAAATTAGCTTGGTTTAGGGTCACCTATGCTACGATTTTGCCTAGAAAATTTTCTGGTTTTGCACAGCATTTGTGCAGTCCAAAAATGGCTTGAAATTCCAGGTTTCAAGCAGTTCAAAAGGGCCATTTTCTGGCAGCATTTGGGAGGGAATAATGGCTGAGAATTTTGACACCTTGAAGACACAAGAAGCTGGAAAAATTTCAATTCATTACATGAAGGAAAATGAACTTAGCTAGAGTGAAGTTTAGAAGGTTCACTAGGGGAATTAATTCTCTTGGAACCTTCCCCATCTCTTCCACATTTTCGGTCCATAAGATGTCTTTCCCTTAGACATTTTGAACCTTCAAAGCCACAGCACTTTACTAAAATTTCTGGAATGAAATTAGCTAGAACAAATTTGTCCATTCTAATGAATTGAGAATTATGAAAAATTAAAGATCAAGGAGGAATGAATTCCCTTAGGAATTTTTGAGTAGGGCACAAGAATAGGATTAGAGTACTCCTATCATGTCTCCCCTAGGACATCACCTCTACCCAATGCTAAAGCACTAAAGGCTGAAAATACCCCTTCCCAAGCAAAAATAAAATTTAATCATGCTAAAGCTCCAATGATGGAATTCGAACCTAAGACCTCAAGAATTAATTCCAAAGCACTAACCACTACACCATAACAACTCTTGTTCTTATTTTCTCTTTAAAATATTTTTCCTATTTAATCCTCAAGTTATCTCCCTATTTTTACCTCAGGTAAAAATTATCATTTTGCCATTCTTACTCAATAACCATAATCAAGCCCTCTAGACTATAAAACCCAAATCCAAAGCACATAAAATCATCTAAAAATATATTTAAACATGCAATAAAGTATAATATGCATCCCAACCCCCTTACTCTAAGGTTGGTTTCGACTGGGGTTTCACATATCTTCTAATATCTATACAACCCTTTCTAACAGCCCATCGGTCTGCGGATGCATCGTCGTACTGAATTTCAGACTCGACCCCATTGCTTCCTGAAACTTGCCTCAAAGTTGAGATGTAAACCTCGGGTCTCAATCAGATACTATGCTTGAAGGCACTCCGTGCAGTCGGACTATCTCTCGAACAAAAGTTTGAGCTAGCTTCTCCATAGAGTCTCCTACATTTACGGGTATGAATTGGGCTGACTTGGTCAGTCGATCCACCACTACCCATATGGCGTCCTTTTGGGTCTTTGACATGGGAAGTCCAGTGACAAAATCCATAGTCACCTCCTCCCATTTCCATTCCGGTACTAGCAATGGCTGCAATAGTACCGCTGACTTCTTGTGCTCCGCGTTGACTTTTTGGCAGGTGAGACAAGGCGAGACTTACTGGACCACATCTCGCTTCAGTCCGACCTACCAATAGGCTCTCTTCAGGTCCTGATACATCTTGACTTCCCCCGGATGAATGGCGTACTTGCTCTTGTGTGCCTCTTCGAAAATTCTGTCCTTCAATTGCTGCTCTCTGAGTACACACAACCGATCCCTAAAATGGAAAACTCCTGCCTCGTCTTGCCGGAATTCGCTGCCTTGCTGCTTGAGCTTCTTGTCCTTGAAAAGATGAAACTCGGCATTACTTTGCTGAGCTTCCACAATTTCCCATCTTAAATTCGGTACCAACTTTAGATTGCTAATAACAATCCTCTTCTCTTGCACTTCCACCCGTCGGTCCAACACATCTTGAACCACTTGAATTTCCTGCACCCTTAGTCTAGCCATTCCAACTTTTCTACTCAGGGCGTCCACCACAATGTTGGCCTTCCCGAGACGGTAATTGATCGTACAACGGTATTTTTCCAGAAATTCCATCCATCTTCGCTACCTCAAATTCAGATCCTTCTAAGTGAAGATATACTTCAGACTCTTGTGGTTGGTGAACACCTCATATTCGGCTCCGTACAGGTAGTGTCTCCATTTCTTCTAGGTGAACATGATAGCTGCTAGCTCCAGATCATGAGTAGAGTAGTTGACTTTATGAGATCTCAGCTTCCGAGAAGCGTAAGTGATCACCTTCCTGTCTTGCATCAATATTACTCCCAATCCTTCTTTCGAGGCATTGGTATACAGTGCGTAAGGCTTCCTTTCCTCTGGCAAACTCAATACCGCTGCTGTCATCAACCTTCACTTAAGCTCTTGGAAACTTTTCTCGCATTTCTCGTTCCACACAAATGAAACATCCTTTCTCAACAGTCGGGTCAGTAGTGATGCGAGTGTCGAAAACCCATTGATGAACCTCCAGTAGTAACCAGCCAATCCCAGGAAACTTCGAATCTTGGTGATGTTCTCCGGTTGCATCTAGTCTGACACTGCTTCAACCTTTGTTGGGTCTACCTTGATTCCCTCCTTGGTCACCACGTGGCCAGGAAATGCTACACTATCCAGCTAAAACTCACACTTGCTAAACTCGGTGAAAAGCTTGCCCCATTGTCACTTCAACAGTTGTTTCCGACCCCATTTCCAAATCTAGCATACTCTCAATTCCTCGGTGGGGTGACTGCATTTAAGTCGTCTCGACCTCCGATGCCACAGGTTCTGCCTCCGAAACTCTTCTGCCTGATGTGGCTACACAGTGTTTGGGTGCCATTCTCAACCATGCCCAAATAATGAGTGCATGCATTTAAGTTTAAAACATTTTGAGCATGCATTCACATTCAGGTTTAAGTAAAAGAAAATACATGTAAGTTTTTGTGTAAAGAATTGCATTAAAAATTTTTCAAACCTTAGAGATTTGCATAAATTTGGAATCAAAGCAGTAAGCAGAAAGGAAATCCTTAACATAGAAGTTCATGAAAAGCAGTAAATAAAACATCCTAATCATAACAGTTCTTAGCCCCACTAGTCCTCATCAGAATCTTCAAGATCAGTCTCATACAACCATCCCCCAGAATTCTTAGAAAAATCTACCCCAACCCCACTGGCAAACCCCTCCATTGGCTTCTTCCCAGGGCGCCTAGAACTCTCCTTGGGCTCAACTCGGCTGAAAGAAGTAACGAAAGAAGGCCTAGGTGGAGACTCATAGTCTATCTCCCCCGGGTCATCACTATCTGCTGCTAAGTCCACTACGGGACTAGGAGGATGGGGTACATACTCCACTACTATCACATCATCATCACTGTCAGAGCTTATGTCTATCACCGGGATTGGGGGTGGCTCAAGAATCTGGATCTCATCATCATTGCTATCCTCCATAGGGATAACTGGCTGAGGGGTAAGCTGGGGGACTGGAAGGTCTTCTGGATATATAGGGATAGGTGGGTGCCACTGCTGCCCTTTCCTCGCAGTCCTAAGCATTCTAACTATCCTACAACATCAATATGATAGGTTAGATAAATATTTAAACTTAAATGAATAACACATATAATATCAATATTTGCCTATAACCTAGACTCTAATACCACTTGTAACACCCCATTACCTAGGCCCAACAAGGTCGGGATGTCGCCCCGTCCAAAGAACAAGGGGTCTTTATAACTAGATCACACATTCAAAATAATAGAATAAAAATAATACTTTAAACTTATAATTTATTACAAACCAAGAATTTAAAATAAATTCATAAATGAAATTATCCACTCTAAACTCCCCAAAGCATTACACAAAATAAATATCAGAAAAATATTCCAAGCCAGGCTACAACTAGCTACTCATCCCCATAGTAGGATCGACCTAAAATCAAGGTAAAAAGGGTGATGGGAAAAAAATCTCAGTAAGTCCGTGTGTGCTTTGAGTGTCCAGTGAAAACAGTTCGTGAATGCAAAGTATAAATCTTTATAAGAGAAATACTGGTAAGCAATAAATATTAGTTAAAATCAAGAGTGGTGTTTTGGCTTTTCCCACCATACATAATCAATAAAATAAACCACTCAAAAGAAATGATCATGGGTTACCACACGTTGGGCCCCATAACCGGTCAGAATGCCGACACTTTGTGCAGACTGACAAAAGGTAGGTGATCGGCCTACCGGGCAAGATACTCCTTATTCTCTATACCCAAACAACAACCGGTTGTCCATTTCGGCAACACAGAGTCACTTGACTAAAAAAAAAAATGCTGGCTCAAACTGGCACGATCTACTGGACTGACATCCTATCTGAGGAGGACTTTCCCCTCAGAGGTGGCCACCTACTGAGAGACTCACCCTAACCCTTCAAAGACTGGTCCTAGCAATCCACCCTTATTGAGTACTCAACGTAGCGTATCCCCCTTGGAAAAATGAAAAAAACACAGTTCCACATGAAAATGGCAATTAAGGATTTCCAAAGTCTTTGTCAAAATCAGTTTTGGAAAGAGTTTTGAGTTTGAGTAAATATGCTTATTGATTTTTAAATAATTTGTTTGAATGAAATAAGAAAGGAGACAATCCTCAATTTTCTTGACAGAAATGAGTGTCCATACACTCTACATTTGGCTTGCCATAATAAATATTTTACATCAATCAGGTTTTATGCAGGAGCTTACTTGATCCTTAGCTTGAGATAAAATAAAGGTCTTCAACAGCTGACCTAACCCCGCCTGGGATAAATACAAGTCATAATTAATCTCAAGCTAAAATCCACTTTCACAAATAAAACTAGCTCAACTCACTACTACCATGATCCTAGTGTCCCAAGCTTTAAGGCCAAATAATAAATAAAAAGGGTTTATAAGCTAAGTCTAATTTGATATTTAAATTAATTATTGTTTCGGGAAATAGGTACTAATAAGTTGAAGGTTTAAATCTTGCTAAGAATAATTTAGAGTTTATTTGATGAAGAGTCCTAGGTGGTATTAGGTAAAATAATGATTTATTAATAATTAATTGTTTGAAAATAATTGATAACTAAAATTAGTTGAAAATAAATTTTAATGGGTCTTGATTGAAAGATACTAAATAAATTTTAATAGGTTTTGATTAAAAGATAATAATTGAAAGATAATAAATTTTAATGATATTTATAAATGTAAGACTTACAAAATTAATATTTTACTTATTATGATTATTTAATTAAAAGACTTTATTTGATATTATTATTATATATAATATCTATATATTTTATTTCTTGAAATAAAAGCTATCGTTTATTTGACTAAAATATCCTTATTATATATAATAATCCAAGTCTACCTTACTAACAAAAATTATAATATTAAATATTTTATTGATGAAATAAAATTAGCTTAGGGACAACTAGATTATTATCATATTTCTATTGCTAACCACCATCATGAACATTTACTCCACTTCAATTCATCAGCTCATCCAAATCATAAATAAAAGCATAGATCTAAATTTACCAAGGCATGATCCAACCTCTACTAGCATAAACATAATCATAGCTTTAACAATCATACATGAATATAAATCCTATTCACCATAGGTGACATAATCTCTAACATACTTGATCACAAATACTACTTATGACATGGAGACATGCATTAAACCCTAAAAATACCATACAATCAACCAAGATAACCAACTCATGCATAAATCCCATCTTCATCATATACACACATTTATTCATACTTCAATCTCAACTCATCACAACAATACATGCTCAAATCCTATTCATAATCCATCCCCTACCAATATCATCCTAGAGACATGAATCTAGAATTAAAAAGGAGGGTTGAAAAGGCTTACTTAATTGATGAGTACCTTGAAGGAGTTTCGAATGGACCTCAACTCCTAGATGACTAGATCCATCCTAGAGAGGTGAAGAAAGCATGGCCATTGGTGAAGAATTCATTCGGCCAAGAGGGAGAGGGTATTCGGCCAAGAGAGAGAGAGAGAGAGAAAAGAGAAGAAGAGCATCCATTAGCATGCTTATACACATATACATTCATTAGAGATTGGAGATTAGAGGAAATGAAGTTGATTGCACAAACTTACCTTGAAGGTGTTCTTAAGCCTTCACAAAAATGCTGATTTTTGCTCCAAATGAGAGAGTTGGATTTTGGAGTTTGATGTTAAAAATGGTATGGATGGACTCACGGCAGTGAGTAGATGAAATCTGGAATTTTTTTTGAAGGAGATTGAAGTGGTTTGGAAAGGTACTAGGCGAGAGAAGTGAGTTGGTGTTCTTGGTGTTCTATGTGTGCTTGAAGGTTGAAGAGAATAGAGGGATTTTGGTTTTAAAGCTGCCGAAATTCTCTATGTTTGCAGTGGCGAAATTGTTTGTGTAGTTTAGGTAGATGATTTTTCTGGTTTGAAAGGAAAAGGAAAGGCTGGTTGTTGAAATCCTAAAAGAATATTTTTGGGAATCAAATTTGGAAACAAAATATAGCAAGAATATCTTTGATCGATGGAGAGCTTTTTGGAAGCTGATATGGCCGACTGATGTTCAGTGATTTTGCTGGATGAAAGCTGGTTGAAGAAGGTTAATGGTGACTGAAAAGAGGGAGTATAATGGTAAAGGAAAGGTCTGGTTGTTTAAAGGACATTTTATGAAAGTTTACTAAATTAAGTTTGCAGGAATTTTGGTCTCCAATCAAGGCATGATTGGAGTAATTTATTGGAGATATTTTAGGGCAGCCATGATTAGTTTTTGTGCAGAAGGTTGGGGAAGAAAATGAGGTTTAGTTCATGGCTGTTCAAGAGAGATTTGTGCAGAAAAAGGGTGAAGTTTTGGCCAGGGCTGGAAAAGGAAACAAAGCTAGAAATAAAATCCTGTATAGTTTCGCCATTGCTGGAATTTTCCTGGGCAGCTTTTGCTGCCGTTTTCCAGTCAGATTGCAGAGAGTTTGTAGGGGCATTCAGTGGTCTTTCAAGGCTAGTTTCCAGCCTTCTTCATGGAGGAAAAACATGGCTAAGAAGTTGGGAGAAAACTGGAAGAAAACAGCTTTGTTTAAGCTCATATATGCTACGATTTTGCCCAGAAAATTTTCTGGTTTTGCACAACATTTGTGCAATCCGAATTTGGCCAGAAAATTTCAAATTTCAAGCTGGTCAAGAGGGCCATTTTTTGGCAACATTTGGGAGGGAATGATTGCTGAAAATTTCGACACCTTAAAGGCACAAGAAGCTGGAAAAATTTCAGATCACTACTTGAAGGAAAATGAACATAGCTAGAGTGAAGTTTTGAAGGTTCACTAGGGGTTTAATTCTCTTGGAACCTTCCTCATCTCTTCCACATTTTCAGTCCATAAAATGTCTTTCACTTAGAAATTTTGAACCTTCAAAGCCACAACACTTTACTGAAATTTCTGGAATGAAATTGGCTTGAATAAATTGAATAACTTAAGAAATTGAGAAGTAAGGAAAACTAAAGATCAAGAAGGGTATGAATTCCCTTAGGAATTTTTGTAAGGTACAAGAGTAGGATTTGGGTACTCCTATCATGTCTCCCCTAGGACATCACCTTTACCCTTCTCTAGAGCACTCAAGGATGAAGATCTAACCTTCCCTAACAAAAATAAAATTTAATCATGCTAAAGCTCCAATGATGGAATTTGAACCCAAGACCTCAAGAATTAATTCCAAAGCTCTAACCACTAAACCACAACAACTCTTGTTCTTATTTTCTCTCTAAAATATTTTTTTTCCTATTTAACCCTCAAACTATCTCCCTATTTTCACCTCGAGAAAAATTTACCATTTTGCCCTTCTTACTCAATAAACACAATTAAGCCCTCGAGACTATCAAACACAAATCCAAAGCATATAAAATAATATAAAAATATATGTAAATATGTAATAAAATATTATATGTATCCCAACCCTCTTACTCTATGGTTGGTTCCAACTGGGGTTTCACATCGTCCTCAATGACCAAAGACATACCAATAAAAGTAAAGCTAAAAAGGCCAAAATCAATAAAGAGGAAGAAGAAAGAGAAGAAAATACTTCCATTACATAATAGGTCCACCATATTTAAATCTACCACAAGGAGTAGTTACTAGAAAAGTCACAAGAGTACCTATTTTAAAAGAAACAAAACAAAGAAAAACATAAATCTAGAAAAAGAAAAATAATGAAACAATAAAATAAATGAAATGATAAAGAAAACGAAGTACAAAGGATCAATGGGTAATCATAGCTCGTAAAGGGTAATGTCGAGATGCTCTAAACTGCCAAATTCTTCTCCCAAATATGGTTTCAATCGACTTTCATTCATCTTAAAGATCCCCTTAGTTGGGTGAAAAACCTCAATAACTCCAAATGGACAACCTTGATGTACCTTATATGGCCCTGACCATCGGATTTTAACTTACCCAGAAAAAGTCGAAGCCTAGAATTGAATACTAACACCTTTTCTCCTTTTTGAAACTCATGGGAAGAACGAATATGCCTATCATGCCAACATTTTATCTTATCTTTGTAAATCTGTGAATTATAGTAGGCATCGTTGCGCCACTCATCCAACTCATTCACTTGAAGCAATTGTTGTTGTCCTACAAGATAAAGGTCAAAATTGACAAGTTTAATTGCCTAATGGACCCTATGTTCAACATTTACCGGTAGATGACATAAATTTTCATATACCAATTAATAGGGGGTTGTACCAATGGGAGTTTTAAAAGCAGTCTTATAAGCCCAAAAAGTATCGTCTAGCTTCAAACTCTAATCATTTCTTGTATGATTCACCACTTTTTCCAAGATTCTTTTTAACTCTCTATTAACCACCTCGACTTGGATGCTAGTTTGAGGATGATAGGGGGTAGCAAACTTAAGAGTAACCCCTAAATGTTTGAATACCTTATCTAATTGGGTATTACAAAAGTGGGTTTTCCTATCAATAATGAGTACCTTAGGCATTCCAAACCAGGTGAAAATTTTTTAAAGGAATTTTACTATAACCCAAACATCATTAGTAGGCAAGGCTTGCGCCTTAACCCACTTTAATACATATTCAACTGTAACTAAGATATATTTATTACCCAAAGAACTAGAAAAAATGCCTATGAAATCAATTCCCCAGCAGTCAAAAATTTCACAAGCTTGAAAAATTTGTAATGGTATCTCATTAGATTTAGAAATATTACCTATGCGTTGACACCTATCACAATTTTGAACAAACCTATGAAAGTCCTTGAAAAGTGTAGGCAAGTAAAATCCAGACTCAA
This sequence comes from Voacanga thouarsii, assembly GCA_026120185.1. NCBI lineage: Eukaryota > Viridiplantae > Streptophyta > Magnoliopsida > Gentianales > Apocynaceae > Voacanga > Voacanga thouarsii. Next base: position 486,695 of record JANUWF010002272.1, read on the forward strand.
GCACCTTTCTTGTGGTGTTATTTGCTTGGTAGTGACCTCCTGCAGGTCCTTCATGATAATGTTTCAAGATATTTGTACTTTCCACAGAATCCACACACATTTGAATGATTTGATCCGCACAACACCGAAACAAGTATGGATCTTCCCAAAAGTAATGCTTTACTTCGGAGGAATTTTGTCTTTTGTTCTGCATTGAAATCTTCTAGAATAATTCTGACAACCAAGTAATTAGCAAAATTCGCAAAACAAGGTGTTTGAGAAATCTCACCATCAACAAGTAGAAGTTGTTCATCTGAGAAGGTGTCATTGATGTATACTTCAGCCAATGGCTCAAGGTTAGGATTTTTCAACCTAGATAAGTGATCTACAACCAAATTATTTGCTCCATTTTTGTCCCTAATTTCCAAGCCAAATTCTTGCAACAATAAAACCTATCTTATGAATCTTAGTTTAGAATCATGCTTGTTTAGTAGGTCTTTAAGGGCATAATGATCCGTATGCATAAGGACTTTGGACAAAACAAGATAAGAACAAAATTTATCAAAAGCAAACACTATTGCAAATAACTCTTTCTCGGTTGTGGTGTAGTTCTCTTATGCTACCGTAAGAGTTTTGTTGCATAGTAAATTAGTTAAAAGTGCTTATTCCTTCTTTGTCCAAGCACTGTAGCCATTGTATAATCACTTGCATCACATATTAATTTAAAAAGAAGAGACCAATCCGATGCAATTGAAATAGGAGAATTAATCTATTTCGTTTTAAATACATTAAAAGCATTGACACAATTTTCATCAAAATAAAAAATTGCATCTTTTTGAAGCAAAGAATAAGGGGTTTAGAAATTTTTGAGAAATCCAAGACAAACCTCCTATAAAAACTTGCATGACCAAGAAAACTTTGAATAGCCTTCAAGGAAGTTGGAGGAGGGAGTTTCTCAATTGCCTCAATCTTGGCCCTATCAACCTCAATACCTTTTCTTGAAATCTTGTGTCCAAATACTATACTTTCTTGCACCATGAAGTGGAATTTTTCCCAATTAAGCATGAGATTGGTCTCTTCAACCTTTGAAGTACTTTTTCCAAATTGGCCAAACACAAATAAAAAGAATCACCAAAATAAATAAATAAATAAATAAATAAATCATCCATAAATACCTCCATAATATCTCCCATAAGCTCTTCAAAAATAGCCATCATACATCTTTGGAAAGTTACGAGACCATTATGAAGACCAAAAGGCATACGTCGATATGCAAAAGTACCAAAAGGGCACGTAAATGTGGTCTTCTCTTGATTCTCTGGTGCTATGGGAATTTGAAAGTATCCGAAAAAACCATCTAAAAAACAGTAAAACTCATGTCCGGCTAACCTTTCAAACATTTAGTCAATGAAAGGGAGAGAAAAATAGTCCTTCCTAATTGCCTCATTTAATTTCCTATAATCATTACAAACCTTCCAACCGGTTACTAACCTCATTGGGATCAACTCATTTTTTTCATTAGGGCTCACAGTCATTCCTCTCTTCTTGGGTACCACTTGTGATGGACCAACCCAAATACTATCGGAAATATGGTAAATGATATTGGAATCTAGGAGTTTAATCACCTCACCATTTACCACATCACTCATATTTGGGTTCAACCTCCGTTAGGTTTACACTACGGGTTTGGCTCCTTCTTCCAATAAATTTTTGTAAGTGTAAAAGGAAGAGCTAATTCCCTTAATATTTGTGATTTTCTATGCGATAACTCCCTTATATTTTCCCAATAGACTTACTAATTTGGTCTTTTGATCACAAGTAAGGTCTTTTGCTATGATCACGGGCAATTTTTCACCTTCTACCAAAAATGCATATTCTAAGTGCTCGGGGAGGTCTTTCAAGTCCAATTCCGGTGGTTCCTCAATGGATGGCTTCATCCTTCCCAAACTGCTTTGTTCAATTTCCTCAAATTTTCCCAACTTATGGCCCTTATTTGAATCCTCCAAATATGCAATGGATTGTTCCATATAGCATTGGACAAATGATTCCTGCACAAAGTCAAAGATAGGTTCATTAAGAATATCAATCCTTAAACAAGAATCATCATAAGCAATAGGATGTTGCATACTTTTATGGATTTTGATAATGACTTCCTCATCCCCAACCTTAAGTGTCCATTTTCCTCCATGAACATTAATTAATGCTTTGGCAGTTGCTAAAAAAGGTCAACCTAGGATTAAAGGAACTTTAGAATCTTCATGCATATCAAGAATAACAAAATTCACATGAAATATAAATTTATCCACCTTAACCAATACATCTTCTACTATTCCCCTAGGATATTTAATAGATTTATTTGCAACTTGAATACTCATCCTAGTGGCTTGGGTTCACCTAGGCCTAGTTTTTTGAAAGTTTTGTATGGCAAAAGATTAATACTAGCACCTAAGTCTGCTAATGCACTACAAGATGTAAAAGTCCCAACAAGACAAGGAATAGAAAAACGCTCTAGATCATTTTCTTTTCATGGCAAAGTCCGTTAGTCTTGCAAGATAGCTAAGTATTCTTTATTTAACACTATAGTGGATAATTTCCCCAACCTCTTTTTATTAACAAGCATCCTTTTGAGGAATTTTGCATATTTGGGCATGTGTATCAAGGCCTCGCTAAGTGGAATTTTTATGTGCAGTTGTTTGAATATTTCTAAAGACTTGCCAAATTGTGCATCTTTTCTTACTTTGTGTGTACGAGTGGGATAAGGTGCCGGTGGCTGAAAATCTAGTTTTTTAGTTTGTTTTTCAAAAGGTTCAACAAGAGGGGTTGGTTCCGGCCCATCTTCTTTAGATGGTACCGATTCCGTACAAGGATTGGGTAGTTCCTTACCACTTTGTAATGTAATGATAGTTTAATCATTTTGTATTTCTACCTCTAATGGTGACTTTATCACTAAATCTATTAAAAACCAAATTTGTCTTTTCATATTTCTAATCTTGGCCTCAAATTTTGCCAATGTATCATCTATCTCATGAAAACATTTAGTTACATTGGTGGCAAATTTTCCTAGTACCCCTTCTAAGGTTATGGAGTCGGATGATTGAGATGTTATCCCTTGAGACATGTTAGGATTCCGTCCCATGCTCTAATTGGCCATCTTACCTATATAAAATAGCTTGTTAGTATTATATATACACCTTACAATATGAAATCAAGCTAGTTAGTTAAGGTACATGGTCACAAATTGGGTTAGAAGAAATTACCACGTATAGAGAAATTAAATTACAAGTATACAAGAAAATAAAATATGGCACCTATTCATACAAGGAGCATATAGACATATTCACATACACACATATAAACATATAAAAATGGTTAAATCAAAAAAATCCAAGCTTTCATGATATTGTTCACCGGCAACGGCACCAAAAACTTTATGCGTAAATTTTGGGTACATAAAAATCATCAAATTTAAATCCATCTCTTAGTTAAGTTTTAATTAAAACATTAATCCCAAAATATACATACGAGCAAGTATACTCATCGCAATCATAGTATAGGAAATTAACAAGTTTCGATCCTCAAAGGAATAAATACACAATAATCACTTTTCATTCATTGTTTAACCGATCCAAATAAAGTGAGAAAATAAAAAAAATAAATATATACAACTCAAGGATGTAGGAATATACAATTTAGACAATTATCCTAAAAAACATAATAATGAACCAACTAGCAATTCTCTCAATTAATTATTATCTTGGCATCATGAAGGAATATAAAGTAAAATTCAATTGTTTCCCAAGTCATGAATCTACTTAGATAGATTTCACTTCATTCCCAATCCATGGAATTACTATCTTTTGATTAAATTAGTAGATTTTCCAATCAAACCAATAAAACCAAAACATGCATTAAGCTCAATTCCTCATAAATATGAAATTAGCTAATGACCATTTGCTCGAGGTGAAATCAACTAATCTTCGATTACTTTAGTCCTTTAATCCTAACTTCGTTTTCCAAGTCCATTAAGAATTGATAAATATGAAATCAATGCAATAATCCTAACATCGTTTCCCAAGTCAATTAGAAGAACTCGCATTAATAACCAATGATAACAAGTAATCAATTCCTAAAGATGATAAAGAATTAATCAAATAACTTAAATTAACACAAAACTATTAATTCCAAAATAATTTCAAATTACAAATAAAACATTCAATACATTATTTTTTAAGGAAAAGAAAACAAATGTAAAAGAAAGCACTCATAGACAAGCCTTTTTCTTCTCCCTTGAAGACTCTCTTAAACAACTCTCATTGATTTGGTGAATTCCTCCTTCAATGAGTGTTTGGAATTTTTACTCTTGTATTCACCCTTAATCTCTTAAGGTTTCTCTTGCTTTCATAGGCCTCTTTGATACTAAATTCGTTGCTTGAGAGGTATTGGCCAAGTAGGATTCGAAAAATACCAAAATCATTGGAAAATTTCTAAATTTGTGCACAGAATTTTGGCACCAAAATGGGCCTGGCGCCTAACCCAATCGATCCACCTGGTGCCAGATGCAATATGTTTCTCCTCTGAATTTTACTCTGTTTTCTTCAAGCCATCCAAAATGGACTTGGCGCCTAGTCCACTTGCAAGACCCGACGTCAAGTGTGTTCTGGAAAATCTTCAGTTTTTCTCAAAATTAACTCAAATCTGCACAAATTCATTAAAAACACTTTCTACAAGTAAAATGTCAAATATGAAGAAATATGCCTAGTTATCAAACAAAAGTATCTCAATACAACATCAAATAACTACGAAAATAATGGTGATTTTAGCCCCAATCACATACTCCCACACTTGAACTTTTGCTTGCCCTCATGCAAAACACTTTAACTAATAACTTTATCAAGAAAACACAAGTTCTTTCTTATTCCAACCAAAATTCCTTTACCATAGCAAAGATTATCACTTCCCTTCAAACATTATATAAAACTCTTGTCATTCACACCATTTGAAAACAATTCAAACTTTAAAACATTTGACAAGACATCACAAAACTCTTGAAGTCAAATTAATTAAGTTCATACCTTAGTCTAAGAAAATTATTTCACCCTTCAAGTAAAAATATAGATAACATGAATCACACAAGTTAAGTCATTTACCAGCTCAAGAATTATAAATTCAAAAATTTCACAACTCGAGTTATGATGTAAGGAAAGTACTCAAAACTTTTTTTCTCTCAAAATGTTTTTTCAATGATTTAGGAAATTGACAGCCTCAAGTGTATGGATTTCTCTTCACAGACCCCATTTTAGTCATCATCTTTTTTCAGCATTTTTTTTTCAACACATTTCTTTCTTTGCTCTTTCTTACCTTTTTGCATTCAAGATAGCCTCAAGAGAGTGAACCGAATAATATTTGTTACTTCGCCCCATATTAACCCCCTTTTCAGCAAAAAGTCTTCAAAGATTAAAAATTTTCTGTAAACTTATTAGCAAAATTTAGTTTTTCTCCAACACAATGACATTGGAGTGGCATTAAACAAGTTTTTAAATATCTTCAAGAGATATTTGATCTCAGGTTATTTTATTCAAATAAAACCAACCCTGTAACACCCTACAAATTCCATGCCGTAGTGGGCCTTGACTTCGTGAGATGTCGCCCCATCTAATCTCCCAGACAAGGAGTCTATATAACAATTAAAACTTAATACATAGTGAAATTATTCTAAAAACTTGAATGAACAAGAAATTCATTTCATTAAAATTATGAAATTACATCTCAAGTCTTTTACAACATATCCTTATCAAGATAAACCAATAATAATTTCTTATCCATCATACCTTGCTACTACTATGATTGCTAGTCTATACCTTTCAGCCTAGAACATCTAGAAAAAATGTGTGAGTGCTAAAACACTCGGTGAGTACCGTGTGTGCTAATGTTTTTCCTTCGAAAACACATAAAAGAATTTTATTATATCTTTCTGCCAAAAAATAACTCTTTAAACATGCAAGTGAAAACTTTGTTAACTGTGGTCAAACAGTTTATGCACATTTGGAAAAACACGCATTTATTGGAAACTATTGCTCATTTTTAAAAATAAATTGGATCACGTCCTATTCGTAAAATATTGGTCACAATGACCCAGATAGGATTTGTCATCCTATTGTCTTTATTTTGTCACACTAACCCGAATAGGATATATAATCCTACCGTCTTTATTTTGTCACATTGACTTAAATAGGATATATAATCCTACCGTCTTTGTTTGTCACACTAACCCGGGTGTCCTACGCCCATCCCTCCGTTTCCACTTTGGATAGTAGGTGCTAGCTAAGGACTACTAAACATCAAATACTAGCACCCTGTGAAATAAGATATCAAAGTTCAGAGGTGCGCACCAACCGGACCACGTTCTCAAACCCATGTAAGTTAGTATAAGTGCACAGCCCCTCTTGAATACTCAAACATCCATGGCATTCCTTTCCCATCACAGAAACTCATACCCAAGCATATGCAAAAATAATTTTCGAGGCCAAAATATAATTTGCCAAATGTTCCTTATATTCCTTATAAGAATTTCCAAGGTTCATTGACATAGAAAGCAACCTGTCTTTCATATAATGCACAAAATGCTTTGAAAGCATTTTGGCATTTATCATAAATCCTCGTGTCATTTTGAAAGAAATTGTCCAAATCATGAACATATTCATGATGTTGAATAAAATCTTTCCATGTATATGTGATGGAAAATATTCAACATATATATATCTGTTAAGTAAACTCCGAAAGCATGAGGCTTGAAGCATAAAAGTGCAACACTTAGCTATATCTAGAAAGCATTTAGCTTTATCAGAAAAACACTTAGCTAAAACGGGTTTAGAAATAGAGGGACTCACCTCGAATCACTTATCACTTAGTAATATAAATATTTGCTAAGTCGTCACCAATGTTTAACAATAAACGGCCTACATTAATAATCATTCATAATGCATTTAGTATTCTATGTTTTTCGAAGATGATATACATATGACTATTGTCTAAGGAAATAACTTTATTTCCCATTTCATTTCATGTTTGAAATGAAATATAATTGTTGTACATTTATACTCCATTTCCTTATTTTATCTTTTGCACATAAATGTAAGGTCTTTATTTGTCCATACAACTTCTCATTCATCCTTGAACACAAATAGAATCAATCCTTGAATTTATTTGCTCTTAATAAAGTTCTGAAATTTTCTAGCTTCAACACTATATATTTTTTGGCTTATAACTTTCAATCCATATGTCCAATTTACTTCAAATTCGCACTAAAACACTCCTAGAATCCAATCCATGGGTATACCATGACGTTACAAAAGTTGTACCTATGAACTAACACCCTAAAGGAAATAGGCACAAGGAAAGAGCAATAGGCTGGACCAGCCTACAACATTCGGGCTGCTTCGCCTAGTAGCACGACGTTTGTATTGCTCTCCCACAACTACTTGAATAGCTGACATCCGCCGCAAGGTAAACCACCCCCTCTTAGGTCCCCTGACTGATTTTATCATAAAGGCCAATGATAGACAATAACTCCCCCCAGAACATAGCTTACAACTTTCATTGTACTATGCTCTCCAAAGAGCAACTCTTCCCAAAATCTCACTCAAACGATGTTGAGTTGGAATCCCATTCTAACAAAGAATTCTTATGGTTCCGGAGGAACCAACTACAGGAGAACCAGGAACGAAGAGCTTTCCTCTCTTTTTCGCAGGACTCTTTGGTCAGTCTAAAGAGCACTGGTTTTAAGAATGAGTGATTGCCCTTCTCTGACCCTTACTGCCCAACTTAAGAGCAGATAGCTAATGTGTTCCACTTATTGAACAGGGTTTCAATTACTTTAAAACGAACAATTTGAAGACCTATTGATTCTAAATCTTGTAAGCTTGCTTTGTCCAATTCGCAGAACATTACAAATTTACTGGGGTTAGAACAACCTAAAATTTTCTAGAAATAAACCAATTTTCTAGCAAAACACATTATATCTTCATTCCTTGTTTATTTTAGCACATAAATACCAATTAATTCAATCAAATCTCACTTATAACACCCTTAAAGACATTGATTTACAGTCATATACAAACCAAAAAATTCATAACAAGAAAATCGACAATTTCAAACATAACATAAATCCTTGAGATTTTCCTAATAAATATATTATTTCCATCTTCATTTTTTCCCCAACTCAAGAACAATATGCAGCAATTGTTAAGTCTTTAAAACACTTCCAAACCTCCATCAAATATCACACAAACATAGCAAACAAGCTGCCATCCCATCCGCCACATAAATATGTTGGGTATCTCAGGCTCGTATCATATACGGCGTAGTGGAAGAATAAAATGAGATACCATCCCAGGATCCGCATATGTGTGAAAAAGAAAACATAAAGATAACAAAGGTAATAACTTTTTACCTTTCTTAGATCGTCCGAAGAACAAAATTTTCTTCTTCAAGTCGAGGCACGATCCAGCAATCATCTTGATTAAACTCCACGAGAGTTGAACATCCAACCACTATAATTACAGTGTATGATTATCTCTAACAGTAATCCATACAGAGAAACACTCAAGCACCAAAATTTTTTGTGCTAGTAGAAACAAGATGGCGGCTAGGGCTTCTCAAGAACAATCGCGAGAGAGAGAGAAGAGAGAATGTCAAGTGTTGCTAGGGTTGGAGTCGTGTCTTACACCTTAGCTAGGGTTTCGTGTGTTATCCCTATATCACACAAAAAATCCTACTCTAAATATACTCCAATCTCAAAATTCTAAAACAGTTAGAATTCCCTAATTGTAATTGGAAACATCAGGTTCTCATAATTACAATTTGGACCAATAATTATAACTAATTATAATTTGGCCACAACAACTTCTCTTTCTCACAATTAACCCCACTATGTTATCAAATAGCATCTTGAGTATATAATCCTCTATTGTGTGTGACCTATTAGGTTTCCCAGTCAATTGGTAGAGAAATCAAATTAATCCAAACGTATTTGAGATTAATAATCCATAATTAATTAGAATTAATCCTATTAATTTTAATTAAGATTGATTTATTAATTCATCAATTAATAAACCCATATTCCTAGATCATGAGCGGTATCTAGCAACACATCATGACCACCCAAGAGTCCAAGAAGTCAAGTGGCTTGACATGAATCCTTCAATAACAAATTTCAGTGCAATTAACTCCTTTCACCATACAATATCTTATTCAGTTTGGAGTGCGGAATTAGTACTAACTCCCTCCATTAATTTTGGCCCAAATATAATAGTACTTATACCAAGAACCCACTACTCTAGATGTGTATCAATTGGAACTATTTTCAATACATAATCACCTTGGCCAAGGACTTCTCGAGTAGTAATTCCTACAAGTGGCCGTAAGATATTCGCCCCTACTATTAGGAGTGGTGAATCCTTTATTGACCCTCTTAACTACTTTCATTTACCTCACAATGTACCCAATATCCATCCCATAGGCGGCTCTTGATCGAGCTCCAGAGATTGGAATCAAAGTACAATGCTCAGCAAACAAAGTACTTTGGAGATCTCAAGTCTAAGGATACTTACACGTTTACTATATTGAGATTATATCACTAGCACTAAATAGTTATCCATGTGATTATCTCATAGCTAGGTCATCCAATGAACTTGTTCCATTAACAAGCATCCATGTATTAACATTGAGTATCTCAATACTCACAGATATGAGAACCACCGCTTGATCAAATCAGAAAGTCTAACACATGTTAGTCTTAGCGTATTAATGATGTCCTGTCTTATTAATACTATGAATATGGACTATTTAAGTACTAATACTATACAGTGTAGTAGAAATCTCATATCATGATCTCTATCATGATTTCCTTAACACAGTGTTGTACTAGGGACTTTATCAAACAGTTATATTACTTAAAAGTAAACAAAAGAAATTGTAGGATAAATAATGCCTTTTATTAAAATAAAATGTGTCATATACAATGTACAAGTGATTGCCTCTAAGGCACAACACTAATAATATATACAAACAAAAATAGCTTTCATACAACTTCACCTAGCTAGTTTCCATAATTTATACATAATTTCTTGTAATATTCATACCAAAATAATCCCCATAAATCACATAACAACTTTAATTCAAGAACGGTAGATCTTTACCTTCTATTTGCTGCATTTAGAAGCTAAAATGGTCTAAGCTTCTCTTGTTTTTTTCCTTCTCTCTCTATTTCCTATTTGTTTCGATTTCTCTCTCTCTCTCTCTCCCTCCCTCTCTCTCTCTCTCTCTCTCTCTCTCTCTCTCTCTTTTCTCTTTATTTTATTTTTCTTTTATTTTTCTCATTTTCACTTGTTGATGCCATTTTTTTAGATATCTAAAGCCATCCCAACTGGCCATTCTATGGCTATTTATAGCAATCTTTGGTCACCAAGTCAATTATGCATTAAATGGCTTCAAATACTTGGAATCTTCCTATTAGTCCACTTAGGTACTTAGGTGTCCACTTAGAATTTTCATGAATTCTATGGAATCATGTAGATATCCTTGCATGATTGTCCATACAACCAATCATGATTCACTAGTTGTGTCCTTCTACCAATCACATATCAATACATGTTCACATATAATTCCCTGTTCTTTATTATATTTCCCTCAGAAATATACTTAATTCAATACGTTATCAATCCTAATTAGGGAAAAACTTTTATTTTACCATCTTGATCCATGTGTTGAATGGAATATAACGGTGTTTCTCAGAATCTAAATCCTTACTCAGTTTTCTGCGATTCGCATTTAAAATTCCGTCAATACCCTTGAAGAATTTTATTACACCAAAACATTCGTCTCATTGCACTGATTGACTTTTGTTCTGGACCTATACCCAGATTCTCATTCTATAGAAGTAGTCATTAATTGAAGTATAAAAGTATGGGTAGAACAATCTCAAAATTCTAATTGTGTCCCTGAATATTTTTATCGCACCAAAATGTTCAGTTCATTAAACTGATCATTTCTTGTTCTGAGCCTTAATACAAATACTCATTCTATATAAAGTAGTCACCAGTCAAAGTGTACAAGGGATGGATGTTACAATCTCCCCTCCTTTAAGGAATTTCATCCTCGAAATTCAAATTTTCTTGTAGTTTTGTAGAAAATTCCAATTGATATGCTACACTTCCGATCCATTCCACGATTGGAAAATGTCCAATATACCAAGACATTAATTTCTTCCCAATATAGAGGTGATTGGCACTTTCTTCCATATAAAGCTTCAAATGGGGCCATTCCAATTGTCGTCTGATAACTATTATTGTATGCAAACTTCGCATATGCCAAATTATCAATCCACTTTGTTCCAAATTTAAGGTACATGCCCACATATGTTTTCCAATATCCTATTTTTTTGTTCAATTTGTCCATCTATTTGCAAGTGTGCTGTAGTGCTAAATTTCAATGTTGTTCTAGACACTTCTTACAGCTTACTCCAAACTTTGAAAGTAAATTTCGAGTCATGGTCAAATACACTAGTAAAGGGTACTTCGTGCAATCTAATTACTACCTACATATATATCTAGCTCAGGTTTCTCTAAAGAGTCCCATTAATTGATAGGGAGAAAATGGTCAATTTCATCTATCCATTATACCACAAACGGTATCTCTTAACCCCACTATCAAGGTAATCCCATTATGAAATCCATGTAAATTTCATCCCACTTCTACGATAGTAGGGGCAACGGTTGTATTAATTATGAAACCCCACCTAAAGCTAACCTTAGAGTAAGGGGGATAGGATGCATATCATATCATTCTACATAAAAAAAAAAAACTTTTTGAATGATTTTATGTGCTTAGGAATTATGATTTATAGGTTAAATGACTTATTTATGCTTGTTGGGTAGGAAGGGTGAAAAGGTAATTTTGCTTGAGGTCAAAATAGGAAGATGGCTTGAGGTTTAGATAAGAAGAATATTTGGGTGAGAAAATAAGAACAATAGTCGGTGTGATTAAGTAGTTAGAGCTTTGTGGTTTAGTCTCTAAGGTCTTGAGTTCAAATCCTATCACTTAAGTTTTATTCATGATTATCTTAGTTATGTTTGAATTTTTTATTTTCTTACATTCCTTAAAGATAGGAATGTTGTCTTAAGGGAGACATGAAGACAATGTCTTGATCATGTCCTAAAAAGAATTCTAGAGGAATTCTTGTCCTCTTTAATTTCTCTACCCTTGTCCTAACATCTTTATAATTTAAACTATCCTTAATCCATTAATCCATTCTTTTAATTCCAAAAAAATCTGAGATGAACCCCTAGCCTTGAAATATGAAAATCAGCCTTGAGGGATAGGAGATTGCCAAAAATAGGGAGGAGAGTTAGGACGGATTTCCAAAGAAAATAAATCACCATAGTTATACCTTCAATTCTACCTTCAAGTTGTTCAAGATTTGGTAAAGGAAAAATCTGGAAAATTTTCCAAAATTTCTGCAAGTTTATTTTTGAAAGTTCAGCCAATATTCTTACCCCATTTAATGCCAGAAAAATGGTCATTTCATGTGAGGTGGAAGGCTGAAAATGCTTGGAATTTTTGGACTGCACAACCTTTGCAAACCAAAATTTTTCCTTCAGCAAATTCACTGCCTTGAAGCTGGATTTTTCAGCCACCGTTAAGTCATAAGATCAGCTGGAACTTCCTCTGTTTTTCTTTAGAAAGAAGGCTAGAAAACCACCATTGAAAGACCTTCAAATACCCTCCAAAACCAGCTACAAATCGGGCCAAAGAAAGCAAAAAATTCTGCACCAAAAACCATCTTCATTCTAGGCACTTTGGAATTATTGAAAACCAGAAAATTTCCAGCTTGGTTTCTCAATGTAAGGCCGAAAAGCTTTCAATCAAACCTCTAGAAATTGGACCTTGTTTAGCCATGGGCTGAACACCATTGATCTCCATACTAACCTTGAGTGCTTGGACTCCATGATCACACCTCAAAAAGCTCCTAAGATTACTCTATCCAAAACTCATTTGAATTTCAAACTAATTCCAGAATTTTTGCTCCATTAAAACACTCCTATAGCAAGTGATCAAACTAGAATTTCTCTACCATTATAGACTAAGTTTCGGCTAGCTTAATAACCTGAACAACCTCCATTCGTTGCACTAAGACTAGCTTGTTTAGCCTTACACCATTGAAGACCAAAGAGACCTCCCATGAAAAACCACTATTAACTAATCCTCTAGCTCAAATAACTCCTCATTTTCCTCCATTTGAAGTTCAAAAAAAAAAAAAAAATTGAATACTTCTCTCTCCTTGCTAAACCGGAACTCCTAACTACACAAGGTCATTCAGCCAACAACAATTCCAGAAATTCGCAAGCCATTTTCTCTCAAACTCTCTCAAAACACCAAGAACACACACTTCACCTCTTCAAGTCTAAACCTATCCTAAACATCTCCAATCACTTCCAAATACTCTAGATCACTCATATTTAGTCCCTAGTCATCATTTTTGGTTTTTATAACACAAAATCAAGCAAAATTTTTGAACGGATCAAAACCAATTTTTTTATTGAAGGTTCCAAGAACATCAAAAGGTAAAACAAGAACGACCTTCTTGTTCTTTTTCTTCTACTCAACTTTTAATGTTCCATTCTAATGCCCTTCATATTTCTCTCTCTCTCTCTCTTCCTCTCTCTTGGCCGAAATGGTGATGATCAACCATGGCTGTTTTTTTCGGACCACTAAAGGCTCTCAACTGCGTGGACCTTCACTAATCAAGCAACCTTTCTCAAGTGATCATCTATCAAGTATTCCTTCTAAAAACTTCCTTTTAATTTCTGAATTCATGTCTCTTAGATGTTGATAGGAAGATTGAATACAAATAGGGGTTGAGTATATTTATGTGGATAAAAGGGATGGAGTTAGGACATGAGAGTTGAAATGTATGATTAGATCTCATGGATTTTTCTTTTGAATCAATATATGTGTATTATGGTTAGGAGATTTATGAATGTTTGATGCATGCTAAATGTTATGGCACCAATGGTGATTAGGCCTTTATATTCTTAATTTTCAATAAAGCCATGAATGATGATTATGCCTAAGTAGGAGATTGGCCATGTGCTAGTATGTGTTAGTTCAAGTGTATGTGCATGAAAGGATTAGCTTATTATTTGATGTTAGGGAATGTGTTCATGAATCTTTTCTTTCAATAGGAAATTATGGTAAAAGGCTATTTTCTTTGTTAATTCTAAAATTATTTTTATTAACAATTTTTTAATTTAATTATAATTATGGTTATATTTACTCTATAAGACCCGAAAACATTAGGAAGGTTTGGAAATAAGATATTAATGGAAATATTTATATTTTTATTAGTTAAATAAATAAATTTTTTATTAAAAGGAAATAATAATAATTAAATAATAAGATATTAGAATTAATTAATGACCTTGTAGACCATAATTAGCCTCACTAAAACTTTTATCTATCTCCATAAATATTATTTATAGTAATTTTATTTATTATTTACTAATTAAAAATTAAGTATAATTCATTTATTATTAATGTTATTGTTTATTTATTATCTATTAATTATTAATTAAAAATTATAGTGTAATTTATTATTTCTAATAATAGTACTATTTAAATATTACCATTTACCAATATTATTTAGGACTTAGTATTATTCAATATTTAACACTACTTTATTTATTAGCAATAATACTCATAATTTATTATTTGAAACTATAACTTATTAGTATTTATTTCAAAACCCCTAGTTATTTTAACTAATCAAGCTAGATTTATTTTGTAAAATACTTTATCAACTAGTATTAAAGCCTAAGACATTATGGTCATGGTCAGTTGTGGTTGTGACTAGTTGAACTATGAATTATTTATGTAAGGCAGATATGGTCCGAATGTTATCTTATACCTTATGTTTACCCCAGGCGGGGTTAGGTTGACCCTGGAAGACGTTTGAGTTCAAGAAGAGCAAAGGATTAGGTAAGTTCCTGCATGGAGTCATTTGAAAACCAAATGTGGCAAGCTAACTCATTGTATACGAGAATTTGTACTGTAAAGCAATTATGGACAATTTTCCTTTTCTTTCAATCAAGCAAGCTATTTAAAACTAAGCAAACAAGTTTACACAAAATGCCAAACTTTTCATAAAACCAACTCAGCAAGAGGTTTAGAAACCATAATTGCTATTTTCAAGTAAATCATTGTATGATCACTTTTTCTCCCAAGTAGGACAAACAACGTTGAGTACTCAATAAAGGTACACTACTAGGACTAGTCTTTGAAGGGTTAGGGTAAGTCTCTCAGTAGGTGGCCATCTCTAAGGGGTGAGTCCTTCCCGGATAGGATGCCAGTCCGGTAGGTCATACCGGTCCGAGCTAGCAAGTTCAGTCAAGTGGACTGTGTGTTCTCGGAGTGGACAACTGGTAAGTTTGGGTGTAGAGATGGAGGAGTTTCTCACCCAGTAGGTCGTACACTACCTTGTGTCAGTATGCTCAACGTGTGGCATTCTGATCGTTATATTGTCATGGTGCACAAAGTGTGGTGCTATGGCTACCTCTTCTGAGTGGTTGTATTTATTATGCACATGTATGTTTTGGAAAGCAAAACACCACTCTTCATTTATGACATTTATTTAATGCTTGCCCGCACTTTCTTTTATGAAACTTCTACAACTTGCATACATGAACTATTTTACCTGAGACACACAAAGCGCACACGGGCTTACTGAGATTTTTATCTCACCACATTTGATACCATATTTTCAAGTCAATCCTACTGTGGAGGTCATTAGCTAGAATGTTACCTATGCTTTGAAGACTCTCTATTATTTTTCTTATGTATTTCTTTTGAGAGACAGTAGCAGATAATTATTTTTGAATTTGTTCGTGTATTACTGGGTTGTAATAAGTTAAATTTTGTAGTATTTCTTTTATTTTATTCTGTGTGACCTAGTTATAAAGACCCCCTATCTTGTGGACGGAGAGACATCCCCGGCCCTAATGGGCCTAGGTAGTGGGGTGTTACATTAACTCTCTAGATCGTTACTAATCACCTTTTAATTGTTGATACATAAAGCATCGAGCTACAATTTGAGAAATGTCATTTCAATCCACCAGTAATACTGTTAAGTCACGATACATATTAATTGCCTCCAGGTGGATTGTATACCTACTTTGATGTGCCTCACTAAAATATCTTGTTCTACGGCGACTGGCTTAGAATCCAATACTGGCCTCAAAGGATTTTGACATCATTTACTTGGGATTTTCTTCTTTCTCCTTATTTGTGTCTTTCCTTAACATCTTCTATATTCCTTGATGAGGTTTTAGTTTTCTTTAGATATATGCTCTTACCCTCGTTTCTTACATCAATACTCCTCCAAATCTTTCCTTAAGGGTGTCAGGGTATATCTTATAGGGTGTATCCATCATGGGAAATGCTAAAACTTATCTTTGCTTCAATTTTGAGAAATTCCTTTTATGCTTTTACATAGACAACTTTCTTCATACCTTTATCGGAGTCTTAAGGAGTTTCTAATTCATCATTACCTCAAGCTTCGCAGGATCTACTGTGATTCCTTCCTTAGATATCACATGCTTCAAAAATGCCATTTTAGTTAACCAAAACTCATATTTGCTAAATTTTACGTATAACTTAGCCTTCTGCAATTTTTTCAACATTTTTCGAAGGCATACTTGACATTCCTAAGGACTTACAGAATACACTAAGATATCGTCTAAAAAGTCAACAGTAAGATTATCTAAATATGGTAGAAACACTCAGTGCATCTAATCCATGAATGTAATAAAGGCATTGGTAACACCAAATAGTATCACTACAAACTCAATATGCTCGTATCATGTATTAAATGTGATTTCTGGAATATTTTTTTCCCGAATCTGCACTAGGTAATGTTCTTATCTTATTCCAACTTAGAAAACATCCAGCTCCTTGAAATTGATCAAATAATTCATTAACCATATGTAAAGGATATTTATTCTTCACTATCACCGTATTTAACCCATGATTAGCTATACATATTCTTAATACTCCATTCTTCTTTTTCACAAGCATTATAAGTGTTCCACAAGAAGGTGTGCTAGATTGCACAAACCCTTGTTTTAATAATTCCTACTGCTATTCTTAAATTCCAGCAGCTTTGTCGGCACTATTCTATAGAAGTTCTTGCAATTAGTTCTATTACTAGTACTGAATTAATAGTAATTGCAACTTCTCTTTCTGGAGCAACCCTTATAAAAATTTCTAAGTTGCAACTCTAGATATAAGGTAATCATTCTTTCATACTTTCTTTCCCCTCCAAAATTCCAATACATCGTTGCTTGGTTCACATAGCTGTGCAAATTTATTCCTATAATTAATTTGGGCATTATATTGAGACAACCAATCCATGACAAGTATAGTATCATAGTCATCTATAAGTACATTAGGAAATCTTCATTCAAAACCAAATCTTTTACCAATACGTCATGCTCCAGACATTTCTTATCACTATTCATCTATTTCCCTAAGAGAGTGCTAATTACCAGTTCATAAGGAACTTTTCTATCTTTAATCCTTACCTTGAACAAAGGGATAAGAAATGTGAAGAGAAGTTAGATTTATTAGAATCTTAGCCATTTTGCTATCCGTAAGACTTTACCTTCTATAACCACAGTTGTTCGCTGCTATTCTGAGATCCATTTTATCCAAAGTGACCACTTGTGCTTTTTACCAATACTTTATTTACTCTTGTTTTAGAAGCTGAGATTAGGACTTGATTATCCCTTACATGTTCTGATCTCGATCCTATATGATTTCTTACCAGTATTATATTTGCTCTTGATTTAGAAGCTGAGATTAGGACTTGATTATCCCTTACAAGTTTCGATCTCAATCCTACATGATTTCTTACAAGTATTGTATTTGCTCTTGATTTAGAAGCTAAGATTAGGACTTGATTATCCCTTACAAGTTCTGATCTCTATGCTACATAATTTCTTCTTAAATCACTTATCTTAGAGTTCATTTGGATAGGGTAATTTATGACTTTATGCTCCTTTTCTTATGCTTAAATCAATGAATGACTTGCCTTTCTTCAGTAGCTTATTCTTTTTCTGGAAATTTCTTATCTTCTGCCGTCTAGGTCCTCCAAATCTTTTGGAGTCAAAAGGTTGGAATTCCCCTTCTATTTCTGTGTATGAATTCCTCCAAATCTTCTCCTTCAACTTTTAAAGTCACTTCCCATGGGTCACCTATCATAGTACTTCTTTTGCCTAGGCACACTTAACTTTGAAGTTCCAATGGAAGTTCATGCATTAGTTGCACTCCTCTGTATTTTCCACAATACAGGGTTTCTAGAATGCAAAATTTTATGCAAGCACGTTATACCAGTGCACATGTCCTTAGCTACCACTTATAATTGTATACAAATTAGTACTCGAGGATATCTGATCCAAGGATTCCATGGCCTTAATCTTTACACTGTCATTAGAGTCTGGGTACATAATTTGCTATTACATCACCTTCAATAGCTTCTCCATTAAACTTGGTCAAAGATGTGATAACTATCTCGACTATCTCATTTTTCATTTCATTAGAAGGACTTAACCAACTTGGGTGCCTCAAGTTCAAATATCATACCTATCTATATATCTGACTCCACAGGGTTTTCTACTTTCATGGACTTATAACTGTAGCTATAGAGAATCAAATCCAAATTAATCATTCTTCAATTTCTAAAGATCAATTTTATCCAAATCTAATAGTTTCAGATTACATAACTTAACTGGCTACAAGGTCGCATCTAACCCAATAAGTTGTAGGAATGCCTAAACCTAAGCTCTGATACCAATTGTAACACCCTACATATTCTATGTCGTAGTAAGCCTTGACTTCTTGGGATGTCATCTCGTCTGATCTCCCAGACAATGTGTCTTTATAACAATTAAAACTTAATACATAGTGAACTTATTCTAAAATCTTGAACGAACAAGAAATTCATTTCATGAAAACTTTGAAATTACATCTCAAGTCTTTTACAATATATCCTCATCAAGATAAACCAATAATAATTTCTTCTCCATCATGCCTCTGCTGTGTACTCTTATTGCAAGTTTGTACCTTTTAGCCTAGAACATGTAGAAAAAAAATGTGTAAGTGCTATAACACTCAGTGAGTCCCGAATGTGATAATGTTTTTCCTTCAAAAACACATAAAAGAATTTTATTGTACCTTTCCACCAAAAAATAACTCTTTAAGCATTATAGGTGAAAACCGTGTTAACTGTGCTCAAAGAGTTAATGCACATTTAGAAACATAGGTGGTTTATTGGAAACTATTGCTTCTTTTTTAAAATAAATGGAATCACGTCCCATTAGTAAAATATTGGCCACAATGACCCAAATAAGATTTGAAGTCTCATCGCCTTTATTTTGTCACACTGACCCGAATAGGATATATTATCCAACCGTTTTTATTTTGTCACACTGACCCTGTGAAACCCCACCTAAAGCAAACCCTAGAGTAAGGGGGTTGGAATGCATATTATATTACTTTGCATGAATATACATATTTTTGAATGATTTTATGTGCTTTAGAATTATGATTTATAGGCTAAAAAGCTTAGGTATGCTTATTGAATAGGAAAGGGTAAAATGGTAATTTTACTTGAAGTCAAAATAGGAAGATAGCTTGAGGATTAAATAGAAAGAATATTTGAGAGAGAAAATAAGAAAAAGAGTTGTTGTGGTTTAGTGGTTAGAGCTTTGGAATTAATTTCTAAGGTCATGAGTTCAAATCTTATCATTTAAGTTTTATCATGATTATTTTAATTTAAGGTTGGATTTTCGTCTCCTGCATTCCATAAGTAAAAATAGGAGTGTTGTCCTAGGGGAGCCATGAAGAGAATGTCCTAATCCTATTCTTATGTCCTAAAAAGAATTCTTGAGGGATTCATGTCCTTTTATTCCCTAGCTTATCCTAAACTCTTTACCAAATAAGTTTGTTCAAAATTCATCCAAATTTATGGTTTTAATTCCAGAAAATTCAGTAAGGATTCTTGGCCTTGGAAATTTTGAAAATGATTCCTAGAGATTGGAGATTGGACTGAAAATAGGGAAGGAGTTAAGGAAGGTTCCCAAGAGAAATTAATCTCCATAGTTGAACCTTCAAACTCCACTCCATAGAGTTCATCTTCTCCATGGAAGAAATCTGAATTTTTTTCTAGATTCTTGAGCAGCCTAACCTTCGAAAATCTTAGCCATCTTCCTTACTCAATTGCTGCAAGAAAAATGGCCAACTTATTCAGCTTGAAGACTGAAATTCTTTTGCCAAAAACTGGATTGCACAAAGCTGTGCAAACCAGAAAAAAATTTTGGACAGTTTCGATACATAGCAGGCCAAAATCAAAGCTATTTCTTCTACCTTCAAACCAGTAAATTGTTAGGAATATGCCCTCTTAGACTAGTTTTCTGGTGAAAATATCGAATATGTTAGTAAAAGAATTTATTTGTAAGAAATCGTTTGTGAAATAATTTTCATCATTTGTGTACAATTTCGTTTGGAATTGACCCATTGTGTATAAATAACTGATCCATGTGAATGGAAGTCTTTCACAATAAGGTATGGATCATGGGTTATTTAAACACATAAACAGCTATTCTTAACCGATTGATAAGAATGGGAATCTCGTCATGTTTAGATTATTATGTTATGAATTCCAGGTGGGGAATGGCTTACCTTTAGCCAGTGAGTAGTCCACTTGCTTTAAGACATAAGCGTATTTTGAATACGTAGAACAGGACCTGTAGTAGTGGTTTCTAAAAAGTACTATATGGTAGAAACCTAGACTATTACCGCTACAGCGTGGACTAGTACTCTATGACTTAAGTATGAGTTAGCGGTCTGGCAAAGCTGGAAGCATATGCTTTGTTACACTATAGTTGAGATTCTATCAGAGGGCCAATATACTTGTATGTTGGGTATGTGTGACTAGTTAGTTAAGACAGACTTGTACAAGATAGTTTCTATACCATATCGCCCCTTGTGATTGTCCGGATGATCTAAATATCGAGGATCCTGAGAAATATGACTTGGATGTTTGCTTAAGAGTAGCTCCCTTGGAAAACAGAAACACTCCAGAAAGTTGTGGATCATTGGACTAGTTAGAGAGGTGTTAGTACACTTCTTCCTCTCTAAATGTACGACGATGTGTAGAGGGGTATTTTAGTCATTTCACTTGTAGGTCGAAGACTCTGCTAATGCAACATTGTCCTTGGGGTCAATATTTCCTTGTGGTGATATTAGGAAATATTTAAAATGCAAAATACATCTATTTATATAGTAGTAGTATTTTGGTCATTTTAGTAGCCAAGGCGATGTGTCTTTTTTGTTCTTGGAATAGCCCGTAAGTCCTAATTAATTTTTTGGTTGAGAAAATGATCTCAGTTGAGAGAGTTTTATTTTACTCGGGAAGTCTAATTTATTATTGGATTGGAATAAAATAATTGGAGAGAAATTTATTATCTGGTTTAATTGGTTAATTAATTATTCAGGACCTGGGTCTAGTTTAAATAATTAGAAAAATTAACCGGGACTTAAACTAGAGGAAAATAATTATTACTTAATTATTTATTGGGTTATTTATTTAATTAAATCCCAAGAAATAAATAATTAATATTTAATTATTTTTTGGTTCATTTGGGTCCATTAATTATTTATTGGGTTATTTATTTAATCCCAAGAAAAATAATTAATGTTTATTATTTTGGAGTTTTTGGGTCCAAGGAAAATAATAAATAATATTTTGGCCTAATAACCTGGACCATAGGATTTTTCCAGACACAGTTTAGAAGAGTTTGGAGTGAAGGCGAAATTTATTTTGTTTATAATATTCGGGTATAAAATCCCGGGAATATTATTTTTATCAAAATAATTATTTTTGGTTTCATGACTCTTGGCTTTCTGTGTGGAAAAATAAAATAAAAGGAAAGGAAAAACATAGAAATATATTTTCCAGATGTCTCTTGGCTCTCTGTCTCTCTCGTGTCTCTTGATTTTCCTTCTTCTGGCTTTTGGTTTTGAAGCCAAAGGAAGCCAACCGAGAAGACATTTGTGTCTCTTGGTTTTCTGGCTTCTGGGTTTGGTTCATGAAAACTGCCTATAAATGCCAACCTAGGCAGTGAAGGAAAAGCTAGTGAAAAGTGTGAAAGACATCTGAGTGATCTTCATTTTCTCTTCCAAAATTGTGTGCTCACCAATTGGATTTAGGCAGTGGTCATATTTCGTGAATTAAAATCTTAGCATTCCACCAGAGGAGAAAAAGAATTGGAGATGGAAGAAAGGAAGCTTCACTGGACGTTGAAGGAAGAAGCTGTTTTTGAGCTTTAGTTGATTCAACCATGTTCTTTTTGTTTTTAAGGCTCCAACAGGTATGTTTTTATCCCACCATACTATGCTAATACTCTGATATATGTCATGTTCTTCCATTTTTATTCACTGAAAGTTGCATGCTTTGTTATGTTCAATCCTTCATAAATTACCTCTGCTTTTCCTCCATATAGAAGGCTGGAAACCAGCCTTAAAGGACCCTCAAACACCTCTCAAAACCCTCTGCAAATCGGCTGGAACATTGCAGAAAATTTCAGCAAACCAATTTGAATCACAACCAGGAAAATTCCAGCCTTGCTCTCTTCAAGCCTTGTTCGAAAACCACCTCAAACCTCTGTAAGTTAACCTTTGTTCAGCCATGAACTGAACTCCATTACCCCTTCCATTGACCTTACACGACTAGACTCCATAGCCACTCCTCAAATTCCTCCTACAATTACTCCAATCAAACTTTCAAATGAATTTCAAAATTTTCAACATTTGCTCCATGATAATACCCTTAGATTAAGCTTCATAACCAGAAATTCTCCCCACCATTGAACTCAGAATTTTGGCCAGCCATATAGCTCTCTCAACCTTCATTCATTTCAGTAAAACATAGCAAACCAGTTGGCCATTGTAGCTCCAAGGAACCTCCATCAATCAAACACCATTACCATATCTTTTACCTTAAAACACTCCTTAAATTTCTCCATTTGAATTTCAAACAACCAAATTTTTCTCTCCTCTCTAATCTGAAAATCAAAATAGCATAACTCCCTTAATCATTCGGCTAGCCCTTTCAAAAATTCATCTAGCAGTTTCTCTCTAATCCTCTCCATTTTCACTAAGAACACCAAGAACATACACTACCTTTCTTCAAGCCAAAGACCACTCTAAACACCTCCAATCCCTTCCAAAAACTTTAGAACACACCTACATACTCTCTAGAGTCCATTTCTGGATTTTATAACATCAAATCCTAAAAACAAAAATTGACAATCGGATCAAAACCAGAATTTTCCTTGAAGTCTCAAAAACATCATCAAGGTAACCAAGAACAACTTTTGTTCATCTTCTTCCCTTCAATCTTTAACATATCATACTAACGCTCTCTCTCTCTCTCTCCTCTCTCTCTCTCTCTCTCTCTCTCTCTCTCTCTCTCGGCCAAAATGGTTGCTACAACCATGGCTGTTTTCTTTCTCTTCTCTTAGATGATTCAAGCCTCTCAAGCGCGTGGATCTTCTTAAATCTTCATCCAGATAGTCATCAACCAAGTATTTCTCTTTAAACTTTCTTTTGAATTCTAGATTCATGTCTTTTGGTTGTTGATAGAGAGGATAGAATATGAATGGGGGATTGAGTATATGCATATGTATAAAGGGGTTGAGATTGGAGCATGAGAATGATTAATCATGGTTAAGTTTTATGAATTTCCTTGTGGATCAATGCATGTTCATCATGTCTTAAGAAATTATGAATGTTTAAGCATGCTAGAATGTTATGTCACCTTTGGTGAATAGGATATTATGTCCTTATTTTCATTGAAGCCGTGAGTATGATTATGCTTAGTAGGGATTTGATCATGTGATAGTTGTTATGGGTTTAAGCCTTTATTCATGAATAGAATGGTTTGTTGATTGATGTTGGAGTATGTGCTCATGAATCTTGTTAGCAATAGGAAAATTATGATCATGACCTTGTTGATCCTAGGCTATTTTGATTAGCAAATTTTATTATCCCAATTAAAATTATTACTATGTTTTTCCTTCAAAGATTTCGAAATTCTTAGGAAGTTTTGGAATTGGAGTACTAAATGAAATAGTGATATTTTATTAGCCAAATAAATGATATCTCCTATTAAAAATAATATAAAATAAATATATAAATAAAACCTTTGATATAAATAAGTAAAATATTAATGACCTTGTAGACCATATATTCATAAATACTATTTATATTTATTTGATATGTATTAATCAAAACTTGATAAAATTTATTTATTATTAATTATTTACTAAGTATCAATTAAGAGATTAGTAATAGTTTGATATTTACTTTAACAATACTGAGGGACAGGAAAAATAGAGAGCATGCAGTGAAGGAAAAAAAACAGAGAAGGAAAAAAAAAACCAAGCCTTAAAGGCCACACGGAAGCGTGAAGATCATACATTTGTGCTCCTTAAGCCTTCTAGGTTGAGTAGAAGTAGATTGAACGACAGGAATCGCTTCGCCTTGCCCACTTGAAGAAGCTTTCGGTTGAAAACCCGCTAGCCTCCTACTTTGCCTTGTTTGCATTAACGCCAAGCTTTCCAACTCTCGGAATATTCCTCTGCCTAACCTTTACTCGGTGAACACAATGGTGAAGAGGAACAGTCTCAATTCTCCTTGATTCCCTTGCTATTGATTAGCAAAGAAACAAGAAGAAGACAGAGAATAGAAGGAGACGTCTGAGAGAAAGGGAATTGCGTGAGTTTCTTAGGCTTAGGAGATTAGGGTTTTTCTTTTTCCCAGAGACTTGTTTTATTGGTCAGCCAAAACTAGGTCTCTCATTATCTGATAAACATATCCCCGGGATATCATATTTCAAACACCCGGATGTTATCCTATGAATCAGTTTGGCTTAACCCTAAACTCTTCTTAACCGTATCTGGAAAAAACCCTAAGGTCCAAGCTATTGGGCCAAAAAATATTTATTATTTTTCTTGGACCCAAAAGGCCCAAAATAATAAACATTAATTATTTATTTCCTGGGCTCATATAAATAACCCAATAAATAATTAATAAGCCTAAATGAACCATAATAATTAATCTTTAATTTTTTATTTCTTGGGCTTATATAAATAACCCAATAAATAATTAAACATTAATTATTTCCCCTAATTTAAACTCAGGTTAATTTCTTAACTATTCATACTAGACCTAGGCCCTGAATAATTAATTAACCAACTAAACTAGATAATTAATTTCTCTCAACTCCTATTTTATTTATTTATACTAAGTGTCTAATCAACAAGACCCATTGTAGTGTCAATGTAGATAGTGGGAGTTACACTAACGTGATTAGTGCAGATTTGGTTGAAGAATTAGACATGAGTTGGATTAAACATCCTAAGCCCTACAAACTACAATTGTTGAACGATAGAGGGGAAAATAGGAGTAAACAAGCAAGTGTTGATGTCTTTTGAAATGAGGAAGTACAAGGATGATGTGTTGTGTGATGTAGTACCTATGCAAGCGGGTCATTTACTACTCGAGAGGCCTTGGCAATGTGATAGGCATGTAAAACATGATAGGAGGAAGAATACTTATTCCCTACTCAATGGGGGAACTAAGTTTACCCTCACCCTATGGCCCCTAGTGAGGTGAGCAAAGACCAAAGAATAATGAAGAAAAAAGAAAAGAAGAAAGGAGCGCAAGAAGTTAAGCAAAAGTAAGAAATTGAGAGGAAAGAAAATGAGTGGCAAGAAAAAGAATTAAGAGAGAGGATGAGCAAACAAGTGCCATTGACAATCAATGATAGGAGTGAGCAAGGACAAGAGAGGAGAGGTAAAAAGAGAGTGAATTTCTTTGCAAAAGAGAGTGAAGTCATAAAGGCCATAGAAGCTAAGGAATCGATTATACTTCTTTTATGCAAGGGTTCTTATGTTTCTACTAATGATTCCATATTGTCTTTGCCTCATGAAATTGCAGCTATTCTTCAAGAGTTTGAAGACGTTTTCCCAAATGAGGTGCCCGGAGGACTACCACCATTAAGAGGAATTGAGCATCAAATTGACTTTATGCCCGGAGCTGTCATCCCCAACCGACCGACATATAGAAGCAACCCGGAGGAATCCAAAGAGTTGCAAAAGCAAGTGGATGCATTGCTTGAGAAGGGACATGTGAGAGAGAGCCTAAGCCCATATGCTGTTCCGGTTCTCTTGGTACCCAAAAAGGATGGGATGGCGTATGTGCGTAGATTGTCGTGCTATCAACAACATAACGGTAAAATACCGCTACCCCATTCCCAAGCTAGAGACTTGCTTGATGAGCTCTTTAGTGCATGCATTTTCTCAAAAATTGATTTAAAATCTAGTTATCACCAAATTAAAATAAGAGAAGGGGATGAATGGAAAGTAGCTTTTAAAACTAAATAAGGGTTGTATGAGTGGCTTGTCATGCCCTTTGGATTGTCTAATGCTCCTAGCACTTTTATGCGACTAATGCACCATGTTTTGAGGAAATTCATTGGAAAAAATATTGTTGTGTACTTTGATGATATATTAATTTATAGCAAATCATATGTGGATAATTTGAATCATGTTCAAAGTGTGCTTGTTGCCTCCGAAGGGAGAGATTGTATGATAATATTGAGAAATGCTCTTTTTATTTGGAGAGGATTACATTCCTTGGGTATGTTGTGAGTGCTAAAGGAATTGAGATTGATGAGGGAAAAGTGAAAGCCATCCAAGATTCGCCAACCCCTACCACCATTACCCAAGTTCGTAGTTCCCATAGGCTAGCTAACTTCTATAGGAGGCTTATCTAAAATTTTAGCACTATAGCAGCCTCTCTAACCAAAGTGGTAAAGAAAAAGGTGGGATTTAGGTGGGAGGAAGCCCAACAACAAGCCTTTCAAACCCTTAAAGACAAATTGAGCCAAGCTCCAATTCTTATTCTTCCCAACTTTAAGAAGGCTTTTGAAATAGAGTGTGATGCAAATGGGGTGGGCATAAGTGCGGTCTTGACCCAAGATAGAAAACCCATTGCATACTTTAGTGAGAAATTGTCTGGGGTAGCTCACAACTACTCTACTTATGACAAAGGGCATTTTGCCTTTGTGAGGACCTTAGAGTATTGGCAACACTATCTTTTGCCAAGAGAGTTTGTCATTCATACCGACCATGAGATCCTTAAACACCTCAAGAGCCAACAAAATTTGAACAAGAGGCATGCAAGATGGATGGAGTTTATTGGGACATTTTCATATGTCATTCAATACAAGAAGAGTAAGGAAAATATGGTAGCGGATGCACTATCTCGAAGGTATGCACTCCTTAACTTTTTCGATGCTAAACCTCTTAGTTTTAAATTTATGAAAGATTTGTATGTTGATGATAAGAAGTTTGTGAATACTTTTCATGCTTGTGAGAAATGTGCATTTGCTAAATATTATAGGGATGACAATTTCTTGTTTAGGGAGGCAAGGCTTTGTATGCTAAGGGGTTCCATTAGCGTATTGCTAGTTAGGGAAGCCCATAGTGGGGGACTAATGGGGCATTTTGGTGTTGCAAAGACCTTAGGCATCCTTAAGGAACATTTCTTTTGGCCAAAAATGAGAAAGGATGTGGAGCGACATTGTTCTCAATGCATTACTTGTAGGCGAGTTAAGTCTAGAGCTCTTCCACATGGTCTTTATACTCCTTTGCCCACACCTAATGTTCATTGGGTTGATATTTCAATAGACTTCATCTTAGGATTGCCTAGGTCCAAGGGGGGAAGGATTCTATATTTGTGATTGTTGACAGATTTTCCAAAATGGCTCATTTTGTGGCTTGTTCTAAGACTAATGATGCATCCTATATTACATATTTATTCTTTAAGAAAGTGGTGAGAATGCATGGGATTCCAAGGACTATTGTTTCGAATAGAGATACAAAATTCCTCAGCCACTTTTGGAGAGTTTTATGGAACAAACTTGGAACTAAGCTCTTGTTTTCCACAGCTTATCATCCCCAAACAGACGGACAAACGGAAGTGGTCAATCGTACACTCACCCAACTCTTGCGAGCCATAGTCAAGAAGAACTTGAAGAATTGGGAGGAGTGCTTGCCTCACAATGAGTTTGCTTACAATAGGGCTATTCACTCTACCACTTCTTATTCGCATTTTGAAATTGCATATGGTTTTAATCCTCTAACTCCTCTAGATTTAGTTCTTTTGCCTATAGGTGAACAGTTGAACCTCGATGAAGCTAAGAAGGCGGAGATGGTGAAGGCATTCCATGAAAAGGTGAAAGCAACCATTGCAAAACGAAACGAAGGGATCGCCCAAAAGTGCAATCAAGGAAGAAAAAAGGTGTCCTTTGAGCTAGGCGATTAGGTATGGGTGCACCTTCATAAGGAGAGATTCCCCACGCAACGACGAAGCAAACTTGATCCAATGGGGGATTGGCCATTTCAAGTTCTTACTAAAGTTGGAGATAATGCTTACAAGATAGATCTACCTGGTGAGTATCTTGTTAGTGCCACCTTTAATGTTAGTGACCTCTCTCCTTTTGATGTAGATAATGGCGATAATATGAAGAAGAATCCTTTTCAAGAAGGGGGAGATGATGAGACTCCACTTCATCATGGAGGATAAGGGCCAATGACAAGAGCGAGGACCAAGAAGCTTCAAGATAATTTTCAATTGATCATCAAACCATGATTGAGGATGAAGAAGGATTGGAAGGTTGAGGAAGCTAGCCAAGAGTTTGTGTTGTTGGCCATCTGCAAAGAACCCCGACAAGAACTCAAACCGGCAGCAAAGAGGGACGAAACTTAACAAAGGAAGCTTCCCCAGAGGACAACCGGCGCCAGCTCCATGAAGCCAAACTGGCGCCAGCTCCATTTTGTCCAAACCACACCTTAAGTAAACATGAACCAACCGAAGACAGAGCAAAACCAGCGCCGATTGTGATGTTCCAATCCGGCGTTGGCTTCCCCCTGGGTACCGATTTCTATTCCGCGTTTTTCATGCTTTTCTTCGGTTTTCCTCACCTTTAATTGCTTGTAAAGACTTATTATGACCCAAAACTGTAATTAAACCTCAGGGTTTACTTAGCTAGGGTGAGGATAGTATAAATAGCACCTTTAGTGATATGACAATATAATTTACTTTACTTTAATTTAAATTTTAGAGAGAATCTTGAGAAGCCCTAGCCTCCTTGTTCAAGACCAAGCTTAAGGGTTAGTCCTCATTTTGTAAGGGTCTATAAATCTTTTGGATAATCCAATGTTATTTTCTTTGAATGGGTCTTAGTTGCTTTGTTCTTCTAAAGTTTGTTTGAAATTTAATATTTGCGTACCTATTTTTTCTATTCTATTTGTTCTTGCTTGCCTTTGTTGCTTCAAGGATATTAGGGTAAGATTATAATAGAACGTTTTACTCATCTTGAGGGGCTTTGAGGCTTTGTTTTTCAAGGGTTTGAAAGAGTGTAGGTAGTTAGGTTATTTTTCTCTTATTATCATAGAAAAGTCCCTGTTTTGGCTCCCATTGTTTGAACTGAACACATAGCCACCAAAAACACCACAACACCAAGAAAAGCCACGCAAGATTCGTATCATCAACAAAAGAGTGAAAGAGAAGAGTTGTTTTGTGGCTGTTGTTTTTTATGGGTTGTTCAGCTAGGGTTTTTCGTGTGTTACATATACTATATATTACACGAAATTTCCCTCCCAATCTGAGAATTCTAATCCTATTAGAATTCCCTAATTGTAATTAGAAATATCAAGTTCTCACAATTACAACTTGGACAACAAATTATAACTAATAATAATTTATCCACAACAATATCTCTTTCTCTCAATCAACCCCACTATATTATCAAATAACATCTTGAGTATATAATCCTCTATTGTGTGTGACCTATTAGGTTTCCCAGTCAATTGGTAGCAAACAAGAATTAATCCAAACATCTTTAAAATTAATAATCAATAATTAATTAGAATTAATCCTATTAATTCTAATCAAGATTGATTTATTAATTCATCAATTAATAAACCCATATTCCCAAATCATGAGCGGTATCTAGCAACACATCATGACCACCCAAGAGTCCAGGAAGTCAAGTGGCTTGACATGAACCCTTCAATAACAAAGTTCAGTGCAATTAATTCCTTTCACCATACAATATCTCATTCGGTTTGGAGTACAAAATTAGTACCAACTCCCTTCAGAAATAATTCTGGCCTGAATACAATAGTACTTGTACCAGGAACCCACTACTCTAGATATGTATCAATTGAAACTATTTTCAATACATAATTGCCTTGGCCAAGGACTTCTCTAGTAGTAATTCCTACAAGTGGCTGTGAAATATTCGCCCCTAATATTAGGAGTGGTGAATCCTTTATTAACCCTCTCAACTACTTTCGTTTACCTCACAATGTACCCAATATCCATCCCATAGGCAGACCTCGATCGAGCTCCGGATATTGGAATCAAAGTACAATTCTCAGCAAACAAAGTACCTTGGAGATCTCAAGTCTAAGGATACTTGCACGTTTGCTATATTGAGATTTTATCACTGGTACTAAATAGTTATCCATGTGATTATCTCATAGCTAGGTCATCTAATGAACTTATTCCATTAACAAGCATCCATGTGTTAACTTTGAGTATCTCAATACTCACAGATATGAGAACCACTGCCTGATCAAATCAGGAAGTCTAACACATGCTAGTCTTAACGCATTAATAATGTCCTATCTTATTAATACTATGACTAGGGACTATTTAAGTACTAACACCATACAGTGTAGTAAGAATCTCATATCAAGATCTTTTTCATGATTTCCTTAACACAGTGTTGTACTAGGGACTTTATCGAACGGTTATATTACTTAAAGTAAACAAATGAAACTGTATGATAAATAATACCTTTTATTAAAATAAAATATGTCATATATAATGTACAAGTGATTGTCTCTATGGCACAATACTAACATCTAATACCAAATGACTCAACATGCTTATCATGCTTCTTTTAGGATAGTGCTTTTGTAAGCAGGTCAGCTATGTTATCATCCGTGGGAACTCTCTCTATCTTTATTTCCTTAGCTGCTTCAGAAGCGACCATGTACTCAGCTTCTGTCGTAGAGTCGGCAATAGTCTCTCATTTGGAACTCTTCTAACTTATTGTCCCTCCACACAACGTAAACACATAGCCGGATTGTGATTTGAAATCATCTTTATCAAATGGAAAACTGGCATCAATAAACCCATTTATTTTCAAATCACCCTCTCCATATACTAACAACACATCCTTAGTCCTTCGTAAGTACTTAAGAATGTTCTTTACAGCTGCCCAATGACCCTCAGATTGGTATCTACTCGTCAAATTGAGAGCACAAAATACATCAGGCATTGTACATATCATAGCGTATATGATAGATCCAACTGCCGAACTATATGGAATCTTACTCATGTGATCCATTTCAACTTGTGTCTTGGTAGATATCAATTTTGAAAGGCTTACACCATGTGGCATGGGTAAGAATCCCTTTTAGATTGATCCATGCTAAACCTTTTTAGCACTTTATCTATGTATGTAAACTGTGAAAGACCTAGCAACCTTTTAAATCTATCTCTATAGATCCTTATTCCAAGAATATAGGTTGCTTCTCCAAGGTCTTTCATGGAGAATTGTTTGGACAACTAAACTTTAACCGTTTGCAAGACAGGTATATTATTTTTTATTAGCAATATGTCATCTACATAAAGTAATAAAAAAACGATTGCGCTCCCACTGACCTTCTTGTATACACAAGGCTCATCCATGTTTTGAATGAAACTAAACTCTCTAATTATTTCATCAAAACGAATGTTTCAACTCCTAGAAGCTTGCTTAAGTCCATGAATGGACCTTTGCAGCTTGCACACCTTTGTGCTATCATTAGATGTGAAACCCTCAGGTTGTGTCATATACACTTCCTCAATCAGATTTCCATTTAAGAAAGCTATTATCACATCCATTTTCCAAATCTCATAATCGTAATGAGAAGCAATGGCTAGGAGTATCCTGATGGATTTTAACATGGCTACTGGCAAGAAAGTTTCGTCATAGTCAATACCATGTTGTTGACGATAACCCTTCGCCACTAGTCGTGCTTTATAGGTAACTACATTTTCATCCATGTTCTTTTTCTTCTTGAAAACCCATTTGCACCCAATAGGTTTAATTCCTTTGGGTGGATCAACCAAAGTCCATATTTGGTTATCGTGCATGGAATCCATCTCTGACTTCATGGCCTCAAGCCATTTGCCAGATTCTGAACTTTCAGAACATCCTTGTAGGTAGTAAGCTCATCTTTATCTATGAACAATACGTCATTATGGTCACTAATGAGAAATCCATATCTCTCATGTGCCACACGTATCCTACTAGACCTACGAGGTTCTTGTGTAGTAGAAGGTTTATCTATTCTCTCAATAGATGTGGGATCAGATGGTTGATCCTTGTTTGTTTGATCTTCTTGAACTTCAGTAAGTTCAATTTTACTCCCGCTATCCCCTTTAAGCATGTGCTCATTCTCTAAGAAGATGGCATGCTTCAAAACAAACATATTATTTTCGGAAGGTAGGTCGAAGTAATATCTGAAAGATTCTTTTGGATATTCTACAAACAAACACTTGTCAGACTTACTATCAAGTTTGTCTGACTGTGGCCTTTTAACAAAGGCACGACAACCCCATACTCGTAAGTGAAATAACTTTAGTTTCTTACCAAAGAACATCTCAAATGGGGTAGAATCAACCAATTTTGTCAGAACTCTATTTAATATATAAACAGAAGTCTCTAGTGCATACCCCCAAAATGATTTTGGTAGGTCTGTAGAAGCCATCATGGTCTGTACCACGTCTAAAATTGTCCAATTCCTTCTCTCGGATACGCTGTTATGTTGAGGTGTATGTGGTGGAGTCCATTGAGATAATATCCCATTATCTCTAAAATAACTCAGAAACTCTTGGCTCAAGTATTCTCCTCCTCGATCAGATCTTAGAGTCTTAATGCTTTTGCCAAGTCAAAGGCCTCAGATTTGTATTTTATTAAATACAAATATCCGTATCAAGAGAAATCATTGATAAAGGTTATAAAATAGTTATAACCTCCTCTTGCTTGTATTAACATTGGGCCACACACATCAGAATATATGAGTCATAATAACTCATTGGCCCATTCTCTTTTTCCTGAAAAAGGAGTTTTAGCCATTTTACCTAGTAGACAAGACTCACATGTGCCATATGTTCATAATTAAATGACCCTAAGTCACAAAGCTTGTGTAATTTAGAAACACGATTTTCGTTTACATGGCCTAAACGACAATGCCATAAATAAAAGGTGTTAGAGTCATCTATTTTAGGTTTCTTATTGTTTATATTTAGCATTGGATTATCCAAGTCTAGAACATATAAACCATTAACCAAAGTTGCTGAACCATAATGAATATCATTCAATGAAAAGAACAATATTTATTCTTAAATATCAAATGAAATCCATTTAAATCCAAATACGCAACTGAGATAATATTTTTCATTAAAACCGGTACATAATAACAGTTTTGTAATTCTAGAACTAATCCAGAAGGCAAATTCAGCTCGTATGTTCCTACAGCAAGTGAAGCAACCTTTGCTCCATTTGCAATACGTAGGTCAACGTCGTCTTTCTCTAGCCTTCTATTGCCCTTTAGTCCCTGCAAGTTATTGCACAAATGAGATCCACATCCAGTATCTAATACCCATATCTCATTTCTAAAGACAGTATTTATCTCAATCATAAACATACACGGAGTAGAAGTGGAAGTGCTTGTAAGCTTCTCCTTCTGCTTCTTGTCCTTAATGGTCTCCAAGTAGGCTTTGCAGTTGCGCCTCCAGTGGCCCATCTTACCACAATGATGGCATGGGCCATTGGTAGCTGCGTCCTTCTTGTTCACACCACCTTTGGACTTCATGGGAGCCTTCTTTTTCTTCTTTTGAACTTTCTTCTTAGAAGAGGAAGATTCTACCATTAAAATTGCATTGGAATTCTTCTTCATGGAGGACTCCGCAGTTTTGAGGAGATTGATCAACTCAGGAATAGTGGACTCAATCTTATTCATCTGAAAAAATATCTAAATATTCATTCACAATAAGTACAACTTTAGGCTTCTTAACCTCTCCTAGCTTATTAATTACATAGGTCAAGTATCTGGTGCATTCTTTCCTAATCATTTTTCGAACCTTGAGTCTCGATACAAAAACATTACTTTTCCTTCCAACCTCATCTATAGTTTCCAATATAGATTTCCTAGACCAATGGAAATGTTCTACCTTATGTCTACAACCAACTCGAGCATG
The DNA here is from genome assembly GCA_026120185.1 of Voacanga thouarsii. Classification (NCBI taxonomy): domain Eukaryota; kingdom Viridiplantae; phylum Streptophyta; class Magnoliopsida; order Gentianales; family Apocynaceae; genus Voacanga; species Voacanga thouarsii. The sequence goes on from JANUWF010002272.1 coordinate 521,174, forward strand.
ATGTCGAAATAGCCAACCCATGCCCAAAACAACATCATAATCTTCTATGGGCAATCTTATCAAATCTCCTTCCAAAACTTTATCTCCTACCAAGACCTTACAGTTCCTATATATTTTTTCACTATTCATTTACTTTCCCAATGGGGTAATAACAATCATTTCATATAAAATTTCTTCCCCTTTTATCCTCATAGAATCAAGAAATGAATTGGCAACAAAAATGCATAAATGCAGGATCTACCAATATTTTAGCATTATGACCAAAAATGAGAAGTGTACCTTCCACCACTGTAGTTTGATCATTTATCTTCTTTAATTCCATCACCTGAGCATTTACTTGCGGTTTGGGAAGGGGTCCAGTTTTGGAGGTAGAGACCTGCCTTGGGTTTCCTCTTCCAAATCCTGACCTTTGGCCTTAGTTGTTGCTTCCAGGTCGATTCCATCCTCCTATCCTTCATGGACGAAGGTAATTTAAAATCTTATGCCCCACAATTGAAGCATTTAAAGTCGGGCAATCCCCCTATCAGGCCAGTCGGGCCTCCCCTCTATTGCAGCTTTCTCTTTCTCTGCCAACGGGACCCTACAGGCCTCTTCTAATTCATGCCCTGAAATCCGCATCAGTTCCTCTCACTTGCCTGCTCAATATCGGCCATTTCCGTTCTAGAGGCCATCTCTACTACAGCTTTATAACTGGTGGAGCTATACTTGCTAATACTCTTTTCAACTCTGGCTGTAAACCCTTCACAAAACATCTAACCCTATCTGCATATTAAAATGGACCAAGAGTGGGCAATATTTTGATAGTCTAGTAAATTCAGTAGTTTATTGTCCCACTGTACGACCTTCTTACCAAACAGCTTGGAATTCATCCTCCTTTCTTTCTACCACCCAAATGGGAATAAACTCCCTCTTAAAACTGGCCTTAAAATCTATCCACTCACATTCTCGTTGATTCATCTCTCTTACCCACCAATCTTGGGCAGGTCCTTTCAACTAGAATGTAGCAAGTTGTACCCTCCTTTGTTCTAAATAATTCAAGACTGCAAAGATCTTTTCCATCTGTTCAATCTAATTTTCAGCCTCCTGTTCTCAGTCAGGTCGCCCTTAAAACTGTGGAGGGTGGAATTTCAAAAAGTGCTTAAGGACTTGATCCAATTCAACTTCATTTTGTTGACTTTCGCGGCTCGTACCCTCATTTATCCTAGCATTCTCAGTCAGCCATCAAATCGTGTCAACCATCTTTTGGAAGGTCTAGAACATGGGGTGGTCCAAGATTGTGAGGTGGGGATCTTCCGCCCGCAATTCCCCCACCATTGGTTCAGGGTTATTTCAAGTAGCCCGGATGATCGTTTGGAGGTCCGTTTAGGAGGCATCTATACAGTTCATAAGATTTTCTGGTATAACAAATGTAATATAGCTTAAAAGTAGTCATAAAATAGGTATAGTGCAATTAACGAAACGTAACATATGTTCATGCTCATTTATCACAAATTTAGTACGAAATTCCTGTGTTAAGCACACAGTCATATACACCAGTCAAACTGTACATATCATACTATATTTATCTATATCTCATCCTCCTACTCGTCATTCTCACTGTTTGATATGGGAGGTCCCGAATCAGTCGAGACTGTATAGGGCTCCACTGCATTAACCTCCTCATCTCCGCCTGCATTTGACTGAAACCAAGTCTATAGTTTTGGCTCTATCTCTAAATCCTCCTCTTTATCAACATTATCTTAGTGGTATAGCTCAATATCACCATCTATCTCATCGAAGTTGCTACTTGCCTCATCATGTGGTGATGATATCTTCTCAAGATAGGTTTCCTCGCTATACCTGAGCTCTCACCTACCTCTCTCTTCCGTTCATCACTGCGCTTGACCATTGGATGCTTTCCATTATCACTTCTATCCACTATATCTACACAATAAAAGGGTTCTATCCATTCCTATGACGATACCACAGTTCTATAAAACTAGGCTATGATACCAATTGTAACACCCATACTAAGGGTAATAACGGAAGCATATCAACACCGTGTGTCGTCCCGTCTAGTTACCCAGACAAGGGGTCTTTATAACAAAAAAAAAAACCAGATTATGTAAGGTCCAGATCCATACAACAACCTATACTGATGGTCACGCGCACATATATAATAAAGAATCTTATACATGAAAATTTTCATTCAACATCTGTAATAAGGTACATTATCCAAAAGGGAAACTCCAGACCTATTCTACTGTCACTGTGGTATCGTCCTCTATTCGTAGGTCCGCTCAACTCCAAATCCTACAAAAAGGTGAGATGAAAGACATGTGAGTGAAATATCACCCAGTGAGTCCCGTGTATGCTAGTGCTTTTCAAAGAGACAAAGTACATAAAACTTTTGTGGAATAGCATATCATTTGTTTACTGGAAATGATTCCAAAACTCTTTAATGAAGAGTTTATTTAAAACTCAATCATTTTTGAAAAATTATATTTCAATTTCAAAACATTGCCCCAATTTCTGTAATACCCCGCCAAAAACCACCTTTGACTATGGGAAAAAGTCATGCATTACATAGCATCTTACATTTTATGTGGTAGCTAGAATAATTTTATTTGCATGATACATGTGAATTTTTCAGTTACTCTTGCATTTGAATTAATTGATGTGAAATAGTTGTGTTGTTAAAGACTTATTTAAGGGAGGTTTGGTCGAAGACTTGGAAGGATGAGTATTGGGGTGGAAAGAACTTCTTGTAGAAAAATTAGCATTGGAGTTGTTTTGGAATAGCAGGGAGGTTGGTGATTTCCTTTGGTAACCCGAGTTCGAATCCTACCTTTTGTGAAGTAAGTTTCTCTTCTTGAAATTCTTTTCTTTAGACCGTTTCTTATCTTGGCCGAAAAAGAATCTAGCTATCCTAGAGAAATTTTAGTATTTTTACTCCAAGGAAATAAGTCTCTATATTTATTTCCTAAATTCAAGGACTTTGATGTGAATAAAGTTCACATTTAATTTTCAGCTTGTGTTCCTTAGGATTTTCGAAAAAACCCCTAGCTAGGAGCCACCTTGATGAATTTCAAATGGTATAAAACTCTTCTTGATGAATATTAGAGTTAGGGAATATATTAGGGAAAAATCTTATTTTACCTCTTCAAGAATTCTAGCCATAATCATTTTATTTATTTAATTGTTTTAGAGAAATATTTTAACTAAAGTCTTAGATATTTTCTTTGGGTTTAAACACCACTTCCATAGGAGTAAGGCTCTATATTTAACTCCTAAGTTCAAGGATTTTAGCTAAGGATGAAATTTGTTTTATTTTCAGCTTTTGTTCCCTTGAATTTTCAGAAACCATAAGCTGGAAATATTCTAGAAATTTTTCTAGATTTTGTCCGCCACCTTGGAGCACCTTTAGCTCAATCCAAACTCTTCTAGGACTAGTGGAAATCCTATCCAAATCCTTGATAAAACCAAATTTTATTTCAATCCAAATTCAACTAGGATTTCTTCCTTTTCCAAGCTGAATTTCGGCAGCTTTGTATCTACATAAGCTGTCCGAAATTCCAGCCATCTTTAGCTACAATCCAACTCTGAAAATCCTAGCTCAAAACACCTAGAACACTCCTTAATAATTCAACTACCTTAGCTGCACAAAACCAGAATTTCTATCACAAAAAATTACTGATTTTTGGCAGCTTGGAAACCAGAAAAATTCGGTCAGCTTGCACAGAATTTTCGTCCAGCTGTGCACTCCAAAACACACGAAATTTTGCACTCCAAAACCTACCAAAACTCCTTGTTGATTAAGCCAATTTCAGCACCCAAAACCCTCACCTTTTCCCTGGAAATTTCGGCAGAATTACAGCCTGAACAATCCAGAATTTCTTCTCCTTTTGTTCAGCGATTTCGCACAGCTTGCACAGGATTTTTCAGTCATCAACATCCACTCAAACTCTTCCTTGTTTGGCCCAAAATTCTGAACACATACAGCCCTTCCTTTGAGCAGTATTTCGGCCAGCTTAGAGGAGCAAATTGCAGAATCTTTTCCTCGATAAAACTCCCCTAAAATCGGCAGCAAGGAGGCGCGCGCAAGCTGGAAATTCCTCATTTGCTGTCCAAGAAACCTAAAGCCATTAGGAGTCTATCTAAACATCACCATCTAACCCTAAACTAATCTTCTCCAACTTTAAACCATAACCACTGTCTACCCTCTCCATTCTACACGAAAATTTCAGCAACTTCTCTCTGCAAATTTTCGAAAATACAATAGTTGTTCCAAGCAAAAATCGAACACACTTTAAGGTAAGCACAAATCCTTTCAACCTCTTGATGCCGTTTTCTCTAATGATTCTTTTCTCTTTCTTCTACCCTTAAATCATGCCCCATAGAGGCTGATTTCCTCTTCTTCCTTAATTTTCGGTCAAGTGAAGCAAATAAGGTAGCTTCTCTCTTCTTCTCAAGCGAACTCGGGACGATCACCATAGGAGTATCGAAACCTCATTACCCGGTAGTTGCAAGGTAAGGGAATACCCTCCCTTGATGTTGAAAGTAAAGTTTAATGGTGTTTATTAGCGAGATAAACATGTGGTCGTAGTATTTAACCTTTGGGGATTGAATAGTTTACTTGGAATTAAATAGGGGATTGCGAAGTGTTATGAAAATAAATGGGATTAGAGCATGTTTGAATTAATTGAGACCCTGATCATGATATTATATGGTTTAGATCAGGAGGATAATTGAGGAAAGCCAGCTGTGAATTTATCGCATTTATCTGAGGCATATCAAGTAAGTCCTTGCATAAACTCTTTTATTAAATGTTGTGATGGTAAGTCCTTTTATAAACTGTTTTGTTAAAGGTTGTGATGGCGAGTCAATGTTGTGAAGCTTTGTAAAGCTATTGTTAAACTGTGTTTGCCTGGGTTGTAAACGTGGATATTTATTCTTTAAACGGTTTTGTCAAACTAACGATTTTTAGCAAGAAAACTATTCTTTTCCTTAAATTTTTAGAAATCTCTTTTAAAGAAAACCACGTTTTACAAAGCCAAGGTTTGGAAATATTTTGAATCAAGAATTGACGGATATGTTCGTTGAGTACTCAATAAGGGTAGGCTAACAATACTAGTCTTGGAGGGCTAGCATAAGTCTTCTAGCAGGAGGCCACCTCCAGAAGATGAACTTTGCTTGAAAAGACGACAGTGTTGGTTGGTTAGGCCAGTCCGAGCTAGCATTATACCTGAAAGGTATTATTTATTTTCTCGACATGGACACCCGGATGGTTTTGTTGGGTGTAGAGATGGAGGAGTATCTCACCCGGTGGGCTGTACACTCACCTTGATCAGAACGCCCAACGTGTGATAATCTAGTCTGGACAAGGTGCACAAAGTGTGGTGCCTTGGCCAATTTGTTCTCATGGAGCCCAACATGTGGTGACATGACTTTTATCCGAGTGGAGGATTTATTTTGTACAAAGTGTGACAATGAGAAAAACCCACTCCTTGTGAAAAAAGTTTGCTTATGACTTGCCAAATTATTTCCACAAATGTTTTACACTTTGCATACACGTACTATTCAAAACACCATGTGCACACACAGGACTTACTGAGATTTATTCTCACACCGTTTTACATCATATTTTCAGGGGATAGACTGTGCTGAGTCAGCGGGGCATGTAATAGTTGAAGCTTTTGCTATTTTCTCTATCCGTTCTAGGAGACATTTATTGCTTATGCTTCTAAACAATATTTTGTTTTATTCCGTTTCGCTCCAAGTTGAGCCTGATGTAATAAGAATATTTCTTTATTTATCTAAGTTGATCCTTTTGGAGATTTCCTTTATATTCTATACCTCGTTCTAAAGACCCCTTATCCTACGGGACGGGGCGACATCCCCGCCCTTTTAGGGTACGTAGTCGTGGGGTGTTACAATTTCTAAATCACATGCACTTCTCCAACAGAAGGTTGGCCTGTATGCAAAGCTCATAAGACTTCGCTTCGGCATCACGATCTTATTGTGCCAAGGTCTCTACCTTACAGCACTCAACCGTGCATTGCCAAATAAGTGCACCAACTTGCACTGTTTCATCGTACTGAGACCGCAGCCTCCAATACTCGATCCGTGCATCACCGGATAAGCACACCAACTTGTACTGTGTCATCATACTAAGACCACAGCCTATAGTACTCGATCTGTGCATCACTGGAAAATCTTTTACTTGCTACCGTAAGCTAGGGGTCCTAATCCTAAGTCAATCATCATCGAGGCAGCAAGGAGTCAAACGTGTCGAGTGTCCCTACCCGGCATCTAGCGAATGACTCAAAATCAAGAAGCGTCCACAGACGCGGCAATTTCCAAGTGCTAAACAGCTACCTAAAATAACTCATCTCAATGTCCTGTCACCCCGTTCGGAGCAAGATAATCCCTAGAACTAGGCTAGGTTGCTAGGGTCATCTAACTCTAACGTAGGCTAATACAAAGATCAAAGTCCTTGCTGAGTACTCAACGTTAACAATACCAACCCCGTCGACTGATCAGGCCAAAGGGTTATCTGATCCCGTAGAATTTTCAAATCAAAACAGTTTTGGGGCAAAACAACATTTTCCAGAATTTGATCCCACTGACTCGCAAGTCAGATCATCATTCACATAGACTTCGCAAAGCCAACCAATTCATTCCATGGTACATCAGACCAATAAAACAATTTCAGGGATCAAAAATTCATTTTCCAAAAGTAAATATCATCACGAGAGATCATTTTCCAAAATCATGTTAAAACAGGATAAAGAGTTCTGTTCACACATCAAAACATGTTTCCAAGAGTATTCGGGTCGTTTTCCCTATACTCGATCACAAAAGTCATTTTTCAAGAGCATTTGGGTCATTTTATCCATGCCTGATTCCAAAAGACTTTTCGAGGGTATTCGGGTCATTTTACTCGTACCCGATTTGAAAAGTATTCACAAGAGTTCCAATAAGGATATTTCAGTCATTTACTGAATACCCAAGTTCTAAATGTTTTCATAAAACATTCCAATAAAGACATTTGGATTATTTTCTAAACACCCGATTCCAAAAAGGAACACATTCAGAATTTTAATCCGAAAAGATGATTAAATTCAAAGTTTCCAAATATATTTTCATAAAATGTTCCGATAAGGGCATTCTGGTCAATGTATAAATACCCGATTCCAAAATTTACCATTTTTTGAAAATTCTAAATATTTAATCCAGAAAGGACTAAATTCACAAAATTCATACTTTAATCATCTAGTAAGGTTTCTGAGTCAATTATGATGTTCAATCAAGCCTAAAATAGCATAAAATAATTATTGCTCAAATAAACCTTAAACATATTCAGGGATTTCCAAAAATGGTATAAAACATAGCATTTCATGGAAAAATAAAGCACACTAGCTTTGAAAAGGTTTTAGAAATCTAAGGAACTAACCTCGTGTCCAAACTAAACTCTTTCCGTTTATGGTCATTCAACCTTCGTTTCCACCATTTTCAACATTTCGTTGGCCGTTTAACGACAAACCTACACCAAACATTGTTTTCGAGTCAAATCGTGTTCGGCCGAAAAATAGACAATGTCCAGCAGACGTTTAGCTGACGGTTAGCCGACAGTCAAGGAAAACGTTCAATTCCGTTCTTGTTGTTTTTTTCATCGTTTGTTCGATTCTTTCATTTTTCTCTTTCCACATCCTTTATCCCTTCATATACAAGGGATTCACTTCATATTTTCCATTTATTTTATCCAAAATCACATAATTAACCATTCTTAAGTTCAACCATTTTCTAAGCAAAATTCTGGAATTTTGCTGCTTTGACACATGATTTTGTTTTGGACATAAGTTTCAACCTACAACTCCGATTGATGCTGAACTAATTCCAAAATGTCCTCAAGATCTTCCTTGATGATTTCCAATTCACAAAATACTCATTTCCATTTTTGTTTCATTTAGTTCTGTCCATAATATCTCAGTACTTCAATCCCGTAACTGAAATGACAACCTTTGGTATTTATATCATAACGTTTTATTCACAACTCCAAATCATGCAAAATTTGTCCCAAAATGATCCTAAGACATTTAGCTACAAGCTTCAAGTTATGGGGTTCCAAAAAAACCAGCCATATTATTCAGTTTATTACCTCTTCAGAGCTGCACGAAATTCTTCCAAAACAGAATTTCTGTTTTGTTCCTTTCCTTCACTTAATCCATTCTATTTTCTTTCCTATCTCATACATAAGTCGTTTAATCATTACAATCCTTTGTTTATCATCTAAAAATCACATAATCCTTCTTGATTCCAGTCATGCACAATCAGTATCTTTCATGTTTAAACGACTACAAAACTAACAACTTTGAATAATAACATCAACATTCCATTTTCTTCAACAATTATACCATTTGTTATCTTATTTCCTTCTTCCATTTTAGTAGCCATGAACAACTCTTTAAACCATCTTCAAAAAACCTTCAAACATCATATAAAACACAGCATACATGCCTCCAAATGCGCTACCATGCACAGCAAAAACAACCCCAAAACATAGATATTTTCTAAACATAAATCACAATTCATATGAATTTTCTCAATAAAATTCATATCAAAACAATCCTTGTTCTTCATGCTTCAACTTTAATTCATGAAACATAGACTTTTACCTTGTTTATTGATTGCTCTAGGCTGAAAATGCTCCAAGTTCCTTCCTTTTTCTCTTCTTGGAATGCTTTCTCTCTTTTTCCTTTTTCTCTCAATTTTCTCCTGCTTTTCTTTCCTTTTTCTTCCTCCCTTCTTTCTTTCTTCTTTCTTATACTTGCTGTCCATTTTTTAGCTGTTGAATACAGCTTCCACCACCATTCTCATGACCAAAATCACATGGTCAAGTGATTTATTAAATGGTCAAAAGCTTCCTTTGAAAGTTTTTGCAAAATCTCCTATTTTTCTTTTATTTTCTCCTTTCTTTTCTTCCATCATTGTACCAAAATTCAGGCTCTTCTTCAGCCATTGTATTCGGGCCAGAATTAATTCTGGAGGGAGTTGGCACTAATTCTGTACTCCAAACCGAATGAGATATTGTATGGTGAAATGAGTTAATTGCACTAAAGTTTGTTATTGAAGGGTTCATGTCAAGCCACTTGACTTCCTGGACTCTTAGGTGGTCATGATGTGTTGTTAGATACTGCTCATGATCTGGGAATGTGGGTTTATTAATTGATGAATTAAAAAACCAATCCTGACTAGAATTAATAGGATTAATTCTAATTAATTATGGATTATTAATCTCAAAGACGTTTGGATTAATTCATGTTCACTACCAATTGACTGGGACCGCCGTTATCGTTGCGAGACAAGACCCAAAAGCATTTTCTCAAAATTAGTTTTGAGACAAATAATTTTATTTTTCAAAATAGTGGTTTTGAAAATTTAAAATTAATTTATTTTTCTAAAATATTGATTTTAGATTTTATTTTATTTTTCCAAAATAATGATTTTGGAATAATAAAAGTATATGTTTATTTTGGTTAAGCATAGTCAATGGCATGATGGATGGTTATGGACTAAACCAATTATATCTATTCATGCATTTTACAGTTTTGGTTTTTTATAAAATAGGGCCTGCGTGTCCTGTCTTCTCTAGAATTTTTGTGTAATTCTCTTCTCATCTAACTCCCCTCGAATGTAACTCGAGATTTTCTCTTTTTAGAAAATTATGTAATTAGTCTACATAGGTTAGATAGGAGTAGAATTATTTTATTTTGGAGATGGCAACCAAAACAAGGCAAGAAGGTAAGACCATCTACTTGAATCATGCATGAACACATAGGGTTAACTATATTAATTTCTTTTATGGCTCAAAGAAATTAATTTAGGGTAAAATCCATAACCATACCACGTAATCGCTTTATTACCATGATTATCAATTATGTGATTTATTAATTTTTATGCATGTCATTCAATGAAATCACTAAAAGGAACAAATCCCTCAATTAATATTAAACCTAATTCCTTCCGTTAATATAGTAAGAACGAGAGTCCTTTTTCAAGACCAAGTTGTTGGGCAAACCCAAGCTTACTTGACATCGGGCATGTTCAAGCTATGGAATTAAATTCCTGATTAATGGGTCGGGTTTAACTAAATTCTTTATCCCGGTTGGGTAAACTTAAGCATAAAGAAATTTAGAGGAAAAGTTGGGGTAGCCCAAAAGGCTTTAAGATTAAAAGCTATTAATCACCCAATGATCCGGTAGTTACATACGATGTAATTGGTTTTGGATACCTACCAATGAACTCAAGGGTGGCTTGTTGGGCAAACCTAAGGTTATTCTTGAGGAATTTAGATACCGGACCACTAGGAAAGCTTCCAATGGGCTTTCCCGAATCAGTAGTGGGGGCTATTGGTTTGAGTAAAATAGTAGAGTAAAAATGCGCTTAATCAAAATCCTAATTATTTGCATATCATGTGCATATACAAGTAGCTAATGCTCTCTATCTTTACATCTAGGTCACTTGCATCATGTCAACAAACTTGCACTTACGTAGCATCTTGGAAACCAACAAGTTAATCGAATCAAACTATCTCGACTGGTATAGAAATTTGAGAATCATTCTCAAATCGGAAAAGTTGCTCTACGTGTTAGATACTTCTATTGCACCACCACCAACCCAAGACGCTCATGCTGATGAGCATGCTATCCACAAGAGGTATAAGAAGGGTAGTGATATAGCATCATGTATTATGCTGGCATCCATGACTCCTGAGTTGCAAAAACAGCACGAGCATATGGATGCTCAATCGATATTTTACATCTTTGAGAGTTGTTTGATGCCCAAGCCAGAACTGAGAGATACGAGATCTTGAAGCAACTATTCCGTTGCAAAATGGCAAAGGGTTCTTCTGTGGCCACTTATGGGCTGACAATGCTGGGCTTAATAGAGAAGCTTGGATCTCTCGGGTTTGTGATGGATAATGACTTAAGTGTTGACTTAATTCTTTAATTTTTGCCTAATAGTTTCTCACAATTTGTGATTAACTATCAGATAAACAAGATTGAGTCCACCATTCCTGAGTTGATCAATCTTTTCAAAACTGCGGAGTCCTCCATGAAGAAGGATTCCAATGCGGTTTTAATGGTAGAATCTTCCTCTTCTAAGAAGAAAGTTCAAAAGAAGAAGAAGAAGGCTCCCATGAAGCCCAAAGGTGGTGTGAAAAGGAAGGACACAGCTACCAAGGGCCCATGCCATCATTGTGGTAAAATGGGCCACTGGAGGTGCAACTGCAAAGCCTACTTGGAGACCATTAAGGACAAGAAGCAGAAGAAAAAGCTTACAAGCACTTCTACTTCTACTCCGGGTATGTTTATGATTGAGATAAATACTGCCTTTAGAAATGAGATATGGGTATTAGATACCGAATGTGGATCTCATTTGTGCAATAACTTGCAGGGACTAAAGAGCAGTAGAAGGCTAGAGAAAGGCAACGTGGACCTACGTACTGTAAATGGGGCAAAGGTTGCTGCACTTGCTGTGGGGACATACGAGCTGAACCCGCCTTCGAGATTAATTCTAGAACTACAAAACTGTTATTTTGTACCAGTTTTAATGAAAAATATTATCTCAGTTGCGTGTTTAGATTTATATGGATTTCATTTAATATTTAAGAAATGTTGTTCTTTTTCATTGAATGATATTCATTATGATTCTGCAACTTTAGTTAATGGTTTATATGTTCTAGACTTGGATAATCCAGTTCTCAATATAAATAATAAGAAATCTAAAATAGATAACTCTAACACCTCTTACTTATGGCATTGTCGCTTGGACCATGTAAACGAAAATCGTGTTTCTAAGTTACACAAGTTTGGTGACTTAGGGTCATTTGATTATGAATTATATGGCACATGCGAATCTTGTATATTAGGTAAAATAACTAAAACTTCTTTTCCAAGAAAAGGAGAACGGGCCAAGGAGTTATTAGAACTCATACATTCTGATGTATATGGCCCAATGTCAATACAAGCAAGAGGAGGTTACAACTATTTCATAACTTTTATCGATGACTTATCACGATATGAGTATTTGTATTTAATGAAATACAAATCTAAGGCCTTTGAAAGGTTCAAAGACTTCAAGAATGAAATAGAAAAAGAACTTGGCAAAAGTATTAAGACTCTAAGATCTGATCGAGAAGGAGAATGCTTGAGCTAAGAATTTCTAAGTTATCTTAGAGATAATGGGATATTATCTCAATGGACTCTACCACATAACGGAATCGAACCCTTCTAAACATGGTACGGACCATGATGGCTTCTGCAGACCTACCAGAATTATTTTGGGGGCATGCGCTAGAAACTTCTATCTATATATTAAACAGAGTTCCGACAAAATCGGTTGATACTACCCCATTTGAGATGTTCTTTGGTAAAAGACCAAAGTTATCTCACTTGCGAGTATGGGGTTGTCCTGCCTTTTTCAAAAGGCCACAGGCAAACAAACTTGATAGTAAGTCTAAAAAGTGTTTGTTTGTAGGATATCTGAAAGAATCTTTTGGATATTACTTCTACCTACCCTCTGAAAACAAACTGTTTGTTTCGAAGCATGCCATTTTTTTAGAGAATGAGCACATGCTCAAAGAGGACAGTAGAAGTAAGATTGAACTTAGTGAAGTTCATGAAGATCAAACAAACGAGGATCAACCGTCTAACCCCACATCTATTAAGAGAATAGATGAACCTTCTAATACACAAGAACCTCGTAGATCTAGTAGGATACGTATGGCACCTGAGAGATATGGATTTCTCATTAGTGACCACAATGACATATTACTCATAGATGAAGATGAACCTACTACCTACAAGGATGTTCTGAACAGTTCAAAATCTGGCAAATGGCTTGTGGCCATGAAGTCAGAGATGGATTCCATGTACGATAACCAAGTATGGACTTTGGTTGATCCACCCAAAGGAATTAAACCTATTGGGTGCAAGTGGGTTTTCAAGAAGAAAACGGACATGGATGGTAACCTAGTTACCTATAAAGCACGACTAGTGGTGAAGGGTTATCGTCAACAACATGGTATTGACTATGATGAAACCTTCTCGCCAGTAGCCATGTTGAAATCCATCAGGATACTCCTAGCCATTACTGCTCATCATGATTATGAGATTTGGCAAATGGATGTGAAAACAGCTTTCTTAAACAGAAATCTGACTGAGGAAGTGTATATGACACAACCTGAGGGTTTCAAATCTAATGATAGCACAAAGGTTTGCAAGCTGCAAAGGTCCATTTATGGACTTAAGCAAGCTTCTAGGAGTTGGAATAACTGTTTTGATGAAATAATCAAATAGTTTGGTTTCATTCCAAATATGGATGAGCCTTGTGTATACAAAAAGGTTAGTGGGAGTGCAAACGTTTTCTTATTGCTTTATGTAAATGACATATTGCTAATAGGAAACGATATACCTGTCTTGCAAACGTTTAAAATTTGGTTGTCCAAATAATTCTCCATGAAAGACCTTGGAGAAGTAACATATATTCTTGGAATAAGGATTTATAGAGATAGATCTAAAAAATTGCTAGGTCTTTCACAGTCAACATACATAGATAAAGTGCTAAAGAGGCTTAGCATGGATCAATCCAAAAGGGGATTCTTACCCATGTCACATGGTGTAAGCCTTTCAAAGTCGATGTCTCCCAAGACAGAAGTTGAAAGGGATCACATGAGTAAGATTCCATATGCCTCGGCAATTGGATCTATCATGTACGCAATGATATGTACTGGCCCGATGTATCTTGTGCTCTCAGTGTGACGAGCAGATACCAATCTGACCCTGGTGAGGGTTATTGGGCGATTGTAAGGAACATTCTTAAGTACTTATGAAGGACTGAGGATATGTTCTTAGTATATGAAGAAAGTGATTTAAATATAAACGGGTATACTGATGCTAGTTTTCAATCTGACAAAGATGATTTCAAATCATAATCTAGCTACGTGTTTATGTTTTGTGGAGGGCCAATAAGTTGGAAAGGTTCCAAACAAGAGACTATTGCAGACTCGACGACAGAAGCTAAGTACATGGCCACTTCTGAAGCAGCTAAGGAAATAAAGATAGAGAGAGTTCCCACGGATAAGAACATAGTTGACCTGCTTACAAAAGCACTATCCCAAAAGAAATATGATTGTCATGTTGAGTTATTTGGTATTAGATACATGAATGATTAGCTCTAGTGCAAGTGGGAGTTTATTAGTGTTGTGCCTTAGAGACAATCACTTATACATGGTATATGACACATTTTGTTTTTAATAAAAGGCATTATTTATCTTACAGTTTCTTTTGTTTACTTTTAAGTAATATAACTATTCGATAAAGTCCCTAGTATAACACTGTGTTAAGGAAATCATGATAAAGATCATGATATAAGATTCCTACTATACTGGATGGTGTTAGTACTTAAATAGTCCCTAGTCATAGTTTTAATGAGACAGGACATCATTCATGCGTTAAGACTGGCATGTGTTAGACTTCCTAATTTGATCAAGCGGTGGTTTTCATAACCGTGAATATTGAAATACTTAAAGTTAACACATGGATGCTTGTTAATAGAATGAGTTCATTGGATGACCTAGCTTTGAGATAATCACATGGATAACTATTTAGTGCCAGTGATATAATCTCAATATAGCAAATGTGCAAGTATCCTTAGACTTAAGATCTCCAAGGCACTTTGTTTGCTGAGCCTTGTACTTTGATTCCAATCTCCGGAGCTCGATCGAGGGCTGCCTATGGGATGGATATTGGGTACATTGTGAGATAAATGAAAGTAGTTGAGAAGGTCAATAAAGGATTCATCACTCCTAATAGTAGGGGCGAATATCTCACAGCCACTTGTAGGAATTACTACTCGAAAAGTCCTTGGCCAAGGCGATTGTGTATTGGAAATAGTTCCAATTGATACACATCTAGAGTAGTGGGTTCCTGGTACAAGTACAATTGTATTCGGGCCAGAATTAATTCTAGAGGGAGTTGGCACTAATTCCGTACTCCAAACCGAATGAGATATTATATGGTGAAAGAAGTTAATTGCACTGAAGTTTGTTATTGAAGGGTTCATGTCAAGCCACTTGACTTCCTGAACTCTTGGGTAGTCATAATGTGTTGCTAGATACCACTTATGATCTGGGAATATGGGTTTATTAATTGATGAATTAATAAACCAATCCTGATTAGAATTAATAGGATTAATTCTAATTAATTATATATTATTAATTTCAAAAACATTTGGATTAATTCATGTTCGCTACCAATTGACAGAGAAACCTAATAGGTCACACACAATAGAGGATTATATACTCAAGTTGTTATTTGATAACATAGTGGGGTTAATTGCAAGAAAAAGAAGTTGATGTGAACAAATTATAATTAGTTATAATTTGTGGTCTAAGTTGTAATTGTGGGAACTTGATGTTTCCAAATTACAATTAGGAAATTCTAATTATTTTAGAATTTTTTATTTTCAGTGGATTTTGGAACATATATTGGATATGCTCGAAACCCTAATCCTAGGGTGATTCACATGAAAATAGGAGCCACAATACAAGCGTCTTCTCTCTCTCTCTCTCTCTCTCTCTCTCTCTCTCTCTCTCTCTCTCTCTCTCTCTCTCTCTCTCTCTCTCTCTCTCTTGTTTTGCTGAAAACAAAAATAGCCCTAGCCGCCATCTTTTTCTACTAACACAGGAAATTTTGATGCTTGAGTATTCCTCTGTGTGGATACTATTAGAGATAATCACGCACTATGATTATAGTGGTTAGACGCCCAACTCTCGTGGAGTTTGCATAAAAGAATTGCTGGATCATGCCTCGACTTAAAGAAGATCAATTTTATTCTTCAAATAATCACCCAAATGTAAAAGTTGTTACATTTATTATCATTATGTCTTGTTTTCCACACATAGACGGGTCCTAGGAGGGTATCTCGTTTTATTTTTCGCTGCGCCGTATACGATACGAGCCTGAGATACCCAATAGAAAGTGCCTATCAAAAAATGGCCTCTTCTGCAGAAGAGTCAACGGCTAAATTTCGAGATGAACAGCTCATGCTGGAGGCAGAGGAAGAACTACTTCAAATGGAGCTACAACACTCAAAAAAATTGCTCGCCAGTATATAATCCTCATGAGATAATTTTCAATCCTAAATGTCCACCATTTTCTATCATACCGATGAGGCTGGTCCCTCAGGTACTCAATCTGGAAATGCCGAAGTTCATCCACCCCCAACTAAGAAAACGGGTGTCGAGCCAGAAACAACCCAAGAAGAGTCGACTAGCCCAATGAAAAAGGAGAGAGAAATCCCACCGGAGACAACTCTGCCTAAAAAAGATCCAAATCGGCTCTCCATAGTTCCATTTGCTCAGCTGATCGAGATACCTCACACTCCGTCTGGGTAAAATTGATTTTTTGGAATAGGTCTAGCTCAATCTCAAATGTAGTGGCCATCCGATCGGCTCTTTTGTGATTAGCTATCTTCATGAATGTAAATATTTTCCCTCTTCTTTTGTTGTTGTTATTGTTGTTTTTTTTTTCCATTTTTTTCCTTTTTTTTTTTTACTTTTTTTTCTGTCATGGTTCCCTCCTAAAATGTAGGATAGAATTTTTTTCAAATATTTCCTGTTCATGGCATTACTTACCTCTTTTCCATTAGGTGTCATTAGCCGATAAGCCCCTCTATTAAAAACCTGTGTAACAAGAAAAGGTCCTTCCCAGGAAGTAGACCACTTACTGTAACGTGGGTCTTTTGGTGCAACTGGTAGTATAGTTTTCCAAACCATATCTCCTTCCTGAAAGATCCTCCCCCGTACTCTCCGTTTATAGGCTCTTGCAACCTTCTCCTTGTGCCTTTTGATATTTTCCAGTGCTACCCATCAAGTCTCTTCAACTTAATCTAAACTAATAGCCAAGGCTAGCTTGTAACCCTCAACCGACAAACAATGTTAGTAAGCTACTCGAGTTGATCGCAATGATAACTCAGCAGGTAACATTGCATCCTGCCCATATGTCAACCTAAATGGCGTGAAATCTGTAGCAGTTTTGAAAGCATTCCGATAAGCCCACAAAACTTCTTGGAGTGTTTCATGCCACCTTCTGGGATTATCCTCCAATAACTTTCGGATCATGCTACTCAAGGTCTTATTTGTAGCTTCAACTTAACTGTTGGCCTGTGCATAATACGAGGATGAATGTAATAGTTTGGCTTTGAATTGAGTTAAAAAGTTGCATACCTTATCTCCCGTAAACATAGTTCCTTAATCCGCCATTATTGTTTCAGGTATGTCGAAACGGAACAAAATACTCTACTAAAAAAAGTAATAACGGCAGGCTAGATTACCCTAATAAGGGCTTGTGCCTCTACCCACTTGGTGAAATAATCCGTTGCCACTAAGATAAAGGTGTGCCCTTTAGTCGATAGCGGATGAATCTTATCGATAACATCCAGAGCCCAACCCTTGAAAAGCCACGACTTAATAATAGAATGAAATTCTGTAGAAGGTGCATGTATTAAAGGACCATGCTTTTGACATACCTCATATCTAGCTACATAGGCTACGTAGTCTGTGGTCATAGAGGGCCAATAAAACCCGTGACATTGTAGTGTCCATTTTAGCTTTGGGCCTGCCTGGTGAGCACCGCATAGGCCTTCATGCACCGTGGCTAATGCCTGTGACGCTTCTTGCTTTGAAAAACATTTTAATAAAACTCCTTGATGGCATCTTCTGAATAAATTGTTTTCGATCAGCACAAAGTTTAACATCTTACGTTTTAATTCCTGTGACACATGACCAGTAGGTTTTCACAAATAGGAAACGATATCAGAACGCCCAATCTTCTCTGTGTTCCTCTCCTAATATCTATTGGCACATTACTACCCCGGCTCTTTTCCTAAATCTTGAAGCCATTTGAGCTAAATCGTTTACCCCCTGATTCTCAGCTCGAAGGATTTAAGTCAACATAACTTCTGAAAAGTGTTGTAGCAATGCCTTTACTTCAAGTAACTTATCCAACAAAACAGGGTTAATGCATTTATACTCACTTGAAGCCTGTTGGATGACAATTTGAGAATCCCCTGTTATATTGATCACTTGCGCATCCAAAGCCTTCAAGACTCGAAGTCTGAAAATGAGAGAATCATACTTTATCTGATTGTTTGATGTTCCTTTCCTTAATTCAAAAAGAATTCTTCTTTTTTGTCCATAAGGGGCTTCAATGACCAAGCTGATACCTGCCTTAGTTTGGGTGCTAGATCTACCAGACTACAACTTCCATAGTTTGTATAAAATGTATCCCTGTGCTTCTTCTTTTTAAGGATTGGGTACTTCTAAATAAAGGTGTTCAGCTAAGAAATCAGCTATGGCTTGATCTTTTCTTATTTTCACAGGCATGTGAGTCAAAGAAAAAGCATGTAGCTCAATTGCCCATTTCAGTAACCGTCCTTGCAGTAAGGAGCGATTTAACAAATATTTGACTAGATCAATTTTGCACAAAACTTGCACCTTCCTAGGTAACATATAATGTTCTAGTTTTGTGCATGCATAATATAAAGACAAGCATAGCTTTTCGACAGAAGAATACCTTGTTTCGGTATCTGTCAGATTTCAACTGAGGTAGTATACTACTCTTTCAACCCACTGTGCATCGTCTTGAGCTAACAAACTTTCGATGGACTCTTGAGTAGTCGAAATGTACAATTTTAAGGGAGTCTTATCGTGTGGCGGCATCAAAATGGGTGGTTGTGATAAAGCCATTTTGATCTAATCAAAAGCCGTCTGATGCTCCGACTGTCAGATGAACTTTTGAGACAACTTCAACCAAAGTAAAGAGGAGAACACCTTTCGCTTTTCTGCAGCATTTGCTAGAAAACGTTGCAGGAGATTAATCTTCCTTACGAAACTCTGGAGTTCTTTCTTAGATCGCAGTGGCCTTGCCTGTAGAATATCTCTTGCTTTATTTCGATCCACTTCAATTCCTCTTTTATGTACCAAATATCTAAGAAAATTTTCAGCTGAAACTCAGAAAGCGCATTTGGCGGAATTGATTTTTAGCCGGTGCTTATGCATTCGGAGAAATGCTTGCTCTAACCATCTCAAGTGTTCTGAGAAGGTGGCAACTTAACCACCAAATCATCAATGTAGACCTCCATGGTCTTGCCGATGAGATCATGGAAAATGAGGTTTACGGCTCTCTAGAAAGTAGACCCAGCATTCTTTAAACCGAAGGGCATAACTAGCCACTCAAACAAACTGATAGAACTTGGACATCGGAAGGCTATATTTTGTGTATCTTCTTCGGCTATAAATATCTTATTATAACCAAAGTATCCATCTATAAAGTTGAAGAATTAGTTTCTTGCTACCGAATCTACCAACATGTCGGGCATCGGCAAAGTGTATTCATCCTTTGGCGTAGCCAAATTCAAATTCCTGAAATCAACACAAACTTGCAGCTGGCCATTTTTCTTGATGACGGGAATAATGTTAGACACCCAGTCTACCTATCAACAGGTGTAGATGAAACCACACCGAAGTAACCTCTCGATCTCTTCTTTAATTCTAGGTAGAAATGCGGGATTAAAACACCGAGCAGGTTATTTATGAGGCTTGAAACTTTCCTTAATTGGTAAGCAGTGCTTTACTATGCCTCTGTCCAATCCTGGCATTTCATGATAATCCCATACGAAAAAATCTATGTACCTACGAATCAAAGCTATTAGGGCATTCCGTTGACAGAGAGTTAAGTATGGACTTACCTTTATAGTTTTGTTTTCTCTAGGTCCTCCAATATCCACCTCCGTTAGCAGATCCTGAGCGATGAAACCAAGTGCACATCGATTACCAGGGTCTTCTATTCTCAAACCTTTACCTTCCATCCCTTTCGATGTAATCTAATTGTGGGCCATGGTGAGCTTGGCGTATTGGCTCAGATAAAAAATAGAACGGTAAAACACAGCCTCGTTCATATGCACTCCTACTGAGAATGGGTTGGGATCGGCTAGTATCTTTTCTACTCGTTTTCTATCCCAGATTAACATCATTAGGTGAACTGTTGATAGAACACAATTATTTGTGTGAATCCAATCTCTACCCCAATAGGACAAAATAAGCCAGCTTTGTCGTGATTACAAAGAAAATAGTCTTACTAAACTTAATCCTATAGCACCCCACTACCTACGCAGCCCCTAGGGATGTCGCCCTATCAACAGGACAAGGGGTCTTTATAACTAGGACACACAAAAGAAATGAAAAAAACAATTCAAAATTAAACTTATTACAACCCAAGCAATACATGAACAAGTTCCAAAAATAAATACATGTCTGCTAAAATCTCTCAAATGAAATACATAGGAAAGAGATAAGTCTTCTAATCAAGGCAATCTTTAATTAATAACCTACACAGCAAGACCAGCCTGAAACATAGTATAAAAGGTGGTGAGACATAAATCTCAGTAAGCCCGTATGTGCTTTAAGTGTTTTAGGTAAAATAGTTCATGCATGCAAGTTGAGAAATTTTCATAAAAGAAAGTGTTGCCAAGCCTCAAATAAATTTCACAAATGAAGAGTGATATTTTTCTTTCAAACTATACATATATATAATAAATACAACCACTCAAAAGAGGTAGCCATGGCACCACACTTTGTGCACCATGATAGAAGAACGTTCAGGATGCCACACTTTGTGCATACTGACACAAGGTAGGTGTACGGCCTACCGGGTGAGATACTCCCCATCTCTACACCCAAACTTATCGGTTGTCCATTTAAAAAATATATAGTCCACTTTACTGAACTTGCTAGCTCAAACTGGTACGACCTACAGGACTGGCATCCTATCGGGGAAGGACTCACCCCTCAGAGGTGGCCACCTACTGAGAGACTTACCATCACCTTTCAAAACCTAGTCCTAGTAGTCTACTCTTATTGAGTACTCAATGTTGTGTTCGTCCCACTTGGGAAAAGAAAGATCATACACTGATTCCATTTGAAATAGCAATTATAGGTTCCAAAATTCTTGTCAAAGTTGGTTTTAAAGAAAAGTTTAGCATTTTGTATAAAATTACTTGTATAATTTCAAATGGTTTGCTTGACTGAAAAGAAAAGGAAAATTGTTCATAATTGCATTTACAATACAAATACTCGTATTCATTGAGTTTGACTTGTCAAGGTAACTCTGGTCTTCAAACAGCTTCATGCAGGAACTTACCTGATCTTGTGCTCTTCTTGAGTACAAAAGTCATCTAAAGTAATTCAAGTCAATCTAACCCCGCTTGGGATAAATACAAGGTATAAGACAAACATCCAGACAAAACTTGCCTTAAATAAATAACTCTTAGGTCAACTAGCCACAACAATATCTAACAATGACATCAATGCCTTAAACTTTAATACTAGTTGATAAAGTATTTTATAAAATAAAATTATTTTGATAAGTTAAAATAAATAAGTGTTATAAATAATAAATAAATAATAAGTTATAATTTTAACTATTTATTACCAAATAATAAATAATTAGTAATATTGATAATAAATAAAATTAGTAATAAATAATGGGTAATAATAAATCCTAAATAATATTGGAAATAAATAGTATTTAAATAGTATTATTATAAATAATAATAAACTATAATTAATTTTAATGAATAAATAATAAATAACAAATACCAAATAAAATTAATAATAAATAAATTATTATAATCTAATAATATTTATGAGTATAGATACAAGTTTTAGTAAGGGTAACTAATAATAATATGATTTTAAAAGTCATTTGATATTAATTAATTCTAATATTTTTATTATTTATATTTAATAAAAATATTTATTTATCTAGCTAATAAAATAACAATATTTTAATAATCTTCTATTTCGAACCTACTTAATGTTTTTCGAATTTTGTAAATTAAATTAAATAATTATATTAATTATATTAATAATAATAATAATGATAGTAAGAATAATTCTAAAAATAATAAAAGTAGTTCTTACGTTAATTTTTATTGCTAGAGAAAATCCATATACATATTCATACACACAAGGATTCAACAAATAACATGTTAATCGATCCAAAACATAAACTTAAATTAACATATACTACAACAAGGATGATATTCTACTAGGCATAATATTATTTATGGCTTTATTGAAAAAATAATATCATGAAGGCCTAATCAACAACGGTGGCATAATGCCTAACATGCATCAAGATATCCATAAAGCTCTTAACCATAATGAACATATAGTGATTCTAAAGGATAATCCATAAGTCGCAACATTCATTCCAATTCTCATGTCTTAAATCCATTCCCTTCACCCACATACATATTTTCAACCGCACTTTATTCAATCAACCTATCATAATCTAAGAGTCTTGATTTTGAGAATTTAAAGAAAAGATCAAGAAAGAAATACTTGATTTGATGAATGTTTGATAAAGATTTCGCCTTGCTTATTAGAGGTCCTTGAGTGCTTGATGGCTTTAATGATCCAAAAATTATCTATGGTTATTCATCAACATTTTGGCCAAGAGAGAGGGAGAGAGTGAGAGAGGAACGAATGAGAGTAAGAAGAGAAGAATATATAGAAGTTGAATAAAAGAAGAAGAACAAGAAGATTGTTCTTATTTTACCTTTTTAATGTTCTTCAAATCTTCAACAAAAAATGGTGGTTTGATCCATTTGAAGGTTCAACGTTATGTGTTTTGGTGTTATAAAGTACACCAAGGAAGAATATAGGTTGAATATTATTAGCCCTATGGACTTCTCCTATGTTTTGACTTATAACAAACGTTGATATGAACTAACTTATGTAATCTATTGTGATAAGACATATTTGACCTCTATTCTTCTAAGGCATTTAGATATGATTGTTAGCCAACTCTTCAGTAATTGAATTCAAGTATGGAAGATAAAAAAAAAGATCAAAGTATATGGGGTTGCATACCAAGAAGTCCTTTTAAGAAGAACTTTAGACTAGAAAGTGTTATTAAGATATTTCTATTAATTCCTATGTCTCTTTACCTTTTGATACAATTGATTTTTACCTTAAAGCACACAAAGAAGAAGATTTCAAAGTTTTGAAAATCTCAGAATTTTGGATTGAGTAATTTGGATGTTTCTGCATCCAAAAGATTCGTCCAAAATCCTGTAAACTGTCATGATATGTTTCTGCCTGAAAAAGTGCCATTTTGAACTTACCTTTTGGATGCATCATCATTTGAAATCTGAGTCCAAAACACGGATAAAATTAACAGAAAATTATAGCCATTTTATAGCCATTAGCACTTCACTTTTTCGCTCTATAAATAGCCTATAAGCAAGATTAGACATAAGATTTTTGAAAGATTCTTCTAAGAAACAACATTGCTCAACGTTTTCAAAAATCTCCTTTTATCAAAGTGCTTCAAAGTGAATTCTTGTTGTGTTAAAGGTAAAAGTATTTGTGCTTTGTACGTTAGTGAACATCTACTCAAATAAGTGAGCTTTTTACTATTCTATTGATATTCAATCTCTATTGTAGTACAAGGTTGTGGTGTAAAACCCAGTTGGGGTAAACCTTGTTGTGATTGGTTGTTTGAGAGGTTTTGGAAAACCTTATGTGGTGATCCTCTCTTTTATGTGGTTCTGTTTGATTTCATTAAGTGGAGTAAATAAAATCTGGTTGAAAAGCCTAAAGTATGAGCTTAAGGTAGTGGACATAGATCTTGGTAGATCGAACCACTATGCATACTGTGTCTCATTTCTTTTCATACATCATTAACTGCATTGCATTTCCATCTTTAGTCTGAATCTGGATATATATCAAAGTGTTCTTGGATAGCTTTCTTTGTTACCTTAAAGTTGGTCCAAGAATCTTGATGATCATTGTTATTCTGAATATCAGACGATTTGAGAATTTTTAGTTTGCCAAAAAAAAACCTTATTCAACCCCCCTCCCTCTAAGGTTTTTCATTTGGTTTTAGAGCTTGGTCTACATATTCTTGGTTTAACAACCTTGTAGAAAAGATCTTCATGGTAAGCTCATCCTCTCTTCTATATGTTGAAGGGTCTTCAACGAATCATCCTCCTTTAATCAATGGAAACAACTATACATTCTGGAAAAATAGAATGAAAATCTATGTGTGTTCTATCAACTTTAAGTTATGGAGCTTGATAGAAAATGGTCCTCTTATTTCGTCAAAAATTGTTGATGGCATAAAATTATCTAAATAGAATGATGAGTTTAGTATGGAAGATAATGCTAAGATGACTTTCAATTTTCAGGCTATGAACATTTTATGTTGTGCACTTGATGCGACTGAATACAACTGTATTAGTGGTTGTGATTCAAGCCATGAAATGTGGACATTACTTTAAATCACCCATGAGGGGACAAACCAAGTCAAAGAATCAAAACTGGGGCTTCTAATTTATGACTGTGAATTATTTACAATAAAACCGAATGAAAGCATCACTGATATGTTCATGAGATTTACTAATATCTCAAATGGTCTCAAAGCCTATGAGAAGGTTTATTCCCTTAGGAAACAAAATTGAAAAATTTTAGATGCCTTCCAAAAAGCTGGTAGCCTAAAACTCTTGCTGTTGAAGAATCCAAGGATTTAAAATCCTTACCAATCGAAAAGCTTATCGGATCTCTTCTAACTCATGAGATGAAACTTAAAATATTTCATGAATCTGATGATCATGATAGAGGTAAAAAGGGGATAGCATTGAAAGTTGAAAATGAAGATGAAGAAATAAGTCTAATGGAAAGTAGTGAGGGCATGGAAATGGACAATGAAGATTTGGCTATGATAGCAAAAAAAATCAGAAGAATGTTCAACAAAGGGAACTACAAAAAAGGAAAGAAGTTTGTGAGAAAAAAAGGACAAACCCCAGGATTCAAACCTCAATGTTATGAATGTAAAAGCACTGATCACTTCATTGCCGACTGTCCTGTTGCAAAAGGTAAGGAAGGAAAAACATTTAAAAAGAAGAAAGATCTAAAGGCAAAGAAAGGTAAATGATTGATGGGAACTTAGGGACTTAAATGAAACTGAGTCTGAAGATAGAGATTCAGAAGATGAAAATGCCAACATATGCTTCATGGCTTTGGAAAATAAGGTAAACTCTTTTACATCTAATTTCATGTCTAATTCGCTTATATCTATGACTGAAAAGCATGATGATCCGAATGAGTTGTTAAGTGATATGTTTCATGAATTAAAAAAACTGTCCAAAAAAAATAAAGAAATAAAGTTGAAGATTAAATGTTTGATAGAAGAGAACGAAATATTGCAAAATGATAACAAAATGTCTCTTGAGTCACATATAAGTACTATTATTGAGAAAGATGTGATCATGACTACTTTGCAATCTGCATCTCTGAAAAATAAAAATTTGTGTGATAAAATTCAAACACTTGAAAAGTATGGTTAGCACTTTTAATGACATGAAAAATAGAGTCAATGATCTTACCACTTGTATTGAAAAATTCACGAATGGTAAAAGCAATCTGGAAAAGTTACTTGGAACTCAACATCAAGATGGAAACCGAAATGGCTTAGGATATAAACATGAGGATAAGGACAAAATTTACATGCCTAGATTTGTTTATGTTGGAAATCGAAATGGCTTAGGATATGAATATGAGAATAAGAACAAAAATAACTCAATATGTTAAATCTGCTTTATGTTACAGAATACACAAAGCTTGCACATATTGTGAAAAATCGGGACATATAGCTTCAAGATGTCTTATTAAAAGAAAAATGGAATCCGACAGAATAACATTCTGGAAAATCAAAGGAAATGTTACTAACTTTCATGGACCCAAGAAAGTGTAGGTACCAAAAATCATTCCTCCTTCTCATGTATAGGCACAGTCTTTGAGCTTCACAAAGTGATTCTTGGACAGCAGTTGTTCAAGACACATGACTAGACACGCAGCTTTGTTAGAGGATATATAGACCACAAATGAAGGATTTGTTACAATTAGAGACAAGAAGAAAGGAAAGATTCTTGGCATTGGTAATATTGGTAAAGGTTCCTTAACCATTATAAAACAAGTTTTACTTGTTGATGATTTGAAATATAACTTGCTTAGTATTAGTCAACTTTGTGATAATGGTTGCAAAGTCATCTTTGAAAATGATTCTTGTTCTATAATTGACAGTGCAAATATTGAAACAATCTTTACTACCAAACGTATTAGAAATGTATATGTGTTTTATCTAAATGACCTTATAGCTGATGGTATTAGATACCTATCCGTACATGACAATGATGGTTATCTTTGGCATAGAAGATTAGGTCATGTATCTTTTGATTTACTAAATAAATTGTCTTCAAAAGAACTTGTTAGAGGACTACCAAAAATAAAGTTTGATAAAAATAAAATTTGTTATGCATGTCAGTTTGGGAAACAAATCAAATTACACCTCTTTTAAACTAAAGAAAGTGATTTCAACCTCAAAACTACTCGAATTAATTCATATAGATTTGTTTTTTACTAATGAGGACTATTAGTCTTGGAGGTAAGAAGTATGTATATGTACTTGTTGATGATTTTTCTAGATTCACTTGGACTTTATTTCTTCGACAAAAGGATGAAGCCTTTTCTGAATTTTTGAAACTGATTAAATGCGTTCAAAACTTGATTTGATGCAAACTGATTTCTATTAAAAGTGATAATGGCAAAGAATTTTGCAACAGTGAATTTACTCACTTCTGCGATGAAAATGGAGTCTTTAACAATTTTTCAGCAACAAAAATCCCTCAATAAAATGGTGTTGTTGAAAGGAAAAATCACACTTTGCAAGAAATGGCTAGATCAATACTTAGTGAAAATGCCCTTCCAAAATATTTTTGGGCGGAAGCTGTTAATACAGCTTGTTATATAATAAACCGAGTTATGCTAAGACCGTTTTTTAGAAAAACTCATTTTGAACTTATATTTGACAAAACTCCTTCTATCTCTTATTTTAAGGTGTTTGGATGTAAATGTTTAGTCCTAAATACCAGATATAATCTTGAAAATTTTGACAGCAAGTCCGATGAGGCCATATTTCTTAGTTACTCTTCCAACAAAAAGGCATATAGAGTGTACAACAAAAGAACTCTTTGTGTGGAAGAATCCGTGCATATTGTGTTTGATGAATCTAATATTTATACTTCAAAA
Source organism: Voacanga thouarsii (assembly GCA_026120185.1). Taxonomy (NCBI): domain Eukaryota; kingdom Viridiplantae; phylum Streptophyta; class Magnoliopsida; order Gentianales; family Apocynaceae; genus Voacanga; species Voacanga thouarsii. Next base: position 548,373 of record JANUWF010002272.1, read on the forward strand.
AGAGATGATGATGATGTAGGAAGTTCAAAGGAAGTTAACTTAGATCAACTCAAAGCTCCACCGCTAGATACTCATACAAAAGAAGAAGAAACTAAAGATTCTACGAATCAACAATTGCCAAAAGACTGAAAATACAAAACAGGTCATCCCAAAGAACAAATCATTGGGGATCCAAACTATGGAGTTAAAACTAGACGGTATTTCACTGACAACTTTGCTCTTCTTTCAAATATTGAACCTAACTGTATTGATATCGTATTGCATGATGAATTTTGGATTATTTCTATGCAAGAAGAATTAAATCAATTCAAAAAAAATTAAGTTTGGAAACTTGTCCCTAGACCTCTTGATCATTAGGTTATTGGTACAAAATGGGTATTTAGAAATAAACTTGATGAAAACAAGGCTGTGATTAGAAATAAAGCTAGATTAGTCGCCCAATGGTTTAATCAAGAAGAAGGTATTGATTATGAGGAGACATTCGCTCCTGTTGCTAGACTAGAATCCATACGAATGCCTCTTGTCTTTGCATCCTTCAAAAATTTCATGCTCTACCAAATGGATGTCAAGAGTGCATTCCTAAATGGTTTTATTGAGGAGGAAGTATATGTTGAACAACCTCCTGGTTTTATTCATGAGCACTTTCCAAATCATGTTTTCAAACTTACTAAAGCTCTTTATCGATTAAAGCAAACTCTAAGAGCTTGGTATGAAAAACTTAGTGGTTTCTTAATTTCAAAAGGCTTTTCTAGAGGTTTAATTGATACCACCTTATTCATTAAATCTGATAATTCTGGTGATTTACTAATTGTTCAAATCTATGTTGATGATATTATTTTTTGTGCTACTAACGACTTTTTGTACAAGATGTTTGCTAAAACTATGCGGCAAGAATTCGAAATGAGTATGATGGGAGAACTAAACTTCTTTTTTGAACTGCAAATTAAGCAAACCAAGGATGGGATCTTCATAAATCAAGCTAAATATGCCAAGGAGTTGCTCAAAAGGTTTGGAATAAACGAAGCAAAAGAAATCTGCACACCTATGAGTACTTCTATAAAACTTGATCAAGATGAAAAGGGTAAGAAAGTAGATAAACATAAGTATAGAGGCATGATTGGAAGTTTACTCTATCTTACTACTAGCCGACCAGACATTATGTTTTCAGTATGTCTTTATACTCACTTTCAATCTTGTCTAAAAGAATCACATCTATGTGCAGCAAAACGCATACTCCGATATCTTATTGGCACATATGATTATGGCTTATAGTATCCTCACACTAACACATTTGATCTTATAGGATACACTGATACAGATTATGCAGGCTGTAAAATTGAAAAAAAAAGTACTAGTAGCCATTGTCAATTTCTTGGACACTCTCTTATGTCATGGCATAGTAAAAAGCAGGCGTGTATATCCTTATCTACCACTGAGGCTGAATGCATTGCAGCCGGTAGTTGTTGTGCTCAAATTTTGTGGATGAAGAATACATTGCTAGATTTTAGTCTTAACTTTAATTGCGTACCTATATTATGTGATAATACAAGTGCTATCAATCTAACAAAAATTCATGTTCAACATTCTAGGGCAAAGCATATAGAAGTTAAACATCATTTCATCTAAGATCATATGCTCAAAGGGGATGTATGTGTTGAATATATTTCAATGGATGAACAACTTACAGATATCTTCACTAAATCTCTAGTGAAGAAAGATTCAACAATCTGAAAAGAGGTTTGGGAATTACAAAAATCTAATAACTAACCATTTGGCATAAGTCTTCATTATTTTGTAGGATCTGTGAAGAAAACGATTTTGGAAACAATGTTTGTATCCAAAACGCATCAAAAACTGTTTAGACAAAGAATTTAAATCCAAATCCTGCATCCAAAATGCATTTCAGAAAATGACTTGTTTGGATGATAATTTCGGGTTGAGTCTAGCTCCAAAACACTCTTTTATATATATACTCTATATTTTTCTTTATTCTAATTTTTTACTTTCAAAAAGTTGCTGTGAAAATTTTATCCTTCCAATGCACTTTATATCACATTACTCCAGGCATTCAAAGCACTCTGATTTTTCTCAAAACCCTTATAACCGATTCTTCCAAAAACCATATGTGTTCTTCTTCTCCAAAGAAAAACCACCAGTCCAAAAAGAAAAAGCCTTAATCTTACTAATGGCAAAGATGAAATCTTCTACTCCAAAACCAAAGAAAAGGCACAAAACATCTCCGAAGATGAAGAAAAAGAGTTCAACATCAAGTAAAGCGAAAGGGAAAGAAGTTTCTCCTCAACCGGACTTTTCAGTGTCTCACTACGATTCATCAAAGTCTTCTCTGGAACAAATGAGTTCTGGAAATCAAGTACTTCGTTTAATAGACTCTAAATGTGAAACTGATTATAATGACTGGGTGTCAAGGAACAGAACGGTTATTTCTGGTTACTGTGCTAATCCTTCGGCTTTTCTAAATCTTTCAAATGTTCTGGATATATTTGAACACATTAGATGAGGTAGTTTACTTTCTATCAATGAGAAATTATTTACTCCTCTTGTTTGGGAATTTTATGTTAATTTAAGAAAAGGTCGTCTTGAGGAAACTGAGGGAGGTTTCATGTTTTATTGGTATGTGTCAAGAGTTAAGGGAAAAGACATTGAGTTTGATCACCATCTGTTAAATAGGATTTGTGATATAAGGGAAGCTGGAATTCAGTACTTTGAGTTAAACAAATTTCCTGAGGGAAATGATATTTTTGTTTTGAAGAATTTTGAGGAAATCTTCACTGGAAGGAAGAGTTTTGGGAACTCTAGTAACATAAGTACGAAATGGCTTAATGGGGTTGGAAGGATTTTACACCATATGGTATCCACTATGGTGGTTACGAGCTATGGACACAAGACCTTCATAAGCATTCTACAAATGGTAATCATGTTGGCCCTGGCAGAAGGTAGGTAAATAAACTTTGGGTTTTTAGCTACAAAATTGATGTTGCAATCAAGGAATCAAACAAAGCTCTGCCATATGGAAATCTATTATCTAGACTATTCAATTATTTTCAAGTTGATTTAAATTCAGTTCCTAGTGATCCAACAAAGATGAATGTTTACAGTTTTGACTCCTTTAAGAGAATGGGTTGTGTGAGAATGGGTAATGAATGGAAGCTGCTGAGAGACACTGAGGGTAAAGAAAGAGAAAATTTGATGAAAATCAAAGAAGAATGAAAGTCTGTTCCTGTTGCAGGAACAAAACGAAAATTTGATAATGATCCTCAGGCAGAATCCTCTGCTAAGAGGAAAGAAAAGGATGAGGGATTAAAATGCAACAGGATTGCTGATCAACACTCTAAGAAGGGTGCCAGTTTGAAAGCTAAAACTATTAACATCTCCTAAGAAGATTAGTTGGGTAGAATGATGTTCAGATGCTATCTCTCAAACAATTTACTTTCTGAAAATTGAACAAATTACTTTTCTGTTTTTAGATTATGCATAAGGATAATTGCTTGTTTTCTGCATATTGCTTAAATTCTGACTATTTTCTATCTATCTATATTATATTTCTGCTTCCTTTCTATTATTACACTTTTTGATTGATGACAAAAGGGGAGAAAAGATTAGACTATATGAAAAGATTAGACTGTTTAAATGACTGGGATATGACTAGGATATTGATCGAGACTGATATGAATTGATATGAACTGATCTGATATGATCTGTTATGATCTTAAATGTATGAATGGCTGGGATATTAGTTAAGATATGAAAGGGGAGAAGATATTAGAATGATCAGAATGACTAGGAAGATATGAACTGATACAATACTGTTTTGGAAATTGTTGATGTTGCTGCAATAACTAAGAAGATATTATACTAATATAAACTGATATGATATTGTTTGCAAAACTGTTTGATTTACTGGATATGATTATTGAAAAATGATTGAAGTTTCTCCTTAGAATGTTGGGATAATTTTTTGCTAAACTTCTGCTTATAATACCTTGTGGTTGATTTGATGAACTACTTGATATAAAAATTGATCATCTCTGATTTAGCAATGTCCTCAATGATAGCAACCATAGCAAAAAGAAGGAAAAGAAAGAAACACAAAGAAAACACAACTTCTTCATCAGCAAGGGCACATAGCAAGAGGGCATCAGGCCTCCCGACCATCAAAACTATCGGACCGCTTGGTAGGATCAGAATCATCAACACTGTCCGCGTCAGCTGCATCATTACTGGAAGCATGAGTAGGGCCACCAAGAGGTTCACCAGGAAAAGTGTGCTGGTACAAGTGGGTAAGCATGCATTCTTGGTGGTCCAAGCGGATGATAATGTGTTGTTGTCCTTACTAGAGCTGCAAAAGTAGAGCCTGCACATGTCTCAAGGGAATAGTTAGATCAATAGGTAAAAGAGAAGAACTGGTAGACGGAGTAGGAGGAACAAGAGGAGTAGGAGCAGGTGGTGGTGGATGAGGAGAAGTAAAAGGGGCAGTGGATGAAGAGGGCACAGAAGGACGCGAGCCCCAAAAGGAACGGGTTAACCCTTATATTGCCACGTACCAGTAGCGAAGCGGGAATAGCCTAGACTAGAAATACTAGCCATACTCAGGATATCGGAAGAAGTGGTGTCCTCTTTTCATTCTCCAGTGACATCTACAGTAGAAGACTTAAAGGCATGAGAGAGTAGTTAAGGAAAACATAAGACTTTGTTAGGGCTCGCAGCACGTGCAGATGCTAGTATTTCCCAGACAATTACACTACCTAGAGGTGCAGGAGCAGCACACATACCATTGAGAAGCTTATATAAGATATAGACATCACAATTCCTAATCTCATTAAGGCTACTAGTGTGAGGCATAACATTAAAGTTCACAAGATAAACAAGAGGGAGATTAGTGAGACTAAGGTCATACGCATGAATAGATGCTTGTTTAAGATTGGATGGGTGAGGAGTAACTCGAGCACCTAAACAGTCTAGAGTTTGAAGAAGACTAAAGCTCAAATCAGTATACACCCAGTCAGTACCAAAATGAATGTCCTCGCCATCATTAGCAAAATGAAAAATAGTAGCTAGAGTGGAACGGGACATGATAATGGGAATTCTCTTAACACTAGAGTGAATCTTAGTGACTCGGATACCTCTATCCTCAATGTTAGCATAGAATTGATACACCAACTCAGGGTAGTAATAAGGAGGAAGATGGAGAAGTGGTTCCCACCCTAGTCATCGGAAAGGAGTAAGTAAATGAAAAGAAGCATCAATTTTAGAATGGATGGTTTTCTAAATGATCAACTTGTAGCGTTTGCGTTTCTCATACCATGCCCTACTGCCTTATTCCGAAAATGGGGTAAAAGAATGGGAGAAGAAATATAAGTGACTGGTGGGGTAGATGAAGATGGTTGAGTGCGTCTAGTTGTAGCATTTTTATGCTTAGCACCTGCCCACTAGCCATGACAAGGATTAAGAAAATATAAAGGACCCTTGAACAGAGTGATCAGTGGAAAAGCTAACGAAAGCCCCTTTAACTCATCCAAAATTACCCCAAGGACACCAATCAAATAATACTCCCCAAAAGAAAACCAAAAACAAACGGAGCCAACACTGTCAATACCAGAGTTTGCATGCACGAGTATGGAACCCACCCTACAATCACATCAATATTGCCCCACAGCCACAAGTTTATGACAAGAAACTGCTAAAAGTCCCACAAAATAAATGGACATCACACAAGATATACAAAAAGCACCCTATGTAGTGGGAACACACCTCATGCTACACAAACTCAAGAGCAAACACAGGAAACAACAAGACTAAGTGAGAGAGAAAGAACAAATTTACTAATTACAAGAGTCGACAGTAGAACGGCGGTGGCAGTAAGAACACTCCGAGCATGGTTCCGGCAGTGAAATAGTAAAAATAATAGATAGCAAATTGCATGAGGGACTTAGGATGACTGAGGGATTCGGAGAGTGTCTTGTGGAAACCACGACCGCATTCTCACACCAACTTGAGTGTAGTCCGGCGCTGGAGACTCTCTGCACGTTAGCAATTTGTGTGTGCTTCAAAAACTTGAAATCGGTGCCTAAATGGATGAGTAATAGAATCTGATCAATCAAGCTCATTCTCGCACCAGATTGAGCTCAGCCTTAATTCTGGCACCGAAATTAGTTCGCAATGATTCTCGTGCCAGAATTGCTGACTTTCGGTGTTGGAAACTTTCTGCTAAGCCACAGAAAAAGAACACATGGGTTGAAAGTGGGTTCTGCAAATTCGGTGTTGGAATTAAGGTAAACAGGTGCTAGAAATTTTCTGGGGGCGTTCTGGGGTGTCCGGTCCAAAGATCCCATGCGGGATTTGATGAAACCCGGCCCCGGAATGTTTCTGGTGATAAGTCATTTCGCGGCTATGAAAATAATCAATTAATCAATTGAAGGAAAAAGGGAATGAAAAAGGGAGAGGAATAAGAAATAAATAATAACACTAAAGAAAATGTGACTTACAACATGCATTAGGATGCAAACCAAGAAAGGATAACCTTTCTTATGGAGTAGCATCATCCACTCTTTATTAAACAATGCCTTGCCTGGACCGGATTACGTAAATGTATGAAGCGTGTAACTCACTTTATTCCTCTCCAGATTATTACCAAAATAATGCTTAAGTCGCTGCCCATTCACTTTAAATATTCCCGTAGACCCATCAGAAAGCTCAACCGTACCACAGGGCGATACTTTAGTGATAGTGAAAGGGCCAGACCATCCGGATTTGAGCTCACCTGGAAATAATTTAAGCCACGAATTATAGAGTAAAACTCATTGCCCAACTTCAAACTTGCGCCGCAGAATGTTCTAGTCATGAAGCCTCTTGGTTCGTCTTTGTAAAGGTGAGTATTCTTATAGGCTTCCAGATGAAGTTCTGCCAGCTCATTCAATTCCAACGCTCGTTATTCACCTGCAACTTTCAAATCACAATTTAAATGCCTTAAGGCCTAGAAAGCTCTATGTTCCAGTTCAACTGGCAAGTGGCAAGGTTTTTCAAAAACTAGACGATACGGGGTTATACCTATGAGAGTCTTAAATGCAGTCCTATAAGTCCATAATACATTATCTAATTTTAAAGACCAATCAGTTCGTGAGGTGTTAATAGTCTTTTCAAGAATCTTTTTTATTTCCCTATTAGACACCTCTACTTAACCACTTGTTTGAGGATAGTATGGGATGGCTATCCGATGAGTGACTCCATACTTTTTCAGTAATTTTTTCATTTTCTTCTTTATGAAGTGTGTGCCCTCATTGCTAATCAATGCTCTAGGTGTACCAAAATGACTAAAAATATTTCTTTGAAGAAACTTTACCACCACTTTAGCATCATTGGTAGATGTAGCAGTAGATTCTACCCATTTGGAAATATAGTCAATAGCCACCATGATGTGTTCATTGGAAAACGATTTAGGGAACGGGCCCATGAAGTTTATGCCCCAAACATCAAATAGTTCTACCACAAAAATATTTGTTAGAGGCATATCATGTTGTTTAGATATGTTTCCACTCCATTGGCACCTATCACAAGAACAAACAAAGTTATAACAATCCTTATACAAAGTGGGCCAATAAAATCCAGATTGCAATATCTTAGTTGCTATTCTTGTAGGACCAAAATGTCCTCCAACCTCTCCAGTGTGGCAATGATAAAGTATGTCATGCACTTCGACCTTAGGAATACATCTCCAGATCACATTATCAGCACATATTTTGTATAGAAAAAGATCATCCCAAAAGTAATATCGGACATCAGAAAGAAATTTTTTTCTTTTGTTGGAAATTCAACTCATGGGGAAGAATGTTACTAGCTAGGTAGTTTGCAAAGTCTGCATACCAAGGAGTGCTAGATGTCATTAATGCAAAGAGATGCTCATCAAGAAAGGATTCATTAATAGGAACCATCTCATGGACCTGAGTCATCCTAGAAAGATGATCAGCCACTACATTTTTTAAATCTTTTTTATCCCGAATTTCCAAATCAAACTCTTGTAGTAACAGAATCCATCTAATAAGTCGAGGTTTGGCATCATGTTTTACAAACAAATACTTCAATACAACGTGATTAGTGTAAATTATAACATGTGTCCCTATTAGATAAGATCTAAATTTGTCACATGCAAATACTACAGTCAATAATTCGTTTTCTGTGGTAGCATAATTTTGTTGGGCAGCAATCAAGACACGACTAGCATAATAAATTACTCAAAATACCTTATCTTATCTTTGGCCTAACACTACCCTAACTGCTACATCACTATTGTCGCACATGATCTCAAACGGCAAGCTCTAATCCAAGGCAGTCACAATAGGTGTGGAGATAAGCTTCTCCTTCAACCTTTGGAATGCCTATAAACAAGTCTCATCAAAGTTGAAGGAAACATCCTTGACTAATAAGTCACATAAAGGTTTACAGATGAGAGAGAAGTCTTTTATGAAACGTTTGTAAAACCCTGCATGCCCCAAAAAACTCTGAACATCCTTGGCTATCACTGGGAGAGGCAATCTCTCAATCACTTCAATCTTTGCATGATCTACCTTAATTCCTCTAGCAGAAATCTTGTGCCTAAGGACTATCCCTTCACATACCATAAAATGGCATTTCTCCCAATTAAAAACCAGGTTGGTCTCTTCACAACACTTCAAAATCAAGGTTAAATTATCTAGACAATGATCAAAGGAGTTACCAAATACAAAGAAATCATCCATAAACACTTCAATGCATTTTTTAATGTAATCTAAAAATATTGCAATCATGCATCTTTGAAACGTGGCAGGAGCATTACATAATCCAAAGGGCATTCTTCTATATGCAAAAGTACCATATGGACATGTAAACATAGTTTTTTCCTGATCCTCAAAGGCAACAACAATTTGATTGTACCCTAAGTATCCATATAAGAAATAATAAAATTCTTATCTTGCCAACCTCTATAACATCTGGCGAATAAATGGGAGAGGAAAATGCTCCTTCTTTGTGGAAGAGTTCAATTGTCTATAGTCAATACAAACTCTCTACCCTGTAATAGTCCTTGTAGAGATTAATTCATTATTCTCATTTTAGACTATAGTAAACCCCTTTTTTTAGGAACTACTTGCACAGAACTTACCTATGTAGAATAAGAGATGGGATAGATAATACCTGCTGCCAAAAGATTTAAGATTTCAGCTTTAACAACCTCCTTCATATTAGGATTTGAACGCCTTTGAGATTAAACTTTGGGCTTGAAACTTTCTTCCATGTTAATCCGGTGCATACAAACTGCAGTGTTGATGCCCCGAATATTAGCTATGGTCCACCCTAAGGCTTTCTTGTGAGCCCACAGCACTCGCATAAGCTTTTTCTCTTGTGTACCTGTCAAAGATGCAACAATTATTATAGGTAAATCAAATGTTCCTTCCAGAAATGCATATTTCAAATGAGAGGGAAAAGGTTTTAGTTCAATTTTAGGTGGCTACTCGATGGATGGCATGGGCCTTTCCATACACTTTCCTAATTCTTCATATTGCCACCTTTTATATGAAGGATACGGAGGGACTGCATTAAGATATAAGACATATTCCTTCATTTCCTCAATTGCATCTGATCCCTTATTTCCTTTCTGCAAGTAAAGCTCTAAAAAGTTATTAAATATGTTCTCTTTTACCATCTCAGAATCAATAGGAGCAATAGAGTTAATGAAATAACAAGAATCACTTTCTGTAGGATATTTCATTGCTTTGTAAACGTCAAAAGTGACCTCTTCCTCATGAACTCTCAGGATCACCTTACCTTGTTGCACATCTATTAAAGTTTTCCCTGTAGCTAGGAAAGGTCTTCCTAAAATGAGAGGCATCTCTCTATCCTCCTCTATATCCAAGACAACAAAATCAATGGGAAATATAAATTTATCCACCTTTACCAAAATATCTTCAATTACACCCCAAGGATAAAGTATTGTCCCATTCACTAGTTGTAAAGACATATTAGTAGGTTTTACCTCCCCAAGTCCTAACTTCTTGAAAATAGACAAAAGTATTAGATTTATGCTCGCACCTAGATCACACAATGCCTTTTTGAATTTCAATTGCCTAATATCACACGGGATAGTAAAACTCCTTGGATCTTTCATCTTTTGAGGCAACTTCCTTTGTAGAACAAAAGAACATTCTTCTGTTAGCATCATCGTTTCGTGATCTTCGAGCTTTCGCCTGTGAGTGAGAATGTCCTTAAAACACTTGGCATAACTTGGCATCTACTCCAATGCTTCTGCAAAAGGAATATTAATATGCAATTTTTTTAAAAACTTCAAGAAATTTAGAAAATTATTTGTCCATATTTTGCTTCTTGAGTCTCTATGGAAATGGAATTGGTGCAACATAAGGTTTAAGAGGTGCATTATATTCAGGGTCTCCCTCTTTAGAATCATCCTCCTTAGAAATGTTCATTGTTTCCCCTTCCTTACAATTTGGTTGATTCTTTTTTCCTATGCTCCACCTCCTGGAGTTGCTTACCACTGCAAAAAGTTACGGCATGGAGTTACTTTTTAGGATTGTTTTTTTTTCTGCATCACTGGGCAACTTCTCTTGAACTGTTTCCTTCATAGCGCCTGCAAATTGCCCCATTTAGACTTTCAAATTGTGGATGGAGGCTTGATTGGTCTAAGCCACTTGATTTATCTTCACCTCCAACTTGGATAAGTATTTTGTGATGGCCTATTCAAACTGTGGCTTTCTTTCCTGAATAGGTGGTGGTTGCTGTGGAATGTGAGATTGTGCCTGCTGGAATAGTGCTCTATTCAGTTGAAATCTCAGAGGTGCTCCTTGCCTTTGCATATTCTGATCTCTCCAGGCAAAATTTGGGTGGTTCCTCCATCACAGGTTATATGTATTTGAGAATGGGTCATTCCGATGGGACGGTCCTCCAGCATAGCTCCCATATAATTTGCTTCCTCTAGCATAAAAAGGTGGCTACCTGCGTTCATACAAAAATTAGTAGTGTGCCCGTGCATTCCACATAATGCATATACCTCTCTAGTGCTACTCCCTTCTAGAGTCATCAACAAGCTAACTTAGTTAGTTAGCTCTGCACTGCAGCTCTTCTTCCTCTCACGGCCTTTTGTTGAGGATTTTTTGCTAAATTCTCATAGATACTTTGCATATCTCGAGCATTTTTATCTCTTGGATATCCACTTGCAGCAATATCCACTAACGTCTGACATATAGGAGTTAGTCCTTCATAGAAAAACTGAGTAATCAACAAGAGAAAAAAACCATGGTGAGGACACTGGGTTAATAACAATTTAAACATATCCCATACTTCATGAAATGCCTCTCCTTCTCTTTGTGTGAAGGAAGTAATCCTACTTCTATAATCCATGGTCTTTCGAGATAGATAATATTTGAACATGAATGTCTCATAGACCTTATCCCAAATACTCATAGATCCTTCAGGTAAACCTAGCAGCCATTGTCTAGTATCCCCCTTTAAACAATATGGGAAACATCTGAGCCTCAATTCCTCTTCGAACATGTTGTTCAAGGGGAATGTTTGTACCGTACTGTAGAACTCTCGCAGAAATCCCAAAGAATCCTCTACGCCCAATCCATTAAACATTAGAAGTAGATGAAGATGGAAATTTTTCAATTCATAATTCCTTGATGCATTTCCTAGCCTAATACATTATGGATTGGTAGCAAGGGTAGGCATTTGTGTATCCCTTAGTCAAGGATGGGCTTGGTTATTGACTCCCAAGGGAGCCAATGGTTGTAACTGATTATCTAGCCCATCATCCTATGCTTGATTTCCTCTATTATGTGCCATTGTTTCAGCCCTCTGGTTAGCATGGTTTTGCCTACAAGTACGCTTAATTTCATGATCAAAGGGTATTAAATTTGCAGTACGGTTTCTAGACATGCACCACTCAAAATTTATCCACAATATGCATACTTGAGAGAATAAAAATAGAAAAAAAATCAAATCAGAGTTAAAATCAAAAGAAGAAATTTTTAATTTACTAGTCCCCGGAACAGTGCAAAAAACTTGATAACCAATTTAGAGCACTAGCAAGTGTACTAGATCTCGTTTATAGTAACAAGGTCATCCCACAAGGATTAGAAATTAAAATTCCTTCCAATAAAATCAATTCTAACTTGAATTAAAATAAAACAAAGATTCTACTGATTGTTGTTTCTGAGAACTAAATTGAAATAATTAGACTAGCACTTTCTTTGGATAAAGATTGTAATGAGATGATCTAAGGCATATGATTTCACTAGATTACTCTTATATTACCAAAGTAACCCACTATTCTAGAGTATACCTTATCAGTTAATAAATATCCAAAGTTAACCAATATCCTTTTTCAAGGTATATTAATTCTATTCCTCCAAATAACCCAACTATATTTCTATGTTGAATTCAATTCAAAGGAACACATTCAAGAACATGATATTATAATGATCACACAAACCATGCAAATACATTTCTATTTCACATGCAATTTGTGGTCTAATTACCTATCCAAATTAACTAAGTCATCTTTCGAATTTTCCTAGTTAATGATAAATCAATCTTAAATGGTGATCAGGCATTTAATTGCTTTAAGTACAATAATCAGGCAAAGACTTGGTAACACCCTTCAAATAACAGAATCACAAGATAATATAATAATCAATACTAGCTACATCATGGCCTTAGAATAAGAAATTAATGTATAATTGAAGAGAAATTCAAGAACAAATTAAAAGAGAAGATATGAGAAACATCGCAGTATCCTAATACAATTTCCAAGTTTGACCATGAGTAGCCTCCAATATGCATCCAACACTGAAAAATCCTCTCAAAATTACAACCAAAATATCCTCAGAAGATAATACCTAAAGCTAATGTAAAAGAAATAGAACAAAAGTCGTCTCTAATTGTCCAACCCTCCAAAATTCGCTCCATTCGTTTTTTATCCTTTCTGGAATCCATTGGAGAGTTCAATCTGGTCCCTGATTGATGAATTCGGCCTATGATTGAACTCTCCTAGTGTGATCTTTCAAAATTTACTTCTTCAACCCCTTAACTTGTATGTTTCTTCGTTCAAGTCCCTAGAAAAATTAAATAACCACAAAAAAGAGTAAATTGTCCAAATAAATCTCATATTGCATTAAATTATAACATGATCTATCCAAAAATTACCCAACATATTCAATGCAATATCACTACATCACTTGCCCCAAAATCGGGATGTAAACCTTAGGTCTCGGCCGGACACAATACTTAAAGGTACTCTATGCAATCTGACTATCTCCCGCACATATGTTTGAGCTAATTTCTCCATTGAATCCCTTATATTCACCTATATAAAATGCACTGACTTGGTCAATCTGTCTGCCACTACCCATTTGGCATCCTTTTGGGTCCTTACCATAAGGAATTCGGTAACGAAGTCTATGGTCACCTCTTCCCATTTCCACTCAGGTATCGGTAATGGTTGCAGTAATCCTGTCGACTTTTTGTACTCCACTTTAACTTTCTGACAGGTCAGGCATGTGGAGACTTACTTCACCACATTCTTCTCCATTCCAAGCCACCAATAATCTTTCATTAGATCTTGATACATTTTTACTTCTCTCGAATGAATGGCGTACTTACTTTTAGGTGCCTCGTCTAAAATCTATTCCTTCAGCAGTTGCTCATCAGGCACACACAAACGATCTTGAAAATGTTAGGATTCGTAAACTCCTAAACGCGGAAAACATCCACGAATCACTCCCGAGGACCCAAGTAAACGATTAAGAAGATCTAAGGTTTAAGAATTACCTCTGGTTACTGTAATCGAAATCCTTTGATTCTGATTGCGCTGTTGTACGTTCAACCCGAACAATCACCATATGCTACAGTATGCGAACGTCCTCTATCGGATACACACCGCAAACTCACTCAATACCCGGGGAGTGCTAGCACCTAGGGTTTGAGAGGTTTTTTTTTTTTCTCTTCTGGTGAGAATGGCACGAATGTTCTCAACCGAAAAATTGGACTCTTGAAAAGACGGCTAGGGTTTTCTTAAAAACCCCCGAACCTCTTAGAGTCCAACCCTAATAATATCTTATCATATTCTAATTTAAATTCAAATTAAATTAAAACTGATATGATAAGATTCTGTCATTATCTCGGTAATTTAACAAATTAATTTACCGAGTCAGATTCTTATAATCTGGACATCATCCAGATACATCGAATGTGGACATATTTCCAGATTCATTGTATCTAGTAAATTTTCTAACTACGATTAACTTAGACATATTTCCAGATTCATCGAACCTGGTCACCAGAAAAATAACCTAACAAGTTCGCTTATTGTGTGACTCTATAAGTTCATTTAACACTGGCAGTGTGCCTAAATCATATTTAAATGGCCCACAAGTTATAAGCGATTTCTAGCAAAACATTATAACTATCTAGGTTAAATGAAGATCGTTGATCTCTTTGAACCAAATCATGATTTTATATTTAGTCCTTTTGTCACACGATATCCAGATTAAGCATAAGGCACGGAGCATGTCATCCTTATTAAGCTTAATCAATTATTTCTTGATTTCATAGTAGACTGTTCAAACAAATGATATCAATATCTTAGATTGATATATTTGAGCACGGCCATGCATTTTTTTAACAGTCTAACTTATCAAGGGGCCCATGGATATCTCTCCCATAATTGAAAGGGACAAATTCCTTCACAATCAATCATATTCCTCTCATTGATTTATTCTATATCCAACAGTAGTCTAATTTATTATATGGTTAAAAACAACTTTAGACAATGTCAAAATATAGAATTTATCAAGTAGGAAACTATGATGAATTTAGGTCGAAGGACTTTCAATATTATTATGGCTAGAAAGTACTTATGACATATTCCATGAAGTACTCTCACAGTGGGTCATGTCCAATACACTATTCTCTAACATTTATTTATGTCTTGACTCGATATCATAAATATCCATGGCCAGTAAAACATAACCATCAAGTCACAAACATACTAATCTTAATTTATTATTATTCCAATAATAATAATCGATCAGGGACAGTTTTAGAATAGTCATTGTATTCATTGTAGGGTTTTACTATCAAGTCACGTACTTGATGACCACAAAACAAAACTCACTATTCATGGAAAGGAAAGCCTCAAATTATTATATAAAACATAATGACAATAATATAAGTACAAATTGACTCTAGGGCATATCCCCAACATAAAATATATCACTCTCGTCTCGTCTTGCCTGAAATCACTACCTTGTCGTTTAAGTTTTTTTGTCCTTGAAAAGTTGAAACTCCACATTGCTTTGCTAAGTTTCGAAGATTTCCCACCTTAGATCCGATATCAATCTTAGATTGCTAACAAGAATCCTCTCTTCTTGCACTTCCGTCTGTCTATCCAACACCTCTTGGACTACCTGAACCTCTTGTACTCTCAGTCTGGCCATTTTGACTTTACAACTTAAGGCGTCAACAACAACATTAGCCTTTCCTAGGTGGTAGTTGATAGGGCAACGATATTCCTCCAAAAATTCCATCCATCTCCACTGCCTCAAATTCAAGTCCTTCTAGGTAAAAATATATTTCAAGCTCTTGTGGTCGGTGAACAGCTCATACTCGGCTCTATATAGATAATGTCGTCATTTCTTCAAAGCAAATACAATGGCAGCCAACTCCAAATCATACGTCGGATAATTGACTTCGTGAGGCTTCAACTTTCGAGAGGTATAGTGTAATAACCCGCCTTATATAAAGGATTTACATAGGGTAGCCTTGTTTAAAATAAGAATAAATATAAAAGGAATTAATGATATATTTTTCTTTTTCTATTATTAATAGTATTATTAAGGCCACAAATTAATAATATTATTAATATTACTATTATTATTATTACTATTTTTATATTTATTTCATTATCTCTATTATTCTATAACCATTACTATTATTTTATATTTATTATTTAATACCAAAATCTCTTGGCAATATTAAATTATAGTATTATTATATCCATTTTTTATATTGAATTATTATATTATTCTTACTATTATTATGTATATATATATCTATATATATAATACAATTAATAGCATAAATATCTTAGCTATATCATACTATCTACAAAGATAATTTAGGGGGCCCACAAGAAATAAATGAAGATGGCCCACAAGCATGATATTCTTGACTAAGTTAGACTACTCTTAGACTTTATTTGACCAAGATTAATTAAGTTAAACTAGATTAGGGAAAGTTAACTGTAATTATGCATGGCCATGCAAGGTTAGCAAATATATTAGTCTTGAGAAGTTTTAAGGATTTCTACAAGCTTCTACAGGGTTTTAAAATTTTCTAGGATATTCTACAAGGATCTTTTAAGTTCTATGAAAGCCTAAAAGCTTCTAGAATGACCAACTCACCTTAATTCCTTTTAGTAAGACCAAGAAAAACAAGCTATATAAATAGGAGCAAGGGGGGGGGGGGACTTTCGGCCAAGAGAGAAAGCTGGGAGAAGAGGAGAAAAATAGAAAAGTGAAGAGAGAAAAGGAAGAACAAAAGAAAGACTAAGGGAGAGAGAGAGAGAGATTTTTCGGCAGCAAGAAAAGGAAAGAAAGAAGAACCGGCAGCAAGGAGAAGGAAAGGAAAAGGAAGGAAAGGAAGGAGTGTTACAGCTTTTCCTTCATCTTGGAAAGGTAAGAGATCACTTCTCAAAAGCTAAAAGAATGATACTAGAAGTTGGAAGCTATTTGCATATGAATATTGTTGAAAATATCTTGATTTTGTGATGGTTGTTGGTTGACCAGTTGGGTTGGTGATGAATTAGGTATGATTTTCAGTTCATTTAATGTATTTTGGAGTGATGGCATGCTGGAAATTTGGAGAGGAAAAAGATAGAAATGATAAGGAAACTAGAAGAGCCATTGGATAGTAACCAATAACTAGCTTGTGTTGTTTGGAAATAACAAAGGAAATCTGAGTAGGAGTGGCTGGAAGTGAAGTATAACTAATCCTAAACATGTCTTAGACTAGTTAGAAAGGATTTAGAACAAGTTGTGTGGAGGTTGTGAGGGTTTAGAATGGCTAAGAGATCATGAACAATAAGAATGGTGAAAACTGTCCAAAATTTACTAATTCGATAAGCAGGGGATAATTTATTTGTTTGGATAAGAGAGAAGTGATGGGTATGAAAATCCATTAGAATACTGATATCGGGATGTTAAATGAAGAATTGAAGGGTTTAAATGTGGTAGGATGTGTCAAAGAAACCATAGAAATAAGTTAAAACAAGTTGGGCTTCTAAACTGTAATTTTGAACCTCCAACTCGGAACAGTAAGTTTAGTTGAACGACTGAATGAAATGGAGAAAGGTTTGAATACCCCATGACCTGAAGTTGATATATAAATGTCCTAGGAGTATTTTGGAAGTAGTTTCACCTCATTTGGACCCGTATTGAAAGAGATATGTACAAAATACTAGAAGATGACAAAACTGAACTCCAAACTCGGAACAGCAGAATTAACCAAAAAACTGTACAAAATGAGATGGATTTTGCATGTCTCATGACCTGGAATTGATAGAGGGATATCTTAGGAATATTATGGAAGTAACCTCACTTTATTTGGACCTATACTGAATAAGTTATGTGAAGAATAGTGGAGGATGGTAAAGCTGTAAAACTAGAAAATCATCCAAAGCATTAGTCCATTTATTTCTTTAAGGAAATTATAGAAACCTTATTTGAACCCATTAAGTAATAATACAGAGATATACTAATGGTGTAGGTGAACCAAGTCGAGGGAACTCCTTTTAAGACTATACGAGTGCAGCTTCGACTTAATATACAATGTGAGTCTCTTGATTTTAAATTATCATTAGCTATGTGCTTTTCTGACAAAATTCAATGTTTCTCTGATATAAACTATGTCTTCTTGATATGATTGAAGCTTATGAATCCAGTTTAAATTAATATTTACAAAATGTTTCAATAAACTTTCTTTATGCTTAAAGGCTTCCGAGATGAAATTCATATAATTTTGATAGCTCTTAAAAATACCCACTCAGGTGATGTAAAACTTTTAGAAAATGATATTTGGCCCCAAGAATGAGTTGTTTTTATTTCCCTTCGGGGAGAGCAGACTCCTTTCAAAGGAGTATATTGAATATGTGAATCAGTGAAGATGTTGAGTACTCAGCGAGGGCTTTGACCTTTGTACTAGCTCTCGTTAGAGATAGATGGACCCAAATAACCTGGTCCAGTTATTGGGCTTATCTTACTTCGAACGGAGCGATAGGACAATGGAATTAGCCGTCCCTGGCTAGCTGTTGTGAGCCCGGTAATTGCCTATTGATTATGATGGTGGATTGTTCACATGATACCAAGCGGAGACACTCGGTATGTTCAATCCCTTACCACCTTGATGGTGATTGACGTCAGGATTGGGACCCCTGACTTATGGTGGCAAGTAAAAGATCCCTAAGTGCACGGTGAGGTACATTTGTACGCTGCTCACCCTTCCGGCATAATACGGGTGACGTGCTGTAAGGCGCAGTCCCTGGCACAAGAGACCGTGTAGCCGAAGGCGAAGTTCCTTGAACTTTGCACGCAGGTCGCACTTCTAAATGGAGAAAAACCCCGCATTTATTGAATTAGGTGCCATGTGTTTGGAAGCCATTGTTTTTCGAAAGTACATGATAGATTGAACCTAAATTTATCAATTACTATTGTTTCCTGTTATAAAATTTATTTCAACAAAGAAAGTGAAAATCGACTTTCTCTTCTAAGCAAAACACTAGCACACATGGGACTCACTGAGTATACCACTCACACGTATGTTTATCTTTTTTTTTTAGCAATTGGAGTTGAAAACTAACAACGGTACTACCCGGACTTCGCCTCTAGTACTAGATAGTGAATCTTTTAGTATGATCAATGTACATAGTTGATGAAATAATTTTGGCTTGTGTATTTTGGGAACCATGATGATGTATCTATCTTAACTTATATATATACATAATGAAAGATCATGTTTCATATATTACTTAAGTTTTGATTTTTTTTTTTTTTTTTGCCTACTTATTTTATGTTCAATTCATTATAAAGACCCCTAGCCTGAGATTTCAGACGGGGCAACATCCCACCTGAACTCGGCCCATTACGACAAGGTAAAAATATGGGGTGTTACATATAGGCTATTACCTTCCTATCCTACATCAATACTACTCCTTAACCTTCCTTAGAAGCATCAGTATACAAAGCGTAGGGCTTATCTCCCTCTGGTAAACTCAGTACTGGAACTGTCATTAACCTCCGTTTTAGCTCTTGGAAACTCTTCTCGCATTTCTCACTCCAGACAAAGGGTAATTCCTTTCTCAACAATCCGATCATAGGTAATGCTAGCATTGAGAACCCTTTAATAAACCGTCTATAATAGCCAACCAATCCCAAGAAGCTTCTAATCTCAGTGATATTCTCCGGTTACTTTCAATCCGAAACCGCTTCAACTTTTGTCGGGTCTACCTTGATTCCATCCTTAGTCACCACATAGCCAAGGAACGACACATTATCCAGCCAAAACTTGCACTTGCTAAATTTAGCATAAAGTTTGTGCTCCCTTAGCTTTTCGAATACTAGCTTTAGATGCTCTGCATGATCCTCTGGACTCTTGGAATATATGTGTATCTCATCGATGAATACCACCACGAGCTTATCCAGGTAGGGTTGGAAAACTCAATGCATCAAATCAATAAACACCGCCGGTGCATTAGTCACTCCAAAAGGCATCACTGCAAACTCATAGTGACCATATCTCGTGTTGAAGGTCGTCTTGGAAATATTCTTCTCCTTTATCCACACTTGATAATATCCCTACCTCATATCCTGTTTGGAATAACAATTGGATCCTTGCAACTAGTTGAACAACTCATCAATTAATGGTAGAGGATATTTATTCTTGATGGTCAGATTGTTCAACCCCAATAGTCGATACATAATCTCAAAGTCCCGTTCTTCTTCTTCACAAATAGTACTGAAGCTCCCCAAGGTAACATACTAGGTCTTATGTAACCTTACTTCACCAATTCTTCTAGCTTCTCCTTTAATTCCTTTAACTCCAATGGCACCATCCGATATGGGGTTCGGGATACAGGTTCCGCTTTTGGAATTAGATCTATGGTGAACTCAACTTCTCGACTGGGAGGAAGAGAAGTAAGTTTCGGAGGAAATGCATCAGGAAAATCTTTTACCACCTCAATATTTTCAAGGATGCACTGATTCTTCGACTTGTTTATCACATAAGCTAAATATCCTTGACATCCTTGATTCAACAATTTTCGGGCTTTTGCTCTAACTATCAAAAACTTTAACTCTTTTACTTGCTTACTGTTGAATTCTAGCACATCACATCCGGGTCTAATGAACTGGATAGACTTATAGCTTACAGTCTACTTTAGCTCCATTCTTAGCTAGCCAATCCATACCCAAAATGAGGTCGTAATCGTCAATAGCTAAGACTACCAAATCCCCCTCCAAGCTTTCTTTTCCCACTTCAACCTTACAATTCTGCATATACCAATCTGCTTGCACCATTTTTCCCAATAGCGTACTTACCAACATGGTAAAAGGTAGTTCTACTCCATCCCAACCCAAATGATATGCACAATTCTTGTTTAAATAGGAATGGGTAGATCCAGGGTCTATCAATGCATTAACTGAACGGCCTTGAATAGTAAACGTACCTTCTACTACCGTCACATCTGCTGTATAAACTCTTTTGTTAAATGTTGTGATGGCAGGTCTATGTTGTGAAGCTTTGTAAAGCTATTGTTGAACTATGTTTGCTTGGGTTGTAAACATAAATATTTATTCTTTAAATGATTTTGTCAAACTAACGATTTTATCAAGAAAACTACTATTTTTCTTAAACTTTTAGAAATCTCTTTTAGAGAAAAACCACGTTGTACAAAGCCAAGGTGTGGAGATGTTTTGAATCAGGAATTGACGGATATGTTCGTTGAGTACTAAATAAGGGTAGGCTAACAATACTAGTCTTAGAGGGCTAGCGTAAGTCTTCTGGCAGAAGGCCACCTCCAGAAGATGAATTCTGCTTGAAAAGGAAACAGTGTTGGTTGGTCAGGCCAGTCCGAGCTAGCATTTGTACCTGGTATGGTATTATTTATATTCCCGGCATAGACACCCGGATGGTTTTGTTGGGTGTAGAGATGGAGGAGTATCTCACCCGGTGAGCTGTACACTCACCTTGATCAAAACACCTAACGTGTGGTAATCTGGTCCGGACAAGGTGCACAAAGTATGGTGCCTTGGCCATTTTGTTCTCATGGAGCCCAACGTGTGGTGACATGATTGTTTGTTCGAGTGGAGGATTTATTTTGTACAAAGTGTGACAATGAGAAAAACCCACTCTTTACAAAAGAGAAATTATTTATGACTTGCCAAATATTTCTACAAATGTTTTCCACTTTGCATACACGTACAGTTTTAAACACCATGTGCACACACAGGACTTACTGAGATTTATTCTCACACTGTTTTACATCATGTTTTCAGGAGATAGACTGTGCTGAGTCAGCGGGGCATTGATAGTTGAAGCTTTTCTAATTGTTGTCATCTTTGCTTAGGAGACATTTGTTGTTTAAGCTGTTGGACGATTAATTATTTTTATTTCGTTTTGCTCCAAGTCGAGCCTGATGTAATAAGAGTATTTCTTTCTTTATCTAAGTTGAATCTCTTGGAGGTTGCCTTTGTATTTTATACCTCGTTTTAAAGACCCCTTATCCTATGGGACGGGGCGATATCCCCGCCCTTTTAGGGTACGTAGTCGTGGGGTGTTACAGTTCTTCTCTACATAACCCTTCTTCCCGCAATGTCGGCACGATGGGAGATTCTGTGTAGGACTAGTTGGTGCCATTCGTGCTTGCTTTCCTCGGTTCTGCCATTGCTGGTGGGCAGGTCGCTTATTAGATTACTGCCTCTGAAAAGGTCTCGGTGGTTGCTTTAGTGGCAAGAACGGTTTTGGTACCGTTCTACTTCGATCCTCGTTCTCTTCTGGGTCGCCACATCTACTGCCTCTTAATAAGTCGTCGATAGAGAAGGTGCCAAAACCCTTCTCAATTCCTGCCTCAATCCTTTGACAAATTGCCTAATTCGATTTTGCTCAATATCAACTAGTCTCTTACAATACTTTGACAACTGGGTAAAACGAGTAGCATACTAAACCACGGTCATGCTCTCTTACTTCAGATTTTGAAACTTGTTCTCCCTTTTTTCTACTATTCACTGAGGGATATATTCCGCTCTAAATGCCTCCACAAAGTTAGCCCATGTCCAATCTTGGTCTATTATTTCTCAGTCTTCTTGGAGTCGTTGCCACCATGCTCGAGTTAGGCCTCTTAGCCTAAACGTAACAAATTTTACCATTCGTTTTTCGGGGTATTGGAGTGTGGCAAAGATGTCCTCCATTTGCTCCACCCACTACTCCGCTTTCTGGTCTTGCTCAGTTTCTCCCAAGAAGGTGGGAGGTTGGAACTTCAAAAACCTCTCCAAAGCTTTATCTTCCCTCTTTGGGTTCCTTTATTCAGATAGGATTTGTAGAATCTTCATCATCTTGTGGAATGCTTACCCTATGCTTACACTGGCAGGCTCTTTTGACCCCATTTCCTGCTCAGGTTCATTCTCATTCCCCTAATTTGGCGATGATAGTTAAGTTGCATCAAACTCCAGAGTCACAAGTTCTGCTTCAAGAACTTTTCTGTTGGATGCTGCTGCACGATGCTTTGGTGCCATTCTAAACCATGTCCCCAGATAATGAGTTTATGCATCAAAGTTTAAATTATTTAAATTAAGCATGCATTCACATTTAGACTTTAAGTAAAAGTAAATTAGATGCAAGTTTTACATAAATAATTGCAATTTTCAATATTAGAGTACACCAAGGTACTCTTATTTGCATATATTTTAAAATAAAACATTAAATATAAATGAACCCCTAGCACAGGAGTTTATTGAAAGCAGTAAATAACAACTTCCTAAGCATGGCCAAACTTAGCTCCTAATCCTCATCAAAATCCTCGGTGTCAGCATCATACAACCATCTTCCAGTATAACGGTTGAAATGGCAAAAATTATGAAACCAAGAGTATGCTTACTAAACAAAAAATATATACAAAGCATCATGGAAGCTGTTTACCTCTGTGTTTAAATGACCTTATTGAAGAAGATGTCTGAACCAGAATGCTTGAAGCCACTGCATCACATCCTTGTAAATGCCGGCTTCGTCTCATTCACGTGAAGCTTTTGAACTTCCGAAATGATGCCCTTTCACTACCAGTGAAGGCTGTTGAGAATAAATCAAAGAACTATGGCCTTGTTTCCTTTTCTTTTATTTTCATGCAATCACAGAGAGATACCAAGAGAGTGAAACAAAAATATCATGCTTTTTGTTATCCTCTCACGCCAAACAGTGCGGGATCCATCCCATGTTGTTGTTGTTTTTTTATTTTTATTTTACCCTTAGTCTTATTCATTGGGCCAGATAAAATTATTTACTCTTGGACTTGAACACCCATAAATAATAAGTCTCAATTATTTATTTTTTAGGTTTCAAAAAACAGCCCAATAAATAATTAACAAGCCCAAATAGACCAATATAAAATATTAGGCCTTTTATCTTATTTATACTTAGATTAATTTTCTAATTATTTAATCTGGACCTTGGGCCCTAAATAATTAATTAACCAATTAAACTAGATAAAATATATACTCTCTCTTAGGCCTTTTATTTTATTCTAGTCTAATAATAAATTAGACTACTTAAATAAAATAAAATAAAACCCATAATTATCAAGACCAATTCCTTAACCCAAATCTGTCAGGACTTAAGGGCTATTCTGGGAACCAAAAGACACATCGCTTTGGCTACTAAAATGATCAAAAGACCCCTACTATATTTTTTATTTTAAATATTTAATAATATCACCATAAGAAAATATTAACTCCAAGGACAATGCTGCGTTAGCAAAGTCTTCGACCTATAGGTGTAATGACTAAAATACCCCTCTACGCATCGCCGTACATTTAGAGATAAGGAGTATACTAACACCTCTCTAAAAGACATCTACCATCCTTAGACCTTTAGTCCAATGATCCACGACTCCTGAAATGTTTTCATTTTCCAAAAGAGCTACCCTAAAGCAAACATCCAAGTCATGTTCCCCAGGGCCCCAGATATTTAGATCATTTAAACAGTCACAAGGAGCGATATAGCGTAGAAGCTATCTTGTACAAGTCTGTCTTAACTAACAAGTCACATATACCCAACATACCAGTATATCGGCTCTACGAAAGAACCTCAACTACAGCATATCAAAGTACATGCTTCTAGCTTCGTCACACTACCAACCCATACTCAAGCGGTAGAATATTAGTCCATGTTGTAGCAATAATAGTCTGGATTTCTTCTAAATAATACTTTTAGAAACTACTATTACAGGTCATGTTCTACATGTTCGAAATACGCTCATGCTATGAAGTGAGTAGACTACTCACTGGCTAAAGGTAAGCCATTCCCTATTTGGAATTCATAATATAATAACCTAAATATAATGAGATTCTTATTCTCGTCAATCGGTTAAGAACAAACGTTTCTATGTTAAGTAACCCGTGATCCATACTTTACTATGAAAGACCACCATTCACATGGATCACTTACTTAAACATAATGGGTCCTATCCAAATGTAAACTGTGCATAAATAAAATATAAATTCACAAACAATTTTTGAAAATAAATTCTTTTATTAATAAAATCGATAATTAGATCAGAAAACTAGTCTAGAGGGCATATATTCCAACAATCTCCCACTTACACTCTAAGACTAAGAAAGTTTGTAGGTGCCCATCCCTATAGCGTCTAAGTGTCTCTTGAAGACTCTCTCAGCCAAAGGCTTGGTAAAGGGATCTATCAAGTTGCTCTCTGAGGCTATCTGTTCCGCCACAATTTCCCTTCTCTAGATAAAATCCCGGATCAAGTGGTACTTCCTCTCGATGTGCTTCCCTTTCTTGTGATTCCTGGGTTCTTTGGATTACAAGACTACTCTAGAGTTGTCACAACACACCATAATCGGTCTGTCCATGTATGGCACAACTCCAAGTTCTGAAAGGAACTTCCAGAGCCAGACTACTTCTTTAGATGCCTCCGAAGCTGCCACATACTCAGTTTCCATGGTTGAGTCAGCAATGCAAGATTGCTTGATACTCCTCCATGAAACGGCTCCTCCAGATAAGATGAAGACATATCTACTAGTAGATTTTCTCTTATTCTTATCTGCCTGGAAGTCTGAGTCTGTGTATCTAGTAGGAACCAAGTCATCTGCCCTGAGGTACTTGTAAACCAGCATATAATCTTTCATACCACTGAGGTACTTGAAAATATACTTTACAGCTTGCCAATGAACCTCCCTAGGGTTTGACTGATATCTACTAACTAAGCTTACAGTAAAGCAGATATCTAACTTAGTGCACAACATGGCGTAAATGAGACTTCTTACAGCCGAAGCATAGGGAATCCTACTCATCCTGTCCTTTTCCTCTTGAGACTTAGGATAGTCTTTAGAACAAAAAGACAACTTATGTCTGCAAGGGATTAGAGCTCCCTTGCATGAGTCTATGCTAAACTTAGCTAGCATCTTATCAATGTATGTCATTTGGGATAATCCTAACATTCTCTACTTTCTATTTCTAAGAAGTTTAATCCCGATAATGTAACTAGCTTCTCCCAAGTCCTTCATACTGAATTGACTAGACAGCCAAACTTTAGTAAATGACAATGTTCGTACATCATTCCCAATGAGTAGAATGTCATTCATAAATAGGACAAGAAAAATCACATTTATGCCTTCTAATTTCCTGTACATGCACGGTTCATCCTCTTTTTGAATGAAACCGTAAGACTTTACAGTCTTATCAAAACGAATGTTCCATGTTCTAGATGCCAGCTTAAGTCCATAAATGGACTTCTTAAACTTGCAAACCATATGTTCTTGGCCTTTAGAAATAAAACCTTCCGGTTGGAACATATAGATGTCTTCGTTAAGATGGCCATTAAGAAATACCGTCTTGACATCCAACGAGGATACGAATGGACTTAAGTATAGCTGCCACAGAAAAGGTTTCCTCATAATCAATTCCCTCTTTCTGAGTATACTCCATCACTACAAGTCTAGCTTTGAAGGTTTCCACATTCCCATTCACTTCTCTCTTCCTCTTGTATAGCCACTTATACCCAATGGGTTTTATCCCTTCAGGTGAAGCTATATGATCCCAAACCTAATTGAAGTACATAGACTCAATCTCGGCTTTCATTAATTTATGCCATAGATTTGCATCGATATCAGTAATAGCCTCCTCGTATCTAGTGGGATCTTGTTCCTGATGGTCAGAGATCAGCTCGAAAGCCTCTCCTATTCATCTTTCTAGAACTGTAGATACTTTTCCACTACGATAAAGCTCCGTTTGTACAGGTTCTTGAGGTTGTGCCTCTTCTTGTTCCATAATCGGGTCTAAAGAAGTTTATTCCGAAGATAACTTCTCCTCGAATTCTAACCTTATTGAACCTTTAGTGGAAGTACTTTAATCATCCTCCAATTATCTAGCATTAGTACTTATCAGTACTTTCTACTCCTTGGGATGATAAAAATAACCTCCTTTTGTCCCTTTTGGATACCCAACAAAGTAGCATAATTCTGATCTTGGTTCTAACTTGTCTCCCTTGATCAGTACATAAGTTAGACAGCCCTATATTATGAGATGATTTAGACTTGGCTTACGCCCAATCCACATCTCATAGGGTATCTTAAGTACTGACTTGGAAGGCATCAAGTTTAGAATGTATGCCACTGTTTCCAAGGCATATCCCCAAAAAGAGACCGAAAGAGTAGCATGAGACATCATAGTTCAGACCATTTCCATTAATGTCCAGTTCCTTCTCTCAGCTACTCCATTCTGCTGGGGTGTACCCGGAGCAGAGAGTTGGGATACTATCCCATGATGTACTATGTAATCCTTAAACTCGCTAAGGAGGTACTCTCCACCATGATCCGATCGTAAGGTTTTGATCAGTTTACCTATCCAATGCTCCACTTCAGCCTTAAACTCTTTGAACTTGTCAAAAGAGTCAGACTTGTGCCTCCTCAGGTAGACATAACCAAACCTTGTACAATCATTCATGGAAGTGATGAAATACTCAAAACCTCCTCTAGCTTGTATAGATAAAGGACCATACATATCAGTATGAACAAGGCCCAATATCTCCTTGGCTCTATCAGCCTTTTGGGTGAACGATTTTTTGGTCATTTTTCCCATAAGGCAGGATTCACACTGAGACCAACTTTCCAATCTTAATAATGTTAGGTATCTCAAGCTCGTATCGTATACGGCACAGCGAAAAATAAAACGAGATACCCTCACAGGACTCGTCTATGTGTGGAAAACAAAACATAATGATAATAAACGTAACAGCTTTTACCTTTGGGTGATCGTCCGAAGAACAAAATTGATCTTCTTCAAGTCGAGGCGCGATCCAGCAATCCTCTTATGCAAACTCCACAACAGTTGGACGTCTAACCATTATAATCATAATGTGTGATTATCTCTAACAGTAATCCACACAGAGGAATACTCAAATACCAAAACTTCCTGTGCTAGCAGAAAAAGATAGTTGCTAGGGCTATTTTCATTTTCAGCAAAACGAGAGAGAGAGAGAGAAGAAAAAGACGATTGTTTTGTGGCTTCTATTTTTATGTGAATCACTCTTGGATTAGGGTTTCAAACATATCCAATATATGTTCCAAAATCCACTGAAAATTTGAAATTCTAAAACAATTAGAATTTCCTAATTGTAATTGAAAATATCAAGTTCCCACAATTACAACGTGGACCACAAATTATAACGAATTATAATTTATCCACAACAACTTCTCTTTCTCGCAATTAACCCCACTATGTTATCAAATAACATCTTGAGTATATAATCCTCTATTGTGTGTGACCTATTAGGTTTCCCAGTCAATTGGTAGCGAACATGAATTAATCCAATCGTCTTTGAGATTAATAATCCATAATTAATTAGAATTAATCCTATTAATTCTAATCAGGATTGGTTTATTAATTCATCAATTAATTAACCCATATTCCCAGATCATGAGCGGTATCTAGCAACACACCATGACCACCCAAGAGTCCAGGAAGTCAAGTGGCTTGACATGAACCCTTCAATAACAAACTTCAATACAGTTAACTCCTTTCACCATATAATATCTCATTCGGATTGGAGTATGGAATTAGTGCCAACTCTTTCCAGAATTAATGCTGGTCCGAATACAATAGTAGTTGTACCAGGAACCCACTACTCTAGATATGTGTCAATTGAAACTGTTTCCAATACACAATCGCCTTGGCCAAGGACTTTTCGAGTAGTAATTCCTACAAATGGCCGTGAAATATTCGCCCCTACTATTAAGAGTGGTGAATCCTTTATTGACCCTTTCAACTACTTTCGTTTACCTCACAATATTCCCAATATCTATCCCATAGGCGGCCCTCGATCGAGCGCTGGAGATTGAAATCAAAGTACAATGCTCAGCAAACAAAGTACCTTGGAGATCTGAAGTCTAAGGATACTTGCACGTTTGCTATATTGAGATTATATCACTGACACTAAATAGTTATCCATGTGATTATCTCAAAGCTAGGTCATCTAATGAACTTATTCCATTAACAAGCATCCATATGTTAACTTTGAGTATCTTAATACTCACGGATATGAAAACCACCGTCTGATCAAATCAGGAAGTCTAACACATGTTAGTCTTAACATATTAATGATGTCATGTCTCATTAATACGATAACTAGAGACTATTTAAGTACTAACACTATACAGTGTAGTATGAATCTCATATCATGATTTCCTTAACACAATGTTATACTAGGGACTTTATCGAATAGTTATATTATTTAAAAGTAAACAAAAAAAACTATAAGATAAATAATGCCTTTTATTAAAATAAAATGTGTCATATACAATGTACAAGTGATTGCCTCTAGGGCATAACACTAACAAATAAACCCAATGGCCCATCATGGATTAACCTCTTAATCCTAGTTGAGTTAATATGACCCAACTTTAGATGCCAAATATATGAATCATTGATATTGGTCTTTCTCTTCTTACTTAAAGGTTCAGATTGAGCGTTATTTATTTAATTGTGTGTAGGATTTAAAAAGAATAAGTTTCCATACATGTGCCCTGTATATAAAACTTCTTCGTTTCTACTGATAGTAATACCAGAATGGAAAGAAACAGAATATCCACAATTTATTAGCTTTGCAATTGAAATCAAATTTTGTCTAAAATTAGGTACATATAAAATATCTTTCAAAATAACTACTTTATTATAATAAAAAACTAGATCTAGCTCTCCCACTGCAAGGGCCCATACTTGTGCTCCATTTCCTACTTATAGTCCATATTCTGGAGTCTTCTTGTGAAACCCCGGTCAAAACCAACTTTAGAGTAAGGGGGTTGGGATGCATATCATACTTTATTTCATAATTAAATATATTTTCATATGATTTCTATGTGCTTTGGATTTGATTTTTATTATCTTGAAGTCTTGTTGGTGAGTATTGTGTGAGAGGGGCAAAATGGTAATTTTTGCCCGAGGTGAAAATAGGGAGATAGATTGTGGATTGAATAAAAAATAATTTTTCTAGTGGAAATAGCAACAAGAGTTGTTGTGGTGTAGTAGTTAGAGCCTTAGAATTAATTATTGAAGTCTAGAGTTCAAATTCCATCATAGAAGCTTTAGCTAGATTAAATTTTATTTTTGCTTGGGGGGAGTTGGTTTCGGCCTTAAGGGCCTAGATCAATGTGGTGATGATGTCCTAGGAGAGACATGTTAGGTGTATTCTCATTCCACTCCTTTGCCTACTCGAAATTCCCAAAGGGAATTCTTGTTCCCTTGATATTTGGTTTTCCTTAGCTTTCAACTCCTTAGTTTGATCAAGATGTTCTAGCCTTTTTCTTTCCAAAAAATTCAGTAAAGTGCTGAGGTCTTTTAGGATCAAAATGTCTTGGTAAAAGACTTCTTATAGCCTGGAAAATATGGAAGAGTTGAGGGGAATTCCAAGAGGAAAATCCCTCTAGTGAGCTTGTTGAAATTTCATCCTAAACTAGTTCATCTTCCTTCATGGAATGAGCTAAAATTTTCCAGCTTGTTGTACCTTCAAAATGTCGAGCTTCTTACCTACCATTACCTCCCAAATGCTGCCAGAAAAATGGCCTTATGTTCATCTTGAAACATGAATTATTTCTGCCATTTTCGTGCTGCTCAAGGACTGTACAAAACCAGTGAAAAATTCTGGGCAAATCGCTACCTTGGAGGCTCAAAACCGAGCTGTTTTCTTCCAGATTTTGTGCAGCACCTTAGCCATGTTTTTCCTCCATGAAGAAGGCTGGAAACTAGCCTTGAATACCCCTACAACCCCCCTTCAAACTCGCTGCAACTCGGCTGGAAGTGGCAGACGAAATTCTGCCCAGAAAATTCTGTGCAGCGAAAAAACTGGGCAGTCAAATGTCCAGCTTTGTTTCCTGTTTTTCTTCCAGCCGAAACACCAGCCCTAATCTGTCAAAACCTCCCTTAAACCACCATTAACAGAGCTCCATTGTTTCCCACAAGCTTCTGGTCGAAAGGCAGCAATGGCTGTCCGAAAATCTCTCCAACAAATCCCTGCAATTTAGCTTGATTACTTTCCAAAATTCCAGCCATCTTATTTAGCAACCTTCCATGATATCTTACTCAATTGACCAGACTTCTTTTTCATCATTGTGCCCCTTAGTTTCAGCCATCATAAGCCTTATTAAACCAGATTTAATTCCTCAGAGAAGCTACACAACCAGTCGGCCATAGGAGACTTCAAAGCTGTCCAAACAATCAAGATATTCTTAGAATATTTAGTTTCCAAATTCACTTCCTAAAAATATTCTTCAAGGATTGTAACAACTAACCTTTCCTTTTCCCTTCCAAAACAGAGAAACAACTCCCTAAACCCTACTGAAAATCGACCAGCCCTATCTCCCACAGAAAATTCGGCAGCTGCAAATTCCTTACCTCTCTCTCTCGATTTTCTGCAATCATCAAGAACACACACACTACACAAAAAACACCTACTTCTTCTCTACACCTAATACACCTCCAAACCATCTCAAACCCTCACGAAAATCTCCAGATTTAGTCTACTCATTGCTGCGAATCCATCAACACCATTATTAACATCAAACTCCTCAAAACATCTTGCTACTTCGAATCAAAAGCAGAAATTTCTGTGAAGAACAAGAACATCTTCAAGGTAAATTCACTCTATCAACTTCATCCTCTTCAAACTTGATCTCTAGTGGGAACCTATATGAATAACCATGCTAATGATCTCTTCTTCTTCTTCTCTCTCTCTCTCTCTCTCTCTCTCTCTCTCTCTCTCTCTCTCATGGCCGAAATCACTCTTCTTTGGCCGGATGACTTCTCCTTCCATAATCTTGTTCTCGCCATCTCTCTTGGACAAGGTTAGCCATCTAGGAGTTGGGATCTACTCTAAACTCCTTCAAAGCATTCATCAACCAAGTAAGTACCTTCAATCCTTCTTTTAAAATTTAGAATCATGTCTCTAGGATGATGTAGTTAAAAGATGATTGGCGATGGGATTGAGTATGTGTTGTTGATGATTGAAGCATGAGTGCATTTATGATTGTGAAGGAGATGGGATTTATGCATGGAAGGATTATATTGGTTGGTTGTATGTGGAATTGAATTTGATGCATGTCATAGGTAGTATATGTGATGAAGTATGCTAGAGATTATGTCACCGTTGGTGAATAGGATTTTTATTCTTATGAGATTGTTTAAGCCATGTTCATATTTATGCTAGTAGAGGTTAAAGCATGTCTTAATAAATTTAGATCTATGCCTAGATGCAAGATTTGGTTGATTAAATGAATTGAAGGATTGTGTATGTTCTTGATTGATGATGGCCATAGAAATTTGATCATGATCTAATTGTCCCTAAAACTAATTCACTTTATGTATAAAATACTCAATAAAATAATATTGCTAGTATTTTCGAAAAAACCCTATGAATGGTAGATTTGGAATTATTATATTTATAAAGGATATTTTAGTCAAATAAATAATAATTTTGCTAGAAAATAAAATAAATAAATATTATTTAAAATAAAGAGATCAATTAAAGCTTTATGAGAATGATTCATAATTAGTAAAATATTTACTAAATCAAAACCCTTAAGGATTTACTTAATATTTTTCAAGAAAGGCTTATTAGATTTAATCTTAACTAGTTTTAGCTATCAAATATTTTCTAACAACTAAACTATCATTAAATCACTATTTTACCTAGTACCATCTATGACGCTTGATCAAATAAACTCTAAATTTTTCCTAACAAGGTTTAAACTTTCAACTTATTAGAATTTATTTCCCAAACCATTAATTATTTTAAATAACGAATTAAACTTAGCTTATAAATCTATTTAGTTATTATTTTATCTTAAAGCTTGGGACACTAGGATCATGGTAGTAGTGAATTGAATTGATTTAAAGTTGAGGAAGTGGTTTGTGACTTGAAATTGATTAAGATTTGTATTTACCCATGTGGGGTTAGGTCAGCTGTTCGAGACCTTGTTGTTGTGAGCAAGAATCAGGTAAGCTCCTGCATAAAACCTATCGACGTGAAAATGTTTTCCTTATGGCAAGCTAAATGTGGAGTGTATGGACACTCGTTTATCTGAAGGCAATTGAGGGTTGAATTCATTCTTATTTCCAACACTTAAATTATTTAAAAGCTAATGAGCAGATTTTTCAAACTTAAAACTCTTTCCAAAACTGATTTCTCCCAAAACTTTGGAAACCCTCATATTGCTATTTTCATGAAGAGCAATGCTTCGTTCATTTTATCCCAAGTGGGAAACGTTGTTGAGTACTCAATACGGGTAGACTACTAGGACTAGTCTTTGAAGGGTTAGGGTAAGTCTCTCAGCAGGTGGCCACCTGTGAGGGGTGAGTCCTTCTCGGATAAGATGTCAGTCCAATGAGTCGTGCCGGTCCGAGCTAGCAGTTTGTTTTCAGTCAAGTGACTGTGTTTTGCTGGAATGGACACCCGGTTGTTGTTTAGGTATAGAGAAGGAGGAGTATCTTGCCCAGTAGGCCGATCAACTACTTTTGTCAGTCTTCACAAAGTGTCGGCATTCTGACCTGTTATGGGGCCCAACGTGTGGTAACCCATATCCCTTTCTTTCGAGTGGTTGATTTTATTAATTAAGTAGGGATGGAAAAGCCAAAACGCCACTCTTGCTTTTGACTAATGTTTATTGCTTGCCAATGTTTCTCATATTAAAGTTTCACACTTTGCATCCATGAACTGGTTTCACTAAACACCCAAAACACACACGAACTTACTGAGATTTCTATCTCATCACCTTTTGATCATGATTTTAGGATGATCCTGCTATGGAGTTGAGTGGCTAGTAATATCTGCTTTGGAAAAGAATGTGCCTTTTGATTTTATGTATTGCTTTGGGAGACAAGAGTGGATAATTTTATTTATAATATTTGTTTGTTTTGGAGTTTCATAGATTTACTCTTGGAGTATTTTGGGTTGTAATAAATTTTTTTTTTAAGTTAAAGTATTATTTATTTCAGCCATTTTATTTATGTGACCTAGTTATAAAGACCTCTTGTCCTTTGGACGGGGTGACATCCCCGGCCCTGGCGGGCCTAGGCTTCAGGGTGTTACACTTCTTATCTTCCTAAACCCCTGCAAAGAGTTACAGATATGATCAGTGGCTCCAGAATCAACAATCCAAGTGGAAGTTGATCCAACTATTAAAACTGAATCTAGATAAAGAACAATACCTGCAGGGTTTTTTTTTTTTTTTCCCTGAAGTTCTGGACACTCCTTTTTCTAGTGTCCCTTATGCCCGCACTTAAAGCACTTGCCCTTGGGCTTGTTAGGCTGGTTCTTCGGCTGGACCGGTGCATTTCCCTTCTTCTTCTTGAACTTCCTGGGCTTGGGCCCAGTTTTGAAAGAAGAAGTCCTAGAAATCATAGCCTTGGACTGTGGCTTCATGACCTTCTCTGCCACCTGGAGCTCTTTCATTAACTCGGTTAAACTTATGTTTAACTTGTTCATGTTATAATTTAACTTGAACTGAGTAAAAGAGCCCAGAAGAGATTCAAGAACTATATCCACTTGGCTCTCGAGGTCAATAACAGCCCCTAAGACCTCTGCATCCTTGAAAGTAGTAATCATCTTAGGTATATGCTCTCTGACTGATACTCCTTCAGCCATCTTAGTGTTAATGATCGTCTTAAGAGCCTCATGCCTTGCGGGCCAGCTCTTATCTGCGAACATCATGGCTAGTGATTTGTTAATGTTGTACACAGTGGCCAAGTGCTCGTGTTTAGACTGGAGCACATTAAACATAAAAGGCCAACATGTATCATCGAACCATCTCGTTGGCCTTCTTCCATGCTTTCTCAGCCTCTCACTCCTCAGTGGTGGAACCCTCCCTGATAACAGTGTAAATGTCGTATAGGACATACTTATACTCCTCTACAGTAAGTATTATATCCATATAATTTAGACTCGTTAGC
This sequence comes from Voacanga thouarsii, assembly GCA_026120185.1. Lineage (NCBI taxonomy): Eukaryota > Viridiplantae > Streptophyta > Magnoliopsida > Gentianales > Apocynaceae > Voacanga > Voacanga thouarsii. The sequence continues at coordinate 583,149 of JANUWF010002272.1, forward strand.
TTATTCTCACGGAGAACAATGGCCAAAGAACTAAAAGAACCTCCACCAACCATTTTTGAAAAAATCAAAAAATAAAAGAAAACTCAGTTTGTGAAAAATAAAATAATTTTTGACTTTATCCTCATATTAAATCCGATAACAGCTAACCCTATCACTATTTTTTTTTTTAATATGATTAATTTGGCTCTTAGGAAAACCGACATAGCTTCTTGGGAAGATTAATAGTTTTCTAAACTAAGTGTATTAACCACCACAAATTAATTTCTTTTCTAGATACTGATCTAGAAAATAACTCCATCATGGGATGACCGTTTCTTCTCATTTTCTATGGATATTCGTCAAACTATAACCTCTAACATAGGCTGGCCAATCATAACACGTGTCCCAGGTTATTAATTACATCCATTCATTAGTTTTAGATCCTTGTGGTATCCTCATTCTATACGGGTTCACTCTCAGGGTGACGCGAGGGGACCCACGATCTCTAATGAGGATTGTGATGGAAGCCATGGGGCCGTTAGAACCCCTCTCCCACTTAGTACTTTAAAATAAGAGTTTTCTTGAAAAATATCCTTTGAAAATTTCAATTAAGTTTTCTTTTAATTCAAAAATAAAATATCTAAACCCATAAAAATTTCTATGTCAAGATTTATGCCTTTTGAGAAATTTTCCATAGATTAATTTTATTTAAGTTAATAAACTTAATAATTTCAAAAATTTCCAAAAAAAAAACTTTCAAGAGATTTTGATCTCAAGATTAATTTGACAAAAACAATTTTTCTTCTTAAAATTATTCAAAATGGTTTTCTATTTTAACTTACAAAAATATCTAAATCCATAATATTTTCTATGTCAATGATGAAATCCTTTAAGAAAATAACCAAAAATTAATTTTTGTTTAAATTAAAATTAACCATTTAATTTAAGAAAAAAGTTTTTCTTTGTCAAAAATTCTCAAAGACTTTGATCTTTGAGAAAAGGAGCACATAGGGTACAAAAAGAAATAAGCATATTAGAAAACTGTAAACGTTTTCATACTTTACTATTCTTTTAACCTAAGTGTCCAAATAATAGAATTAAACACATTAATTAATTAATGGTCTTGTTTAATACTAAATTTTCTTTAATATTATTTTTCATGCAAAATATTCAAAGAATATTAACTATTGCAATAAAAAAAAACTTCGTCTGGTATGGGACAAAAAATAATTTTTTTTATTTCTGATCCAGTGCACCCACCACACTGGATTATGGCCCATGGGAAGAACCCATGGACTGCAACCCAGCCCGAAGAGTTGTCCCGCAACCCACCAAGCTCGGTCAAAATTGTTGACCAAAATTGGCGCAAACCAATGCAAATTGGTTCCTCACGGAAGAGGCTCTTCTTCTAGGAAGGCTTCCTCGCGGTGCCTGCGAGGAAGCTTTCCTTGCGAGCTAGCCCGGTTGTGGCTCCAAACCATGGCCCGCTCGGCTCCACTCACAATTGCGGCTCGGTTTAGCTCAACTCATCTTCTCCAGCATTTCCTATGATTTTTCTTCTACGATTTTGCATTTCTTCTTCTAGTTCTTTCGTCCAGACAGCATGTAAAACCACTTAACAAGCTCCTATGCCTTTAAAAACTGTGGGCTTACATGTTTCATCTAAGAAAGCGGTAAAGTACAGTGTTCTTATACTTCCACTCGCGAAACTTACACAGATACTCTCCCAAACCAAAAACACAAAGGTTCAAAGAAAACATCCAAAATAAATATTTTCTTATTTTAGTTAAGCCTAGCATGCTTCCTATATTTGCCAAACCATGGCTCTAATACCACTTGAAGGTTAAAATGGCAAACATGATGAAACCGAAAGCATGTTTACTAAACAAAAAAAATATACATAGCATCATGGAAGCTGTTTACCTCTGTATTTGAATGACCTTATTGGCACTGAAAAAGATGTCTAAACCAGAATGCTTGAAACTACTATATCACGTCCTTGTAAACACCGGCTTTATCTTATTCACGTGAAGCTTTTGAGCTTCCGGAATGACACCCTTTCACTGCCGGTAAAGGCTGTTGAGAATGAATCAAAGAACCATGGCCTTGTTTCCTTTACTTTTATTTTCATGCAATCACAGAGAGAGACCAAGAGAGTAAAACAAAAGCATCATGCTTTTTGTTATCCTCTCACACGCCAAAAAATGTGGGATCCATCCCATGTTTTTTTTTTTTTACTTATTTTTATTTTTATTTTTATTTTATCCTTGATCTTATTCATTGGGCCAGATAAAATTATTTACTCTTGGGCTTGAACACCCATAAATAATATGCCTTAATTATTTTCTGGGCTTTATAAAACAGTCCAAAAATTAATTACCAAGCCCAAATAGACCAATATAAAATATCAGACATTTTATCTAGTTTATACCTAGATTAATTTTTTAATTATTCAATTTGGGCCTTAAGCCGTGAATAATTAATTAAATAATTAAAATAGATAAAATGTATACTCTCTCTTGAGCCTTTTATTTTATTCTAATCCAATAATAAATTAGACTACTTAAATAAAATAAAATAAAACCCAAAATTATCAAGACCAACTTCTTAACCCAAATCTGTTAGAACTTAAGGGCTATTTCAGGGACCAAAAGACACATCGCCTTGACTACTAAAATAACCAAAATACCCCTATTATATAAATAGCTATATTTTGTATTTTAAATATTTAATAATATCACCATAAGAAAATATTGATCTCAAGGACAATGCTACGTTAGCAAACTCTCCGACCTACAAGTGTAGTGACTAAAATACCACTCTACGCTTCGCCGTACATTTAGAGAGGAGAAATGTACTAACACCTCTCTAAAAGACATCTATCATCCTTAGACCTCTAGTCCAATGATCCACGACTCCTGGAATGTTTTCACTTTCCAAGAGAGCTACCCTAAAGCAAATATTCAAGTTATGTTCCCCAGGGCCCTGGATATTTAGATCATTTGAATTGTCACAAGGGGCAATATAGCGCAGAAACTATCTTGTACAAGTCTGTCTTAACTAACTAGTCACATATACCCAACATACAAGTATATCGACTTTATGAAAGAACATCAACTACAACATATCAAAGTATATGCTTCTAGCTTCATCAGACTACCAACTCAACTCATACTCAAGAGGTAGAGTATTAGTCCATGTTGTAGCAATAATAATCTGGGTTTTTTCTAAATCATACTTTTGAAAACCACTATTACAAGTCTTATTCAACGTATTCGAAATACGCTCATGCTATGAAGTGAGTGGACTACTCACTGGCTAAAGGTAAGCCATTTTCCATTTGGAATTTATAACACAATAACCTAAATATGATGAGATTCCTATTCTCATCAATCGGTTAAGAACAAATGTTTATGTGTTAGGTAACCCGTGATCCATACCTTACTGTAAAAAATCACCATTAACATGAATCACTTACTTAAACATAATGGGTCCTATCCAAACGTAAATCGTGCACAAATAAAATGTAAATTCACAAACAAATTTTAAGAATAAATTTTTCTATTAATAAAATCGATAATTACATTAGAAAACTAGTCTAGAGGGCATATATTCCAACACAGTATTCTTAGAAAAGTCTATTCCTGCACTATTTACAAACCCAATTCCTTCTTGGGTCTCCTACTGTTGGGATGTATGCCCTCTTAAACTAGGTTTCTGATGTAAAAATCGAATGTTTTAATAAAAGAATTTATTTTGAAAAATTATTTGTGAATTTACAATTTTATTTATACACAATTACGTTTGGAAAAGACCCATTGTGTTTAAGTAAATGGTCCATGTGAATGGAGGTCTTTCACAGTAAGGTATGAATCATGGGTTACTTAACACATAAACATTCATTCTTAACTGATTAATGAGAATGGGAATCTCATTATGTCTAGGTTATTATGTTGTGAATTCTAAATGGGGAATGGTTTACCTTTAGCCAGTAAGTAGCCCACTCACTTCATAACATAAGCGTATTTCGAATACGTAGAACAGGACCTGTAGTAGTGGTTTCTAAAAGTACTATATAGTAGAAATCTAGACTACTACTGCTACAGCATGGACTAGTACTCTACGACTTAAGTATGAGTTGGTGGTCTAACGAAGCTAGAAGCATATACTTTTATATGCTATAGTTGAGGTTCTATCGTAGGGCCAATATACTTACATGTTGGGTATGTATGACTAGTTAGTTAAGACAAACTTGTACAAAATAGTTTCTATACTATATCGCCCCTTGTGGTTGTCTAAATGATCTAAATATCCAGAGCCCTGGGAAACATGACTTGGATGTTTGCTTTAGGGTAGCTCCCTTGGAAAGCAGAAACAATCCAGGAAGTCGTGAATCATTGGACTAGAGGCCTAAGGATGGTAGATGTCATTTAGAGATGTGTTAGTACACTTCTTCCTCCCTGAATGTACGGCGATGTATAGAGGGATATTTTAGTCATTACACCTGTAGGTCGGAAACTTTGCTAACGTAGCACTGTCCTTGGGGTCAATATTTCCTTATGGTGATATTAGGAAATATTTAAAATGCAAAATATAGCTATTTATATAGCAAGAGTATTTTGGTCATTTTAGTAGCTAAGACAGTGTGTCTTTTGGTCCCCAGTATAGACCGTGAGTCCTAATTAAATATGGGCTAAGGAATTAAATTAAATTAAATTTATTTTATTTTGTTTAAGTAGCCTGATTTAATTATTGGGTTAAAATAAAATAAAGTTCCATAGAGAGAGAATTAATTAAATTAGTTTAGTGGGTTAATTAATTATTCAGAACTTTAGCCCAGTTTGAATAATTAGGGATTAACCTGGGACTAAACTGATTTAGGCTTATTTAATTGGACTAGTTTATTTGGGTTAGGAAATTAATTATTTGTTGGGCCATTGAGTTGGTTCTAACTAGAATAATTAATTAAGCACAATAGGTTAAACTAAGAGTCCAATAGCCCAGTCCAGTTTAACCTAGGGTTTTTTATTTAGGTTAAACAAGAGAATTGGAAACAATGTCGTTGTGACAAAACACATAATCTAAGAGACGATTTCTTCTCTATGGAAAAGGCCAGGTGTCTCTCTCTCTCTCTCTCTCTCTCTCTCTCTCTCTCTCTCTCTCTCTCTCTCTCTCTCTCTCTCTCTCTCTTTCCAGAAAATTCCCTAGCTTGTTAATTGTTCACCAAATGGTAGTTAGGCAGGCTATATACTGGAAGACTGAGAGTTCACCGTTCACATACATGCAAAGGTGGAGTAGGAGGCTTGCAGGAATCGCACCAGAGGCTTCTACCAGCACACCTACCCCAATTGCACACGTTCCGGTCCAGCCACCATTGAAAACCAGAAGGAGAGGTAAAATTTTAAAACCTCAGGATTGGGATAGGGCGCAATCGGTGCCGGCTAGGGCTGCCAGAGCCGGCGCCTGCCCTGCCCTAGAATCCCTATTCTTGTGTTTTTCCAGTATTTTTTATGTTCGCTTCCGCTGCATGCTCCGTGTTTCCCGCTTTCCACGCCTTCACCTACAACTCTCCCTAGTTTCAACATAGTTAGGCTGGGGTACAAAAGATGGTCTAGGTGAAGATTCATAGTCTATCTCCCCCGGGTCATCACTATTGGCAGTCAAGTCAATCAAGGGGCTAGGTAGGTTTGGGACCTACTCCATGTCAATATCCTCATCATCACTATCAGTAACTAAGTCTATTACAAGCATAGGAGGTGGCTCAATAATCTGAATCTCATTATCACTGCTCCCCTCCAAAAGTATGACCAGTTGGGGTGTAGGTTGTGGTGCAGGTTATGGCACTAGTAAGTCTTCTGGGTGGACAGGGATTGATGGATGTCATTGCTGCCTCTCCCTTACGGTTCTAATCATTCTAACCATCGTACAACATAAACAATCTAGATTAGTTAAAAGAGTTTAATCTTAATGAAATAAAACAAAAACTATCAATAATTGCCTAAACCTTATCTCTGATACCACTTGTAACACCCTACTACCTACGTACCCTATTAGGGCTGGGGATGTCGTCCCGTCCACAGAATAAGGGGTCTTCACACAAAAGAAATGAAAGAAATAAGTCAAAATTAAAATTATTACAACCCAAGCAATGCATGAACAAGTTCCAAAAATAAATACATGTCTGCCAAAGTCTCTCAAATGAAATACATAGGAAAGAAATAAGTTTTCGAATCAAGGCAATCTTTGATTAATAACCTTCACAACAGGATTGACCTGAAAACATGGTATAAAATGTGGTGAGATATAAATCTCAGTAAGCCCATGTATGTTTTGAGTGTTTCAGGTAAAACAGTTCATGTATGCAAGTTGAGAAATTTTCATAAAAAAAAGTGTTGCCAAGCCTCAAATAAATTTCACAAATGAAGAGTGGTGTTTTCCTTTCAAACCATACATGTATACAATAAATACAACCACTCAAAAGAGGTAGCTTTGGCACCACACTTTGTGAACCATGACAAAAGAACGTTCAGGATGTCACACTTTATGCATACTGACATAAGGTAGGTGTACGGCCTACCGGGTGAAATACTCCTCCATCTCTACACCCAAACGTACCGGTTGTCCATTTAGGAAATACACAATCCACTTGATTGAACTTACTAGCTCAAACCAATACAACCTACAAGACTGGCATCCTATCCAGGAAAGACTCACCCCTCAGAGGTGGCCATCTACTGAGAGACTTACCCTCACTCTTCCAAGACTAGTCCTAGTACTCTACCCTTATTGAGTACTCAACATTGTGTTCGTCCCACTTGGAAAAAGAAAGATCATACACTGATTCCCTTTGAAATATCAATTATGGGTTCCAAAATTCTTGTCAAAGTTAGTTTTAAAGAAAAGTTTAGCATTTTGTATAAAATTGCTTGTATAATTTTAAATGGTTTGCTTAACTGAAAAGAAAAGGAAAATTATCCATAATTGCATTTACAATACAAATACTCGTATTCATTGAGTTTGACTTGTCAATGTAACTTTGATCTTCAAACAACTTTATGTAGGAACTTACCTGATCTTTCGCTCTTTTTGGGTACAAAAGTCTTTCAAGGTAATTCAGGTCAACCTAATCCCACCTAAGGTAAATACAAGGTATAAGATAAACATCCAGACAATACTTTCCTTAAATAAATAACTCTTAGGTCAACTAGCCACAACAATATCTAACCATGACAGCAATGCCTTAAGCTTTAATACTAGTTGATAAAGTATTTTATAAAATAAAATTTGTTTGATAAGTTAAAATAAATAGGTGTTATAAATAATAAATAAATAATAAGTTATAATTTTAACTATTTATTACCAAATAATAAATAATGAGTAATATTGATAATAAATAAAATTAGTAATAAATAATGGGTAATAATAAATCCTAAATAATATTGGTAATAAATAATATTTAAATAGTATTATTATAAATAATAATAAATTATACTTGATTTTAATTAATAAATAATAAATAACAAATAAAATTAATAATAAATAAATTATTATAATCTAATAATATTTATGAGTGTAGATAAAAGTTTAAGTAAGGGTAACTAATAATAATATGATTTTAAAAGTCATTTGATATTAATTAATTCTAATATTTTATTATTTATATTTAATAAAAATATTTTATTTATCTAACTAATAAAATAATAATATTTTAAATAATCTTCTATTTCGAACATACTTAATGTTTTTTGAATTTTGTAAATTAAATAAAATAATAATATTAATTATATTAATAATAATGATTATAGTAAGAAAAATTCTAAAAATAATAAAAGTAGTTCTTACGTTAATTTTTATTGCTAGAGAAAATCCATGTACATATTATACACACAAGGATTCAACAAATAACATGTTAATCTATCCAAAAATATTAACTTGAATTAACATATACTACAACAAGGATGATATTCTACTAGGCATAATATTATCTATTGCTTTATTGAAAAAAAATAATATCATGAAGGCCTAATCAACAACGGCGGCATAATGTCTAACATGCATCAAGATATCCATAAATCTCTTAACCATAATGAACATATAGTGATTCTAAAGCATAATCCATAAGTCACAACATTCATTCCAATTCTCATGTCTTAAATCCACTCTCTTAAGCCACATACATATCTTCAACCCCACTTTATTCAATCAACTTATCATCATCTAAGAGTCTTGATTTTGAGAATTTAAAGAGGAGATCAAGAAAGAAATACTTGATTTGATGAACGTTTGATGAATGTTTCGCCTTGCTTAGTGGAGGTTCTTGAGTTCTTGATGGCTTTAATGATCCGAAAATTGTCCATAATTGTTCATCAACATTTTGTCCAAGAGAGATGGATAGAGTGAGAGAGGAATGAATGAGAGTAAGAAGAGAAGAATATATAGAAGTTGAATAAAAGAAGAAGAACAAGAAGATTGTTCTTATTTACCTTTTTAATGTTCTTCGAATCTTCAACAAAAAAGGGTGGTTTGATCCGTTTGAAGATTCAACTTTGTGTGTTTTGGTTTTATAAAGTACACCAAGGAAGAATATAGGTTGAATACTAATGGTTTAGAGAGTGTGGGAGTGATTGGAGATGTTTAGAAGTGATTTAGGCTTGAAAATGTGTAGTGTGTGTTCTTGGTGTTTTTGAGAGAGATTGAGAGGAAAAGGAATTTCATGTGTGTTGTGTGTTTGATGGTCGAATGGCCTAGCTTAGGGGAAGCTTTGATTATCTAGGAATGAGAGAGAGTTTAAACTTTTTCAAAATTCAAATTGAGAGAAAAGTAGAGATGTTTGAGGTATAGGATTGGATAATGGTGTTTACTCGTGGAAGGTTTCTTGTCCTTCAATGGTGTATGGCTGAACTATCTATGATTTAACCAAGGAATAGAGAGTTGCTTCAGTCTTGGGCTGGCCAAAATTGGCTATGGAATGGCAAAGAATTTTCTGGTTTTATCAACTAGCTAAATGAGTGTTTAATGAAACAAAATCTGGAATTTTAATTTGAAGTTTGAATAAATTTGGATAGAGTGAAGATAGGAGCATTTTGAGGTATGTTAATGGAATCCTATTGCTCAAGGTAGGTGGAGAAGCTAAGAGGTTCTGTCCGTGGTTGTATGAGGGCCGAAATTTGGTCAAGTTTGCTAAAGAAATTCTGACAAAGCTGGAAAAAAATTCTAGAATTGAAGCTTAAGAACACTTAGAATTTGAAATGGTTTTGGTGCAGAATTTTTTGTCTTCTTTGGAAAGATTTTGCAGCTGGAATTTAAGGGTGTTTGGAGGTCCATTAATGGTGGTTTTCCAACCATCATCTTGAAGAAGAAAAAAAAAAGTTTCAACTGTTCATGAGTCCTAACAGATGGCTTCAAGATCATGTTCAAAGGTTGCTAGTTTGCTAGAAAAAAAAAAAAAATTGGTTTGGCATTGTTTATGAAGCTGCAAAAATTTAAGGAGTTTCAACCTTCATCCTCACATAAAATGGTTGGCTCCTTGCAAGAATTAGGTAGGGAAGCTTGTTACAATTTTTTGAAAACCAACTTTCAGGAAATCTGGAAAATTTTTCAAATTTTTAACCAAAAACAAGAACAAGAAGAAGATGGAGTTTTGAAGAAATAACTACAGTGATTTGATGGAACCTTCTTCCTATTCTTCCTCCCCATTTTCGGCCATCTTCTGTCCTACAAGAGCTAGAATTTTGAAATTCCAAGCAAAATAATTATCCAAGAATTTTATGGATAAATAATGAATTAAAAAATTAGGAATAGTTTAAATTCAAAGAGGTTAGGACAAGCCTTACAAAAATAATAGAGACTTTTTTAGGACAAGATCACATGGTTAAGATATTACCATTGTGTCTTTCTTTAGACAACATTCCTAACTTTAAGGAATGCAATAAAGAAGGAAATTCAAACATTGGTTAGGATAAATATGAATAAAACTTAAGTGATGGGATTTGAACTCAAGACCTTAGAGATTAATTCACAAAGCTCTAACCACTTAACCATATTAATTTTTGTTCTTATTTTCTCAACTAAATATTCTTCTTATCTAAGTCTCAAGCCATCTTCCTATTTCAACCTCAAGTAAAATTACCTTTCCACCCTTTCTACTCAACAAGTACAAATAAATCATATAACCCATAAACCACAATTCTAAGGCACACAAAATCATTTAATAGATATATTTTATGCATGATGACATGAATGCATCCCATCTCTCTTACTTTAAGGTAGGTTTAGATGGGGTTTTATAGATCCAACTGCCACCTCAAAAGAAATAACTCCTTTTACTTTGGCTGCGTCCCCAATAAAATTGAGCATTTGGATACTGTAGGAGACAAATTAGGTTTGTCCTTACCTAAGCGTCTTAAGGTTGCCAACGGTATTACGTTCAGTACAGCCCCTCCATCGATGAAGACCCGAGAAAAAGGTTTTCCGTTGATATGCGCCTTGAGGTGATTAGTATGTTCTGCCATTGGGATTGGGAAGAACATCCCTTTCGACGGTTTCTTGAATTCAATGAGCTCTACAGCAACTTCTTTCATTGCATAGTAGTCTTCTCCACCACTTTTTGCTCGGCATTTACTCAAAATTGTAATAGAAGAATGCTAAGCTTACTTTGACTTAGGGAGGCATACACCTGCTCATCTAACCATTTCTTGGGCATTTACCTCTGTTGAGCCCGTTTTCTCTGTTCTCGTTGTTTCTAAGTCTTTGTAAGACGGGGGCGATAACCTGAAAAGATTGGCTCTTTATAAGATACATACAATGTAAGCTTCTCATTTTTTCCATGGAAACGAGCTGTAAAGGTAGGAAGAATAAGCCGAGTGAAAATCGACGGCCGATCATCTAGTCTTTGGAATGTTGTTCTTTGTGCTTCAAAGGTTTTGGACTATTCCTTGATGAAAGAATCTCCTGGTTTATGTTCCACATCGTCCTTGAAAGTCTGTACCATGCTTGTATTGGCCACTGGGAAAGGGTCTGTATCGACTAAGGTTTTCTCGCGTTTGTCAACAAATCTCACCCTTATTACGTAGCAAAGCCTTCTGAATTATGTTCCTGAAAACAACACAGCTATTAATGTTATGAGAAAATAAATTATGCCACTTACAGTATTTCTTTCCCTTCAACTCCTCTGGATCTAGGACTTTGTGGCCAAAAGGTAAACGGATTTATTTGTCCTTGACCATTTGATCAAAGATTTTTTCGGCCTTTAATACATCGAATGTATAGGTGGATGGCCCTGCAAGAGAAACCTCCCCCTTCCCTTTGCCAAGTTTTAAAAAAGGACAAGTATAAGATGAACATTTCACTAACTCTGCCGCTATTACCTCCATCAACTATTCCTCCTTGTTGTTCGTAACAACATCCCACAACTGATATCATGGTTTGCCCATGAGAGAACTTGACAGGCTACTTCTTCTCATTTTCCTTGATCATTTATTCTATTCTGACGACATGGGAAAGTAAGCGGGATAAATTAGAAAAATCCTGGAGAATGAGATGCTCTTTGAGTTGCGAATGCATTCTACTGATGGTTATTCTAGCACATTCCATTTATGGCAATTGAGTAGTACATTTAGCCTTAATCTACAGAAAGTGCTCAATGAACTCTGCTACAACTTCGGATGACTTTTGTTTGATCGCTAGGAGATCTGCTATGGAAACCTCAAGTGCTGGTTTAAAGAACCGCTCATGAAAAATCCATTCCATGTCTGCCTATGAATACACAGAATTAGGCGTCAAATTTGCATACCAAGTAAATACTGCCCCTGTTAAAGATAAAGAAAACAATTGATATTTATACTAGTCACTGTTCCCGAATTCTCTGCATTGTGTTGTTAACCTCCGAATATGTTCCATGATTGATTTGTTGTCCTCTCCAGAGAACATGGAGAACTCAGACACTTTAAACCCTCGAGGTAACACTGCCATAGAATCTATCCATTCGGGATTAGGTTTCTGATAAATTGGCCTATCCATGGTCTGTGGGTGCAATGCTTCTGTCATTGCATTAACCTCGGCTGACGGTGCTAGCTGTTGATTCTGCATAGGGGAATTTAGCATAATTGGTCGGGAACCCTATCCTAGGAATAGGGCCAGTTTTATGTAATTTTCCTAATTCATGTCCTAGAGCTATTTCTTTATTTGGAGCATTACATTGTATTTATTTTTTATTTTCTTCTTCTACTAAACAGTAGAAAATTTTGTAAGATAGTATATGTAAATTTTTTTATTAAACCTTTATCTTAAACTTGTTGGGAAAGTAGAATGAAAAATAGTAAGGTGATAAAATTTCAACTCCAAAATTTGATTCAATTATCAAATAGTAGTGAACATCTTAAGATAAAGGAATGCCCTCAAATAATGTATACTTTTGCAACTATACCCCTTACATTTAAACTTTAACAATAGTACCATTTTTTTAAATTTAAATCCTTTCAAATATACCCCTTACATTTAAATTTCAGCAATAGTACCCTTCTTAAATTTAAATCCTTTCAAACATACCCTTCTGTCAAGAATTTAACTAAATGCTTAACATTTAACTATATAAAAGAATATGATTGTAATCTACTCATTATTATTAAGGGCAAATTAGTAATCTCAACTTTTATCTTCTCCAAACAATGAATGCTTCTTGGTGAGAATTAAAAAATAATAATTGCTCTGTTTATATACACCTCCTAAATATTAAATATTATAGTAAAAACTATTGGTAGAGGAGATTTTGATTATATGGTTTTTATTATAATAACCATTGAAGATTATTATAAAAACTATTGGTAGAAGAGATTTTGGTAATCTTCAATGGTTATATGGTTTTTATGAAAAAATATATAATCAAAATATATAACCATAGAAGATGATAATAAAAATCATTGGCAGAATAAATTTAGTCTAATCAAAATCAATGCTATGGGATTTACAAAAATAGAGTAATTTTTTTCATTCTCACCAAGAAACGTTCATTGTTTGGAAAAGACAAAAGTTGAGATTACTAATTTACCCTTAATAATAATGAGCATATTGCAATCACATCATTTTAAACAGTCAAATGTGAAGTATCTCATTAAATTCTTGACATAATAGTATATTTGAAATGATTTAAATTTAAAAATGTATATTTGAAATGATTTAAATTTAAGAAGGGTACTATTACTAAAATTTATAAGTGATGGATATATTTAAAAGGATTTAAATTTAAGAAGGGTACTATTACTAAATTTTAAATGTGAGGGGTATAATTATAAAAATATGGATTTTTAAAGGGCATTTTTCCCTTTAGCCCTAAAATAAAAAGTGAAGTCATATGTGTTAGGAATTTATGAGATCGATAACTTTGAATTTTTATTACGAATGAATATTTGATATGACATAGTATTTATTCTTTAATTATATTAGTAAAATCTTGCAATCTAAAGATATGCATATAGATGTTGCTGTACATCCCGTAAGAGATATTATTACTTTTTTCATAGGAAAAATAGTTTTGCATTTACTTTAAAGTAATAGCAATTGAAATTCACATTTAATCTAAATTTTGTGAAAAGCATACAATTCATAAAATAATTTGATGAAAAAATTAATAATGAGACGATATAAATTATGATAAAGATTCTTATTTTTTTTTATACATAGTAGAATAATCTATTTCTTCGATTAAGAATATCTTTGAAATTTTTTTAGGATACGAAAACTATTTTATTTTTATTTGATTCACAAAAATTTAAAATTTTGGATGATGATGCTCTAAAAAAATATTGCATTAATCTTGAAAATTATTATAAATTATTTTATTAATAGGATATTGATGGTACTGATTTATTTTTAGAATTAAAAATGTTAAAAGAAAATATAACAAACATATTAGTACTTCAACAAAAATATTAAATTACATTAAAAAATGTATACTTTTTTAAATACATATATTTTTTGTAAAATTTTATTGACCATACGTGTGTGACTGTTACTTACAACTAGGTTAATGCCCATGCATTATACGAGGTAGTTTTTGTGGTTTTATCATTCTCCTTACATCCTTCAAGATCAAAATCGTCAAGCGTTTGAATCCTTTTATCATCAATAGAAACAATATGCCTTTCTGATTCATGTTCATGCTTAGACATAAGAATAATACATTCCCACCTACTGAACCATCTTCTTCTTCATCAACATTGGAACTAGAGAAAAAATATACAACAGTAAATCACAAAACAAATCAAATTCGCCATCAATTCTAGCTAGAAATGAAGGGAGGAAAATTTTTCTTTTTTTCCTTTTGTTTTGAGCAAAATGAAAGCTCAATTTCATCATGGTTGCCATTTCATTTCTAGATCCCAAGCATTATGTAAGTAATAGTTAAGCCTTTGTCAATAAAACTCATTTCAGGCATAAGGGAAATCAAACTATAGCCTATCACTATTGCATTTCTACATGTCTAATTCTCCCCCTTTGATTCTTATTTTTTTAGTTTAATAAGAATATAGTTCTGAGGCTTATTTTTCATTTGAATTCTTTGTTATACTAAAGAGGTCTCAAGATATACATTTGGTGATTCAGCTTTGGTGACTTAAGTCTTGTATGCAATACGCAAGCTCATAGCTATTTAGAATACTCCAAAGCTGTCTATTTCTTTGAAGGTACCTCTTATAAATTCATTTGGGAAAATATTAGCTTGGCTCATTCACATACTTTAGACAATTTGAGGCTTAATTATGGGTTTTGAGACGGCCGTTTCAGTTGAAATATGCATAAAGTTAGCTATAACCAATCTGGGTTTTGAAGTGAAAATGTAACTCCATTATCTTTTAAAGTCATTTTTGAAGATCTGTTGGGGATATGCCCTAGAGTCAATTTGTACTTATATAATTGTCATTATGTTTTATATAATAATATGAGGCTTTCCTTTCCATGAATAGTGAGTTTTGTTTTGTTGGTCATCAAGTACGTGACTTGATAGTAAAACCCTACAATGAATACAATGACTATTCTAAAACTGTCCCTAATCGATTATTATTATTGGAATAATAATAAATTAAGATTAGTATGTTTGTGACTTGATGGCTATGTTTTACTGGCCATGGATATTTGTGATATCGAGTCAAGACATAAATAAATGTTAGAGAACATTGTATTGGACATGACCCACTGTGAGAGTACTTCATGGAATATGTCATAAGTACTTTCTAGCCATAATAGTATTGAAAGTCCTTCGACCTAAATTCATCATAGTTTCTTACTTGATAAATTCTATATTTTGACATTGTCTAAAGTTGTCTTTAACCAGATAATAAATTAGACTACTGTTGGATATAGAATAAATCAAGGAGAGGAATATGATTGATTGTGAAGGAATTTGTCCCTCTCAGTTATGGGAGAGATATCCATGGGCCCTTTGATAAGTTAGATTGTTAAAAATGCATGGCCGTGCTCAAATATATCAATCTAAGATATTGATATCATTTGTTTGAACAGTCTACTATGAAATCAAGAAATAATTGATTAAGCTTAATAAGGATGACATGCTCCGTGCCTTATGCTTAATCTGGATATCGTGTGACAAAAGGACTAAATATAAAATTATGGTTTGGTTCAAAGAGATCACCGATCTTCATTTAACCTGGATAGTTATAATGTTTTGCTAGAAACCGCTTATAACTTGTGGGCCATTTAAATATGATTTAGGCACACTGCCAGTGTTAAATGAACCTATAGGGTCACACAATAAGCGAACTTGTTAGGTTATTTTTACGGTGACCGAGGTTCGATGAATACGGATGATATCCAGATTATAAGAATCTGACTCGGTAAAATAATTAGTTAAATTACCGAGATAATGGCAGAATCTTATCATATCAGTTTTAATTTAATTTGAATTTAAATTAGAATATGATAAGATATTATTAGGGTTGGACTCTAAGAGGTTCGAGGGTTTTTAAGAAAACCCTAGCCGTCTTTTCAATAGTCCAATTTTTCGGTTGAGAACATTCGTGCCATTCTCTACCAGAAAGAAAAAAAAAACCTCTCAAACCCTAGGCGCTAGCACTCCCCGGGTATCGAGTGAGTTCGCGGTGTGTATCCGATAGAGGACGTTCGCATGCTTGCGGCGTACGGTGATTGTTCGGGTTGAACGTACAACAGCGCAACCAGAATCGAAGGATTTCGATTACAGCAACCAGAGGTAATTCTTAAAGCTTAGATCTTCTTAATCGTTTACTTGGGTCCTCGGGAGGGATTCGTAGATGTTTTCCGCGTTTAGGAGTCCACGAATCCCAACAGTGGTATCAGAGCAACTTGCTAAACGATTAGGTTGATTTATCTGTATTAATCGTATTGTTGAATACATGTATAATATGTATATATGAATTTAACGGGTATGTATCGGCATGTTCGCATGATTATGATTTTAGAATACTTAGCATGCGAGCTACTCTGAATTAGGTTTAATGTGTGCATCTTAGTCGCTCGATCGGACCAGATTAGTTGCAGATTGTCTGTAAATTGGTCTGTTTTAATATGATATGGTATCGTAAGCATGATATCCGTCGTTCTATATTTGCGAATTGCTTTTATTAATCGGACATGATAATATGTTATCTGTATAAATATGATTAAAAGAACGCATATTGTACGTAATATGAATTTTCACGGCGATGGTTATTAAGGGGTCCGAACGTTAATTTGATTAATTTTTGGAAATCGGAAGGCAAAATCTCATTCAATGAGAGTAGGAAAAATCGTTTTTCCTTCCGGGAGCGCTGCCCCAGGAGACCCCCGCAAGGGGCACTGCCTCTTGGACCCCGCAGGGGCGCTGCCCCTTGACCCCGCCAGGGGC